>JAQPPZ010000719.1:6932500-7419987 GCA_028583015.1 Wollemia nobilis | reverse complement strand
TCTTCTGGGAAAATTTCTTCTTCTTGATACACAATTTCTTGAGCTGGTTCTTTTGATCCTATCTATTCATCAATTGTCATATTTATACTTTCTATAATTGTATATGTCCTCTTATTATAGAACCTATAGGATCTGATCTTAGTGGAATATCCAAGGAAAATACCCTCATCACATCTTGAATCAAACTTACCCAAATTTTTCTCTTCCCTTCTTATGTAGCATTTACTTCCAAATTTCTTGAAATACTTTATAGTAGCTGGTCTTCCTTTGCAGAGATCATATGGGATTTTGTGATGATTTACTCTTACTTGAGATCTATTGATGACATATACAGCTGTATGAACTACCTCTCTCCATAAACCATCTAAAATATTAGACTCATTTAACATAGATCTGGCCATATTCTCAACAATTCTATTTTTATTTCAACTACTCCATTTTGTTGTGGAGTTCTTACTATTGAATATTCTCTTTTGATCCCATGTTGTTCACAAAATTCTATGAATTCACCTGAAGTAAATTCTCCTCATCTATATGATCTTAAACACTTAATCCTTCTACCTATTTCATTTTCTACTAACTCTTTGAATACCTTGAACTTCTCAAAGGCTTATGACTTTTCTTTTAATAAAGTTACTCATTTCATTCTGGATAAATCATCTATAAATAACATGAAGTAAATTTCACATTGTAAACTCTTTTTCCTTGTAGGACCACATAAGTCAGTGTGAACTAGTTTCAATGGTTCAGATGATGTAAATTATTTTTACTTGAAACTTGTTCTTGTTTTCTTTCCATGCTGACATTGTGCACAAATTGTGTTTTTTGGTCTTTTTATCTTGGGTAAATCTCTAAATGCATTCTTGTTGCTTATTTTCACTATGTTGTCAAAGTTTAGCTAACCTATTATTCTATGCCATAACCAACTCTCATCTTATTGTGATAAAAAATATTTTTCTCCTTTAATTTCACTTAGCATGTAGAGATTGTTTGTAGTTCTACTGGCATCTACAATAAGCTTTCCTATTTTAGATTTTCTAATATCACATCTATTTGGATGAAAAGTGATCATGTGCTCCTAATCAAAAAGTTGGCTTACACTTAGTAAATTGTACCTCAATATATTGACATACAATACATTCTCTATCTTTGATTTTCCATTATCTAAACTCAAAGTCCCTTTCCTATAGATTTTTGATGAACCATTGTCACCAAATTTTACTGATCCTCCATTGATTTCTTTGAGTACAAGAAATTTACTCTTGTATCTTGTCATATGACTTGAACAACCACTATCAAGAAACCACTATTTTATCTTATCTTGTACATGAACATTTGGTTGTACGAAAAAAATTCACATTTTCTTGCTCTTTTTTCTCTTTCCAAATTGTTGAGATTGTCTTCTTTTGAACCTTATGGTCCTCCTTTTTGCTTAATTCAGGAATTACTATTTTACATCATTTGGCCTTGTGCCCAAATTTATTGCATTTGTAATAGATGATATTGTCATTCATGAGAGGTGTAAAAGAATTGCAATTCCTATCAACATTATCTCTCACATAAACAGTGCATTGTATAGCTTTATGACCATATTTTTTACATGAAAAACAATACCCATGGAAGAAATTTTGTAACCTATTAGATTTCCTTGATAATATGATCGCATGCTTCTTCCTTTGTTTTTCCTATAATTGATGTCCGTGAATCGTCTATGATTTCTTCCTTCTTGATGATTTTGCTTTTCAATGCATTAGCATAAGTCATGGGCTCTTATTATTTTGATGTCTTTGTTCCTTGGGATCTTGACTCCTCTTTCTATTTTCCTAGCTTTATATCTTTTTGTAACTTATCCTTAGTCTTTTCAAATTTCTTTCTTAAAGAGACAATTTTGGATTCCAATATTTCATATTCTAACTCTTTTGCCTTTAACTGTTGCCATATCCTGTTCGATTTTCCTTCCCTCTTCAACTTTTACCTTGAGCTCTATGAGGTTTTGTATAAATTCCATCTTTGCTTCCTCATCCTCTTAGATTTGATCCTTCAAACTTGAACTCTTTCTTCTAACCTTTTCCAAGTTTCTAAGAGCAGTGATAAATTCCTCTTTTATGTCAATCATGGCTTCTTCTTCATTTTATGAAGTCATGTATGTTCTTGTGGGATCTTCCTTCAATTTGTTAGGATTTTCACAAAGGAACCCACTCTGATACCAATTGAAGAACATAAGCTTATACTGAGAGGGGGGGTGAATAGTATAAGATAAAAAAATTTACTTTTCAATCCAAATGATAACAATAATAATATCAAAGAAGTAAACAATGCATACATCATCACACATATGAGAGACATGATTTAATAGGGTTCACCCAATGTGGACTACTCCACGGAGAAAATATTCTTTATAAATTTTCTCAATGAATATTTTGGGAATCAAATCCCTATTACAATGTTTAAGGACATTTATCCAAAGGAGACACTAATCCCCTTATGCTCTAGTTTTTTTATCTCTCTCCACAGGAGACCTCTATCCCCACTACTCTGGTTTGTGGATCTCTCTCCACAGGAGACCTCTATCCCCACTGCTCTAGTTTGTGGATATCTCTCCACATTAGAAATCTATCCCCTCTACTCTACTCAACTCTAATCATATTTACTCACAAATATAATCTAATATACTCACAACACTATCTTAAACCTGCTCACAAGTTTACCTCTAACCTACTCACAAGTCTACCTCTAACCTACTCAAAATTCTACCTCTAACCTCCTCATAAATCTACCTCAAACCTGGTCAAAATCCCACCTCTAATTTACTCACAAGTCTACCTCAAACCTACTCAAAATATACCTCTAACCTACTCACAATATCTACTCAATTATGCTCTAATACATGCTCATAACTGCTTATAACACATGCTCAAAAAGGTTTCACAAAGATACAAAAACTTGTCTTCAAACATAGCACAAGTAGTTCACAATATCTAGCACAAATATCTCAAACTCTTTCAAAAATGGAAGCACACTTGTTCTCAAACTCTATCTCAAATATTTCCAACACCATTCAACAATGAAGTACAAACCCTAATACAATTGTTTCCACTTTCTCTCAATAATTGATGCACATGTAGATCTCAAACCCTAACTCAAATATTTTCAACAATGCTTACCAAACAATCCTTTTAACTCCACCTTATATTCCAAAACATTCACTCAAAAAACACTTTAAACAAGGAATGATGTGCCCATACCTCTTAATTGCTCTTATGGAGATATGTCTTCAAAAACTTGTCTCACAAACAACTGATCTTTCTAGTGCCACTTCAAGAGTTAGATAGAAAAATATTTTCTCAAATAATCCACATGAATTTCCTTCTTAAAAAGATATTTCACCATACAAAAATTACAATAAAATATCAATCACTATAACAATTCTTGCATGCAAAACATATCCCCTTTGTTTTTCTTAATGCTTTTGCAAAAATGAAATATATAAGGCACTCTTTGTAATTTATGTTTGCAAAAATAAAACTCTTAAAACAACTCCTTACACACAAATCTTTATGACTTCACAACCTTATTACTCCCTAATTATAAACACAAATCTTTAATAAACTCAACCCTTATAACTCCTAATAGCAAAAATCATGCATCATTAATTTCAACCCTTATGGCACTCTAAACAACTCCTAACCCTTATGAATCCCTAATAACAACCAAAAAATTTATTAAAAATAATCCTTATGACTCCCAAACATTAAATAAACACTTTATAAAAACATTTCCCTTACTGAATTGCTACCATGTGGTTTTGAACATGTGATCTGATGGAGCCCATGCTCTAGCGCGTGCTAGAGCACCACATGGGCTAACTACCTACACAATACCTCAAAGCGCTCACTTTACTTTAACCTATCACCATAGAAAAAATTATTGTTGCCCAAAACAAAATGCAAACAACCTATCACTACCGCATCTCGAACACGAGACCTCCTCTATGCTACTCCCTATGTAGGGTCCGCATACCAACTAAGCTACTCACTTGGTTGGAACCAAAGGCCTATGTTCTCCTTATTAATTTTTGTGCACTATCCAAAATAAAGGAAAACGTGCATCCTTTTTTCCCTCGTGCCACCTTTATCAAAGATCATGTGATGCAATTCGCAAAGGATTTCGATGCCTCAGGAATTTCAAAATCCAGACCTTCATATTTTTCTTCCCACCGTTGCAAATGATTTTAGGTTCCATTTTATATATGCACTTCAACTTAGGAAGACGATGGTGGCACTTTCCACCTTAGAAGAATATTTAAATTTTGGTGCCCATTTTAAATTTTAAATAATATTATTATAATATTTAAACTTTTAATTTAAATATTATAATTAATCCTTTTAACCCTTTATATTTTGCCTTGGAAACTTCCTCAACTTACATTTAATTGAACCTTTTTCAAAGGAGCTTGTCTACCTTGTTTTACTTTTTCAATGGAGGTATTTGCCTTGCAATTTAATATTTCAATTGAGAAAATTATTTTCAATCATTTTACTTTTGACATCAATCCTTTGACATCAATGACAACCAATTACTCAAAATTTCCAACAGCCAATGATGTCTCATTTGCCTCCACCAACTGATCCATATGTCTTTGACAAAAGAACACCCAAAAATAGGTGATTCAAGGTCTCCTTTGCCTTTCCACACATAACACATTTCGAAGGCCCGTAGAAACCTCTTTTTTCTCAAATTATCAGATGTCAAGCACTTTTTGTGGTTATTTAGCCATGAGAAAATGTTAATTTTTGATCATCCTTCCTTTTACCATACAAATGTCCATGGAAGTGGTGCTGGGGTAATCTCATATCCACAAACTACCATGTATCCCTCCTTTGACTTATAAATTCCCAAATTACTTCCTCCATATCCAAGTATATCCCTCTTAGAACTGTCCTAAACTTGATGTCTTTGGGGATGTCTCCATAGTTTTTTGGTTAGTTCCTCTATCCCCCTCACTGGACATTCTTAGGGATGTTTCTATTGCAGTATTTATGGCACATTTTGATTCCATGATTTCATATAGTAAGAGGCTTTCCACCACCCTACCTTTTGGAGCTCTACTTTCCAACTCTCCATATCTAGGAATGTTTGAATAATTGGTTGAGATTGATTCCATGAATCCTCTAAAAAAATAACATCCTTTATGTCCCCTAATTGCCAATAAAGTTATGACTTTATTAACTCTTGGCCTTCTTCCATTGTTCTCCATACTGTAGATCTATCTCTTTCCACTCTAAGTCTTGGGATGTATTTCTCGGCCTCTCCTGGGTAATATTTGTCTTGTAATAGTCTGCTCCATAAGCCTCCAAGCCTCCAGTAGTTGTAATCCATCTCCAATATAGCTTCCCTACTAGTACCTTGTTTCTTTGGGATGTTGATATTATCCCTATCCTCCATGTATTTTTCGTTGACATATCTTCTCCCACCCAACTAGTGATAATTTTTTTTATTCCCTTGCACCTGACCACAAAAAAATTCTTGTGTATTTAACAATATCTTTTAGAATTTTATTTGGAGCATGAAGTATGGAAAATTTATAAACTATGAGATCTTTTAGCACAACTTTAATCAATGTAAGCCTTCCTCCCAAGCTTAGTCATTTGTGTGTCCAGTTGCTCAACTTAGCTTGAAGTCTGTCAAGCAACCCTTTTCACTCCTTGCTTTTTGTTTTCTTTGTAGATAAAGATACTCCTAAATATTGTATGGGTAAAGGAGTTTCCATGAAGTTCAACAAATATATAATTTTATTTCTCACCCTCTTCATTGTATTGAAAATAAATATTTGAGACATTTTTCATTAAAAGTTTGCCTAGTAGCATGAGTATACCCATCTAAAAATTCTTTTATATTTATTGCTACTAGAATATTGGCTTGACTTATACAAGCTATATCATCCATAAACTGGATGTTATTTATCAGAATATGAGAACTTACTTTCATATCCCTTAGCCTCCCCTCTTATCTCCTTTTTTTAATAGTCTCCCTAGATCCTCTACATAAAGGATAAAACGGTAAGGGGAAAGAGGGTCCCCTTGCCTCAACCCCCTTCCTACTATGAACATGGGATATGGACTACCATTTACTAGAACTGAGAAATATGTCTATGTATAGGATTTTACCCATCTCTTCACTCCTATGTAAAGCCCACTTTTTCTAAACTCCTTTGCATAAAGGACCAGTTTACTCTATCATAAGCTTTAGAAATATCTAATTTAATAAATATACCTGGGTTATTTTTCTTGGACATTTTGTGTATCAACTCTTGGGCCACTACTATTCCATATAGATTTTATCTGCCTTTGACAAAACCACCTTGCTTACTTGAAATCATATTTGGTAAAAAAGGCTTTAACCTCTCTGCCATAAGGTTTGTTAATATCTTGTATACTAAATTATATAGTGAAATAGGTCTATAGTTCTCAATTATCTCACTATGTGGGCCCTTAGGAATTAAAGTGATAAAAGTATGATTCAAGGCTTTTAACATTTTCTTACTCTATTTTATTTTCTCTAGTGCCTCCACCACTACTTGCCCCACAATTTTCCAAAAATTCTAATAAAATTCAATGGTAAATCCATCTGGTTATGGGGTCTTTCTTGTTTGTATTTTTTGTATGATCTGCGATGTTTCTTCCAAATAAATTTCCTCCATTAATAATTTATTGTGTTTAGGTTTGACTAATTGTGGAATTACCTCTAGTATCTTCTCATGCCATGTAGCATTAAAATTTTCAATGCTACTGAAAAGAGTATGGAAGTATTGATTTGCTATAGTTTTCATTTCACTTCCACTAGTTTTAACTTGACCCATCATATTTTTAATACATGTAATTCTATTATGTTGTCTTCTAGCTATTGTTATCTTATGAAAGAAATTTGTGTTTTGATCCCCCTCCTTTAACCATGTAACTTTGGCCCTTTACCTCCAATATATCTCTTGTTTTTCATCCAAAGCTTCCTCTCTCCTAATAATTTTACCTCACATTGCAATAGATATTTCTTAATAGTTCCTTGTCTTATCTCTTGAGCAATCTTCTCCTTCTGATACTTGATTTTATTATTTTAGATTCTAGTGAGTTTCTTCTTGTACTCCACTCCTTTAGTTGGGTCCTCACATATTTTAATTATTTATGGGGTTTGAATTGGGTTGTCCCAAATATTGGTCTCCCTAATTCCCACCATTCCTTTATGTGGTCCTCGAACTCCTCATATTTCAGCCACCATAGCTCAAATTTAAAATTTCTTGCAACTTTATGATTATCTTATTCTATGGTAAGACTTACTAGAAAATGATTTTAAGAAAGCCTATTCATGACACTTGCTTGATGCTTTGTATGCAAGAATAATTCCTCCCCCATGAAGAAATGATCCAAGCAAGATTTTACTGTCTCCCCTTCCTTTCTTCTATTTATCCAAGTCATGGAGTTGTCCATAGTTGAAATATCTATTAGATTCATTTGATATGTTATTTTTGAAAAGAACCTATCCTTTTCCTCCAACATGGCTCTACCTCATTGTTGTTCCTCTATTATAAGCTTTGTATTAAAGTCCCCTCCCATAATCCATTGGTCCTCTAGGTAGTTTTCTCTAAAAGTTTGGATCGATACTCATTGATCCCTTTGTAATATGACAGTCTATACTCCATAGAAATTAACTACAGTCCAATTTTTTCTATTTTCCCTATTTTGTAGTTGACCCATAAAAATCCCTATCATGAAGGCCACCCTATTGCTAGGAATAGTTGGGGATTCCACATAGTGGCCAATCCACCTACTTTCCCCTATGTCGATTGAGTAAGGATATCTCCTTTTTGCCATATCCCCCTATTTATTTTTTGTAATTCTTCTCCTAGTATTTTTATTTACTATAATAAAATTATATCTGGACTCATATCCATGATAATTTTTTTGACTACCTTTTGTCTAGGGTGGTTTCCTAAACCCTTCACATTTCAAGTAATTAAAATCATTGAGAATGGAGAGAAAAAAATCAGCCATCGATTTTACCAATCCATTCTGGCTCAAATTTCTTTCTTGTTCCTTCATATTTTCCTTGTTTGACTTCTTCCTTATAGATTGGTCTGATTTTTGTTTCTTATCCATTTGATGAATCTCTAAAGTAGAATTTTATTGGTTCTTATTTCCTTCTTTCATCTCTATTTCTTGATTTAAGACTATACCCTACTTTGATTCCCCTCCTATGGTCTCCATCGTAGGTTGAATATCCTCTTCCATGAGAGAGGTTGTGTTTGGTTATGTTCCTTACTTGTTCCCTAACACTAGATTGGAGTATTCTTCCTGATCCATTGGTATGACTTGTTCAATATCCTCCTCTAATCCTTCCATTTGAAAATCCCCTTCTGTTTCCAATCTTCCCAATTGTTTGAATATCTAATATCTATTATTTTTTCTTCCCACTTTTTCTCCTTGTCTTTGGTTACTATGCTTATTTATTTTGTTTTACCTTTTGATTACTTTTCGAAAGCCCTCAAAGACTATTGGGCCTTTCCCTTCCTTCTGATTTATGTTTTACTAAATATATTGGCCCACCATGTTAATATTTGCTTTTATCCCCTCCTATCCAAATTGATGATCTTTAACTATTGGGCACATTCCAACCATATGTTCATGAGCATGGCACACCCGATATTTGAATGAAATAGCCTTATAATATAGTTGTTGGTGTTAGAAAAATCCCCTATTTTTATGTCTATCTCTATTGGAAGAGGTTTATTGTGAACCATTTCTATGCAAACCCTAGCAAACATTATCGATCCTCCTAAAACTCTTTCTCTTGATCTACCTTGATAATTCTTGAGTAAGTTGCCTATTGACTCAAGTACCTCCTCTTTCCAAAATTTAAGGGGAAGGGCAAATAATCTTACACATATTGTTATTGTAGTCGGTTCCATCCTCGGGTCAAATCCCATATTCCATGGTTGTAGCAATAGTCCTGTTGGCTTGTGATGATATTACCTTCCCTCAAATACTTTTTATCGATATACCATTGATGTGAACACTATAGAAAATTACCTATTTGGATGAGTTAGAATTTCATATTCTCCTTCCATATGCCACTGTTTCCTTATCCATATGTGGAGAAAGTGCACAGACGGTCTGAAACCTATAAATCTACCTATCATGTTGTGTTTTGTCTTATAAACTATATCCTCAGGTATCCAGTCCTCTACTACTTCAAATATTTGTATTTATTTTACTTTTTGTAAACATCTATTCACTCTTCCAAGCAAAGAATCCTCCTTGTTTCAGTTCCCCATGGTATTTAATATTCTCCTTACTTGTGTTTGATAGTCATTGAATCTATCTTGGGTTCCACAAAGCTTATTCCAGTATGATATTCATTGCTTTGGAGGATTTGGTACTGAAGCACCTATGTCCCCCATTAGTGGATGTGAGCCTTACTATTGAAAGACCCTTAAAAAGGATTGATCCTCTCTGATGGTGTTTTTTGCATGAAAATATTCTCCAAGCATCTACCCTATCCTTTGAAACCCTAGTTCGATTCCTCAAACCTCTAGCATTCCCACATTCTTAAATTTTAAAACCTAGGTCATAATAATTAAAATATTCCTAAGGTCTTAGTCCAAAATTTAATGCTAAAGATTAAAATTAAAAACCTTGCAAGTTCTAAAATCTAAAGGTGCACATAAATCCACATTGGAGAGAAATTCATTATGTGGTGTGCATTAATCTATTTTTACTAACTTTTAAGCACCTAAATAAAAATGACAAGTAAGCTAAAATTCATGTGCCTTTCCAAGATCCGATGGTGCACATGAATCCACATCGGAGAAAAAATTCATCATGTCATGCGCATCAAATACCTTTTTCAAAAATTACAAATGCAATTCAAATATCTTCAAAGTCTTTTTGAAGTTGTTTTTAGGATTTTATGATTTTTGTTATTTTTGATAGCTGCAAAGCTAAAATGACCATAACATTGGCTAGAAAACTTTGTTTGATCTGATTAAAATCCTAATATAAAGTTATTGAAATTATCTTTACAATGGTACTAATATTGTATACACAACATTAATACTTTATAAAATCATATGAGAATACCATTCAACATGCATCTTTCCCCATAGCAGTCCATGAATTTTAAAAGGCCATATATTTTTATTTGTAGTGAATTTTCTAGTTATTACAACTATTTTGGATACCTAGTTAGCCTATTTATAAATGTGTAAAGTTTCATGAGCTTTTACATACTTTGAAATTTTACCATATCTTATACTACGAGACTTTTTTAACTCTTAATCATGCATTAATTTCATAGCTACAATAAGATAAGGTTTATTATCCATTAAATCATACTTGAAACTTATTTTCCAATGAATATAAGCATGCCTAGGTTATTTGTTTGCCTTATCACTAACATAATTACCCAATTTAAATCTCATTGGTGCCAGGAAACCAATATGAAAATTAAATTCAAACTTTTTTTATAATAACCTCCAATA
The DNA here is from genome assembly GCA_028583015.1 of Wollemia nobilis. NCBI lineage: Eukaryota > Viridiplantae > Streptophyta > Pinopsida > Araucariales > Araucariaceae > Wollemia > Wollemia nobilis. Next base: position 7,409,456 of record JAQPPZ010000719.1, on the reverse strand, counting down.
ATGATGTCATAAAATCAACTCCAAGGTCTCATAAAGTCATATACATAATTTTTATATCTCTCAACTAAGGTAAAATCCTTGAATAACCCTAAGCTTTCGAGTCTATTCACTCAATTTTCCCTTTTGGCACTAAGGTTTTAAAAGCCTAAGATTAAAAAAATTAAATTAACCCATGTACGTAAATAATTTGGAAGTTTAAGCTAAAGGTCCATTTTATGTATTTAAATTTCTGCCTAAGGTCTAAGAAATGATACGTTTGAAAAATACCTCCCTAATGCATCTTGCAAGTTCTTATCTTATTTGAATGAATTTGACGATCAAGAAGTAGGATCGAAAGATCAAAGGCTAGGAAGGACAACTAACAAGATGAATATTAACATCTGTCATTGCGAATAATATATTTTGTCATATGCATCCTAAATTTAATGTCTAGGAGGTATGGCCAAGATATCTATGGCTAGGAGGCATAGTAAATAAGATCAAAAATCTTGAAAAATAATGTCTGGACCTTAGTCTTCATTAATTAAAATGGCCACCTAAAGTGTTATCTTGTGTGCCATAAATATAATAGCTAGGAGGCATGGTCAGGATATATATGGCTAGGAGGCACAACCGATAATATCAAAGAGCTCAAAAAATAACACAAAAATATTATGCCTCGACCTTAGTCTTCATTAATTACGTCGAGATGCGTTCCTACAATGGCAGACAGAGGGGTGGGAGGCAAAGAGGTCATACATGTCACCGCGTAAACAATTTATTTATTTTATTAAAAAAACTGACATTAACAAAAAAAATTAAAGGATATATCTAAAAATGCCTAGATATATCAATCCCGAGGCACCTATCTTGGATATCACACCCCCAAGAAATGAGATAGGCACCTCGAGATTGATAACTCTAGGCATTTTTATATATATATCATTTATACCTAAGCTAGTTAAAATTGTTATCCAAAAGTTTTACATGAAATAAATGATAGGTTATTTTGTCTTATGCACCATAAATCTAATGGCTAGGAATCATGCCTAGGAAATATACTAGGACCCATAGTCGGTAAGATCAAGGAGCTCAAAAATAACTCAAAAATTTAATACCCCGACCTTAGTCTTAAAATCAATATCCCTTGTCCTTTTCCTAGAAGATCTGATGGCTAGGACTCAAAGCCGAGAAATATATGGCTAGAACCCATAGTCGATAAGATTAAAAAGCCTAAAACATAACACTTTAATTAATTAAATTATTGTCTAAATTTTTTTAAGAAAATAAATAACATGTTATTTTATCCATGCACCCCCTTTGATAGGCCTTGGGCAATTTCACCAGATCTAACAACTAGGATGCACAACTGGGAGATCAATGATTATGAGGCACAACCAACAAGCCATCAATTAACATATGCTACCAAGGACAATGTATTTTGTTTTAATCACAAAAAAATGGATGTCTAGGAGCCCATTATGGGGAAATCAATGACTACAAAAAATGGAGCTGGTAAACATTAGGTCAATGTTAGAAAGCACTAAAATATAACTTTTTTGGCTAAAATATGGATGATCTAGAAGTAAAACCAGGAAATCAGTGGCTCGAATGCATAGCTGAAAGATATTAAATCAAACTAAGAAATCACTAAAATAATGTCTTATTGGATGAAGAGATCTAGGGTTAAAAAACAAAGTAAAGAGATCAATGGCTTGGAATCAAAACTTGGAAGCACTAAGATATAATTTTACTAGAAGGTAAAATCAATGGACCAAACTTAGAGCCAACAAATCTATGGCCTAGGTGAGCTTGAGAAATCAATAACTCGGAAGCATAATTGAGATATTGATGGCAAAGAATTTTTCACAAGGAATAAAGTGCTAAAATTTGATTTATTGTGATGACGTCATTTAATTTTGTCAATTATTCCAAGAATTTAAATTTTTTCTCTATAGTACTAAGGATCAATTTATTTTTTTATATTCACTCATATATCTTTAATGCTAAGGCTTAGAAAACCTAAGGAAATAAAAGAAATAATTTCACTCCTCATCCTTATGCTCTCATTAAAATCATGAAAATTATTGAATAATCTAAACGTTCAACTTAATACTTGGGATATGAAATTAAAGCAAATCAAATAACTAATAAGAGCTCATTTTTTTCATGGATTGCTCTACTAGGGTTTGATGAAGAAAAACTACTCTGCTATGGTATGATGAAGAAAAATTGCTCTGCGAGGATGGTAGCAACTTTCGAAGGAGGTCTAAAAAATTGGAGGAATGTCGTGATGGCATCGGGTCCGGCACAGAGAGTGCATGCTCATGATATTTTTTCATCTAAAAATGATTGGAAGGAATAGGATTTTCCAGTGCATGTCGGGAACCGCTTGTTAAAGAACAATGGATGTTTGGAACGATGTGAAGCCAGGCCAATTCTAGTGGTTCAACCAGACTTGGTGACAAAAGATGTGGAGTATCTAACCAAACATGCCCTTATTGGAAAATTTTTGGGCATCCAAATTTCTCTCCCCTTTGTGGAGGCTTGGGTTAGGAAGACTTGGAATCTTGAAGGCGATGTGGAGGTGATGTTGAGTGCGAACAACTATTTTATGGTGGTTTTCTCTTGTATTGCAGATCGTAACAAAGCATTTGAAGGGGGTCCTTATTTATATAACCAAGTGGGACTCTTTATTAAACCCTAGCATGTGGGTTTCATCCCATCAGATGAGTGATCGTCATGGGTTCCAGTATGGGTGCGGCTTCCATGGCTCCCATTGGAATTTTGGAGAATTGATATCTTGCATAAGATTGCCCTTCTACTTGGGAAGTTGGTTGGACCATCACAACAAAAAATGGATAAAAAGGTAATCTCTGTTGCTTGTATTTATGTTGCAATTGAATTAAATAATCCTATTCCAGATTCTATTGAAATACAATTTGGATCAACTACATGGGTTCAAAAACTTGACTATGAAGCTCTTCCATTTTGTTGTCGGATTTACCGTGAATATGGCCACCTGCAAAGAAAATACCCTAATTTTGTCTCACCTATGGCTTCAAATCCTAGGCCCTCTTGGTCTAGAAAAATTTTGGATAAAGGAGAAGCCCAGATAAAGGAAGGGGAATGGGATAAAGAAGGTTTTGTTCCAGTAAAGGCCTGAAACAGAGGATGAAGGGCAAACAAAGACCTTAGCCAGCCAGATTCTCTACTCAACCATTTTGAAATATTAGATGATCTTGATTAGTGCATGGAGATACCTGAAACATCACTACCTGATGCAAATATAACAAGGCCAAATCAGATGTCTCTTCTTGAGGGGGAACTTAAGGAATCATATCTAGGGGGTTTAAATGAAGAACAAAGGGCTTTGGATCTGAGTATAGGGGATATGGTTGGATCTAGCCCTATAAGGGAAACTATTTTGGAAAGTGGTAAAAATTTAGTTATGCCATCTCCTACTCAGGAACTGATGCAGTCATCCTTGGACTGCAAAACTCCTACGATGTTGGGATTAAAGCAGAAAATAATTAAAAAAAAATTGGATAAGAATATGAAGGTGGGTCGGAAGAAGGACCAGGATAAAATTAAGTTAATGGGGGAGACTTTGGTGGAGTCAGGCTTGGTGAGAACATTGGACTCCCATTTTTATAACCCCCAAAAATTATTATCCTCTCCTGGAATGTAAGGGGGTTGAATAGCATCCCTAGACAAAAAGTTTTTCGTGATTTGGTTCATGTGCATTCTCCAGATGTGGTGTTTATTCAGGAGACCAAATAGGCTTTTGATAGTATGTTCAATATTTCTTCCAAGTTGTGGAGAAGGGAGAAATGCCAGTGTATTGGTGCATGTGGATATGTTGGTGGTGTTGCTTGTTTATGGGATCCGGTTAAGATATCCCCTCTTACTTGGATTTCTAGCAAATGGTCTATTTCAATGGTCGGGCATGATAATGAATCTGGTGAAATCATCCTACTTACAAATGTGTATGCTCCTGTTGATTACAATGGTAAAGTGAATTTGTGGAAGCACATTTTATTTGTGATAATTTTGGTTCCCCTGTACCCATGGATTTTGGTTGAAGACTTCAACTCTATCACTTGTCTAGAGGAGAAACGTGGTGGGGTGGACCGTCTCGAGCCTTTTTCTTCTATCTTCAATGCTTATATCTAGGCCCTAAACTTGGTTGACATCAAGATAGATAATGGGATTTTTACTTGGCACAATAGAAGGTGTGGGGAAGCTTCCATCTCAGAGAGACTGAATAGGTTTTTGATATCCAGTTATTGGATGGGTAATAACAGAGGTGCTAGTTCTATGATTCTTAAGGGTAGGGGATCTGATCATTGGCCTATCAAACTCTCTAATTTGGATTTAGGGCTAAAAAAGAATCCCTCCTTTAATTTTTAACTTATGTGGCTTCGTGATCCTAAGATTCATGATTTCATGTGAGGCTGGTAGACCACTGGCAAACCTCCTCATGGCACCGCTATGTATTCCTTTATGAAGCGACTACAATTTGTAAAACATAAATTGAAGAGATGGAATAGAATAAATTTTGGAAACCTTTCCATGGCTAAGCTGGAAGCTCTTAGGAGGATGGAAGAAGCTTCAAGGAAGATTAAATATCAGGGATTCACGAAGGAGCTTTTTTTTGAGGAATTTGAGGCTACGAAAGACCTTGTTGAATGGGAACTGAGGGAAGAAAATTTTGGAAACAAAAAGCTTGAGTAGATTGGATTCAGGAAGGGGATAGGAACATAGCCTTATTTTATAACTTAGTTAAGGCTCGCCGTAATGGTAACTTGATTACCTCTCTTGTGAATTCTCAGGGTTCCCTGCTCTCTTCTTTTAGGAATATTTCAAAAGAGACTAAGAGGTATTTTTCCTCTCTCTTCAAGGAGGACTCCCTAAAAGGTGATGAGAATGAAAAGATTATTCTAAACTGTACTCCAGAAATTATTTCTAGAGAGATGAATGAGCACTTGATGGGTCCAATTTCCCTTTAGGAGTTGGAAAATGTTGTATTCAAGATGAAAAAAGGAAAATCCCCAGGTCCAGATGGATTCCCGATTGAGTTTTATCAGGATTTTTGGGATTTAATCAAATTTGATCTTTTGGAGGTGGTCCATAAGTTCCAAAAGAACAAACAGATGCTAAGGGCCTTAAATGCTACCTTTATGGTGCTTATACCCAAAAAAGGAGCAAATTCCTTGGATATGTTCAGGCCTATTGCTCTCTGTAATTTTGTGTATAAGATCATCACAAAAATTATTGTTGAGAGGCTGAAGATATGGTTGAGAAAAATCATCTTTGAGGAGCAAGGATGGTTTTTTGCTGGCCGAAAAATCTTGGATGGGGTTGTTATTGCTACAGAAGCTATTCAATTGATGGAAACTTCTAAGGAGAGAACTATTTTGTTTAAGTTGGACATGGCCAAAGCCTATGATCGGGTCAGATGGTCATTTCTTTAGAAAGTCCTTACTGCTTTTGGATTTGAGGAGGAATGGATTAGATGGGTGATAAGCTATGTTTCTTCTTCCTCATTCTCTATTCTGGGTGATAAGCTATGTTTCTTCTTCCTCATTCTCTATTCTTGTTCATAATGAGCCATCAGAGTTGTTTGAGGCCTCAAGGGGATTGAATCAAGGAGATACTTTATCTCCTTATTTTTTTATCATTATGGTAGAAGGGTTGGGAATATTTCTCAAGTCTCAAGTCATGCAGGGTATCATTTAGGGGTGGAAGTGGGATAGTAGTTTGCCACATCTTTCCCACCTTCAATTTTTTGATGATACTACTTTGTTGGGAGTTGCCACTATCAGGGAAGCTGGCAATATTAGATAGTCTCTTGATATATATCTTGGTGCTTCTGGAAAGTTGATTAATGAGGACAAGTCTTCTATTTTCTTCTTCAAAACCCTTCCTCTTATTCAAGCCAAGATTGCTTGTATTCTAAGATTCTAGGTTGGGACTCCCCCATTCATTTATCTTGGTATTCCAATTTCATCTCACCCTCTACCTAGATCTTCTTGGAAGTATATGCTTGATAAGTTTATAAGGAAGGTGAATCACTGGAATTTCAGATGGCTATCCACTACAGGTAGAGTGTTGCTTTTAAAATATGTTGTTCAAGCTTTACCCATTTATAGATGTTTTGTACAAATAGCTCCCTCTCACTTCATCAAGGACATGGATGCTTTGTCAAGACAATTTTTATGGTCTGGAAAACTTGATGAATCTAAATACAGTTTGGTTAGGTGGGATTCTATATGTAGGCCGATGCAAGAGGGAAGCCTTGGGTTGCGACAGACAACTTTTTTTGGGCAGGCTTTGGCTACAAAACTTTATTGGAGATGGTGTGCCTTTCAAGATCATATTTGGGCTAAAATATTATCTTGTAAATACTTGAGAGGTATTTCTAAGGCTGAAATCCCTAGAGTTAGCTTGGTTGGGAAAGGTTCAGTTATCTGGGACACTCTGAAAAGAGGAGCTAATTTAATCAAGCAGGGTTTGTTCTGGATTTGCAATAAGGGATAAAATACTCTTTTTTGGGAGGATTCTTGGGATGGCCACCCTCCTATGTTGAATCAATATCCTGGGTTACATTCCCTAAGCATTGTTTTCTTGGAAGCAAACCGGTCTCGTGTGGAGGACTTTAAAAAAATCTAGTATTTTGGAAATATGGAGATGTACAGGTGGAAATATTTGCAAGAATAGCCCTAGGGGGGATTTACCAAGGACAGAGGGGTGCTTGCTCTTATTATTATGGGGAGGCCTTTTTCTTCATTGAGGGGTAAAGATATTATGTCTTAGAACCCTAATACTAAGGGAACCTACTCGGTAGCCTATGGTTATCAGGTTCTTGATAAGAAAAAGTATGGGAGTCTTCCTGTCACATGGTGGAAAAAGGTGTGGAACAAATTTACCTGGCCAAAATGTAACTTCTTTCTTTGGTTGGTAGCTCGTAATAAATGCCTCACTTGGGATAATGTGAGGAAGAGGGGATTTTAGGGTCCCTCTTTTTGTGTCCTTTGCAATAAGAATGAGGATGATTCTTCTCATTTATTTTTTCAATGCTCCTTTGCCAGAGACATTTGGAACCGTTGGTGGAGTGCTTGTAACCATTCATGTTTTCATGTGCTATCCCTGGTGGAGTTTTGGATTAGTTTGGGCAAACCTCCAGCCAAGGCCCCCTTCCTTTGGGTGGCTTGGAATATGGGCCCTTCTTGTATCATTTGGTAAATTTGGCTCAAATAAAATTGACGCATATTTTAGGGTAGTTATTTGGTTGTTCAAAAAATCTAGCAAAGGATCCTGTATATGGTTCAGGAAACCATCCATAGCAAATGTGATGTAGACCCTCTTTTGGATTCTAGGGAGGAGAAGGTACAACAAGCCCTTGGTCTCTTTGGGGATGGTGTGAACTTTTCTAGCCCTAGTAGGGTTCCTCAGCTCAACAAGAAGGTTAGGAGAGATGGTAGGTGGAGACCACCCCCTAGAGGAGTTTTAAAAATTAATACTGATGGATCATACAGGGGTAATCTTGGACATGCTGGTATTGGTGGTGTTGGGAGAGATTCTACTGGTGGTGTTAGTTTTTTCTTTTTCATTTAGAAAGGTGTTCACTCCAACAATTTTATGGAAGCTCTTGCAATTCTTGAGGCCTTGTAGAGGGGTTTTCTCTTGGTTGGAAGAGGATTATCTGCGAGTATGAATCTCAAATTGTGGTTAATATTTTAAATAGTAAAAGGGTGGAGGAAGTTAATTGGCAGTTGGCCTCTGTAGCCGTTCAGATTCTTAGAATGAGTGAAGAGTTCGAATTTATATCCTTTGTGCACATTCCAAGGGAATAGAATTTGGTTGCTGATTACCTGGCCAAAAGGGCTTCTGAGCTATTGGATCCTTGGAGTATCAATAATTGGGAGAGTCTCCCATCTGGGGACTCTCAACACCTATGGGAGTTAATCCACAAGGATGTACAAAATTAATGTGGTTTATTCTTGTCTTTTCTAGGTGTCATTCTAGTCTAGTGGTTTTAGCCTATTTGGCTATTTATTTGAGTCCTGGTTGGAAGCTCAGTTGTACTCTGTAATCAAGACTTTTTATCAATAAATTTTTACCCCTTTATTTAAAAAATAAGAGATAATTTTTTTAGGAAATAAATTATTCTAGAGCTAAAGGCATAATAAATAAATTTAAAGTCTTATTAACGACTAAGAGACTTATTGAAATATTAACACCTAAACTCTAACCTTCATAATAATAAATAAATAAATAAATAAATAAATAAAATCTTAGTTTTGGATCTAATACTTTAACATTACAATTAGAATGAAAATTTAATGTTAAACCTAATAATTTGAACCTAAAATTTAAATAAATTAATACTTTAGACAATCAATTAATAAAATATAATATTCACCAACCTTAGTAACAATAATAATGAGCAAATAAATAAATAAATGAAAATAATAATGGCATAATAATGAGAACGAACATTATTTTATTTTTATATTTTTTCCAAATGAAATTTAAACCAATTTTCAAATTTATTATGTGATTACAAGTGATAGAACAAGAAAGTGAGAACCAATAGCAATATCTAAGCAAAAAAATATATAGTGAATTTGGACCTAAGCCTAACCACCAAGTGCATGACGACTCAACATTCATAGGTTTAGAGGGAAGCCACCAAAGTAGTCAAGGATCCATGCCTGAAATTGAAGATAAAAATCAAGAAAAAATTCAAACCGCCAGATCACCTATCCTCTTAGTTGAAGATAACTAAAATACAAATGTAAACCTAAAATTATAGCTATAGAAATGTTGTAAAGCACTAAAATTTTGAAATTGTAAGGCTAGAAATAGCCATTGAGACCCCATTCCAAAATTTTAGATTCCACTTTAGCAATAGGTATTTTAGAAATTCTTTCTTTGTAGATGGTGGATATGTGCACCCTTGTTATTATGCTTGGAGAATTAATCTTGTAATCATATGATGCTAGCAAGTCTAAGAATGCAATGTTTGAAAATATTTTATCAATACAAGATACTAGAATTCTTAGTGTAATCTACACACGTTGATGGTGGTTGCATTTGAGTCTATTCTAGTATTTTGCTTCTTTTCCCTTTAAAGATAGCACCATATTGGTCTTAGATTGTGTGAATGTTGATGGGGCTAAGGGTAGTTGATTTAGATTTGTTGCTTCAATAAATCTAGAATAAGCCTTCAAGAATGCAATGGCTTGTTTTCTTTATTTATCTAACTCTTTTCTTTTGAATTTTATTCGAAATCTACTTATAATAGGACTAGATTAGATCAATTTCAATTTTTAGGGCTTATATTACATGATTTATGTGTTAAATTTATACAAGCTTTAGAATATACATTGCTTTGTGCTATAATGATCATGATAATGATGTAGTGAATGTGATATATTAATAATTTTAAGGTAGAAAGTCTAGAATCTTGCTTTTATTTTATTCTTCAATGCAATACTTTGAGGTTGAACGCAATATTTCTAGTATTTCAAGCTTCAACAATGAATTGACACTCACCCTTATTAACAGTTATGTGTACCTCTAATTTATCCATCTGCCTTTTCTTTTTATTACTTTGATTTAAAATTTGACAATATCATACCCTATCACCCAAACCTTGGGGGATCAATGTTTCCTTTCAAGAGAGAATAATTGTTGTGCTAACCATTGGTGTATGTTAGCAAACATATTGATGTATCACTCAACATGTATCCCTAGATTTTTGAAGATTTAAATTTTCTAAGTTTAAATCCTATTAAGTAGAATTTCGTATATCTCCCTAATATTTAGAAACTAAGAAATATTTTTTTTGTAAATTTAATATTTCCTAAGTTTGATGTTGAATTTTTGTTGACTCCCAAATCAATTAATTTGCATATCTTTTATAAAATAATTAAAGTCCAAAAATTAGAAAAACTAACAACTAAAGACGATTTTTTTTTTTTTTTGGTAAATTAAAGATTTTATATTAGAAAACGAAGCATTTGAAAGGCACCCCAAAGCCTTGGAACAACAGAGAAACAAAAAGAAACCCCAACAAGGAAACCCCTGAAATAACAAAAACGATTATCCAAAAGGACAAAATACATCCAAAAAAACTAGAAAGATGAAAGGAACCCTTACAACAGACCCAAGGAGAGGGCCATAACACAAAATTGAACCAAATCAAGACTTGCAAAAAACTAAAAGGAAAGTAGAACATTAGGTAACGCGCATCTGTTTGCATAGGGGAAGCCATTGTGATCTCCTGTTCATCATCCTATTCAGCATCCTTGATTTCATTCTTGGGAGCATCCTTGGGATCATCCTTAAATACCTCCTTTGCAATCTCAATGACTTCATCATATTTGACATTATCCTTGATGTTGGAAATGTCTGCTACAACAAAAATAGTGGGACCCTCCTCATCATACGAATCATAGAAAAAGAGAAGGCTAAGAGTATTTTGCTAGTCCTTTAGCTGGGTAATTCCTTTCCTAAGAGATACATGGGCAGTCTCCAAATGGTCAATGGTGGCAGAGGAAGATTGGATGACAAGTTTATGAAGGTACTTTTCTACCACATCAGGAGAGTTTGGGTCGAACTTGTGTTCTTTCTTAATTTTCACAGGAGTGGGGGTATCTTTAAATTTGAGTCTATGAGAGCACTGGGTGGGTACTTTTTTGATTTTGGCATTTTTATTACTAATGGAAATAGGTTGGGATCTCATAGATTTACCTTTCCTTTTTGAAATGGTAGCCTTAGTACTGGGGGTAGGAGAAGAGTCCTCCTCAGTGTTGTCAGGTGCAGGGAGGTTTCCTTTGGGATTTTTTTGGAGTAAGTAGCTATATAGGATCTTAAAAAGGCCTTGATGGGAAGTCCAACCTTCCTATTTCTTGTCATGGGTAGAGGTGATAGAATAATCCATGGACCAATACAAAAATTTAGGGATATTGAACATTTTGTATTCTCTGAAGTGATTAACGAAAGATAAATGGAAACTACATAACTGGGACTCAAGGTCATCTACTATTAGATACTGAATTATAGGTTTAATAATTTCCTTCCAAGAAGAGGATAAATGATGGTGATACAGACCTTTCATATGAATTTTCTATAGCTTGGAAGTAGGCTCGAAGTGGGATAATTCGGCCTCCTAATTGTGTTTGTTCCTTCTGACTACCCGACCGTCTAGGACTTGCCCAGTGAGCTTAGAAAGAATCTCCATAGTGATTTGAAAGTCAACTCCATGGATAATGACAATGGCATTTTCCCATGAAGAAGCAAATGCCATACTGGCATCCCAACTGGTTCCATTAAATATTTTGAAGAACGGGATTATGCCTCCCTTGTATTTCAATATGGCTTTAGTAACAACATCACTTATGTAAACCTCGGGCTCAACATAAGTGACTTTCACATCCTTCATGGTTACAAAGTAGGGATAAACACAAAGGATGAAGCAGGGCAAAAGGAGGGCAACCAACGTCTGGCTTAGGAAATAGTGGAAATTTCAGTAGGGAAAATGCAAATATTGGTATAAATAAATATAGAAGTCACGGCCCGTACATGGGAAAAAGTTCCTTTAAAAGGGAAAAACCCAGATTGAAATCATTGAATGGTCAAGAATAGGATCAAGGAGGATTTTCCAACAGTGAAGACGACAAAGGATAATTGGAAAGTGCACAACATAGGGATAAATTTGACTTATTGGATCGCTCAAGAGTTGGGACCAGGTAACGATAGAGTGGGCACTCAGAATAGGAAAAATTGAGAAGCTCAATAAGGCCTTTCTTGGTATGAGGCAAGAGGAAAACCACCAAGCTAAGGTTCTCAAAGAGGTAAATAACTGAAATCGGAGGATCACAGGCCAGTGATGATTACAAGTGGTACTGGGAAGTGCATTGGAATCCCAAGATAAAGCAGTTAGAAGAAAATTAGTGAATATAGTGAAGTAGATATGAATAACCTCACATGAAGGAGTTTGTGATGGTTAAAATTACATGTGAGAGGTTTAGGCTTCATCATGGTTATAAGATTTTTTTTCCATTTTGACAAGCGCAGCAACTTTAGGAGGAAGATAGTCAATCCAAGTCAGTAGTCCACTGGTAGAGACCCCAATATTTTCCAAGATGTTAGCCACTGAATTGGCTTCTCTAAAAGCATGTTAGACAATGACTTCATGTTGCTCACTAAGGATCTCTTTCATTTCCTCAATTATATTTCTTATCTTCCATCCTATAGGTTTAGGGTTTTCTAAGTAATTGATGATGTTTAGAGAGTCTCCTTCCACAATGATTTTTTTGTTGGCAATTTTGGGTACCTTAGGTGCATTGCCTTTGCTCAAGTGTATAAGTTGTCATTGATGTCAAGAAGCTTTTGAAGGAATTTTATTTGATGTAAAATAATTTGTTTTGATGAAGGTTATGGCTTGATAGGTTCGAAAGAAAGCAAGTTAGAAAAGTGTCGCGATATCGCGACATGTCGCAGTTTCACGACTCAAAGAGGAGAGAGAATGTTCGAGTCAGAAATGTCACGATTTCGCAACATATTGCAAGGAAGGTTGAACGGACGAAAAAGTGTCACAATTTCGTGACATGTTGCATGAGAGAGATTCCGAAAGAAAAAGTGTCACGATTTCGCGACATGTTGCAGGAGAGAGAGTCCGAAAGAAAAAGTGTCGTGATTTCGTGACATAATGCAGGAGAGAGAGTCCGAAAGAAAAAGTGTCATGATTTTGTGACATAATGCAGGAGAGAGATTCTGGGAGAAAAAGTGTCGTGATATCGCGACATGTCGGGTTTTCATGACCCGAAGAAAAGAAAAGCGCTAAGGAGAAAAAGTGTCACGATTTTGCGACAAGTCAGAAGACAAAGTGGAAGCAAGATAAAGTGTCACGATTTTGCGACATGCTGCAGATGAAAATGTTCCAAGTAAGAATTGTCATGATTTCGCGACATACAGCAAAGGGAAGAGTCTGAATTAAGAAGTGTCACGATTTCACGACAGATTGAGATGGCAACGTTCGGTTGGAGAAAGTGTCACGATTTCATGACAAAAATAGAATGCAAGTCTTCTATAGGAGAAGTGTCGCGATTTCACAACAAAAGCAGAAAGGAAGGCTATGAAGACAGAAGTGTCGTGATTTCATGACAAAAGCAGAAAGGAGGTCAATGAAGGGAGAAATGTCGCGATATCATGACAAAAGCAAAATTGATGCTGACTAAGTCAGAAGTGTCACGATATCATGACAAGAACTTAGTTGAAGTCGACAAAGGCAGAAGTGTCGCGATATCACGACAAAAGCCAAAAGAAATTGTACGGATGCAAAGGTGTCACGATATCGTGACATGTAGTTTCGGGGCAAAAACTACAGAAGAGTTATAGAGGCAGTTGAGGCCGACAAAGTTAAATGTGAGCCAATGATGTTTAGGGTTTGCAACCAACGTAGTTTAGGGTTTGCAGTCGATGTAGTTTAGGGTTGTGCAGCCGACTAAGATCAAGGTTTTGATCTTAAAAGTGTTAGTATAAAAGGAGGGCTATTTGGAGAGTTAAGGGTGATTGGCAAGATAGTCGAATGTGCATCGAAGTGTGTGAGATGCATCTAAAAGAGCGCAAGAGCACAGAAGTGGTGAGATGATGTCAAAGCATGCAGAGTGAGTGCAACAGGAAAATATGAACGAGGACATTTGTGCTAGACCGAAGGACTGTGTTTAGTGCAAATTTGAGGACCATCTTTGGAGGTGATAGAGTTGAGGACAAAAGTCTCCAGCCAGAGCAGGGAGGACAGGTGTCTTCTGTGGATAGAGTTCCATTTGCTAAGGGTAGTAGAGGCAGAGGTTTTCTAGAGGATCACCATCCAGAGCAGAGCTAGGGGATCGGTGTCTCCTGTGGGTTGGTGCCCATGAACTCAAGATTAGGGGATTGGTGTCTCCTTTGGGTTGGTGCCCATAAACATTGTAATTGGGAAAGGTATTCCCAGAATTTGGATTGATAAAATTTAGTGAAATATTTTATTTGTGGATGTAGCCCAACATTTTTGGGTGAACCATGTTAAAAATGGGTCTTCAATGTGTGATGCTTTCTATCTTGATCAATGTTGTGTTGATGCCACTGCTATCTAAAGTTAAAATTATTAATTGCTTAAGTCTTATACTGTTCAGCCCCCCCTCTCAGTATAAGCTTGTGTTCTTCAATTGGTATCAGAGCAGAGTTTCTCCAGAAAGAGCCTAACAGCTTGGAGAAGGATCTATCAAAGGAACATACAGATTCAGAAAGAGATGAAGAGGTTGGGTTCGATCTCAAAGGTGAATTCTTCTTGGCTTTAAAAAGGCTGGAGAAATTCAGGGAAGAAAATTCTGTTCTCAAGCATCAATGTCAGGAAGAAGAGATTGCAAGATCAAAATTGTCTCAAAGAGTTATAGAATTCAAAATTCTAGCTGAAGAAGGAAAGAAGGTTGAACAGGTTCTAACAGAAGCTTTAAAAGGAAAAGAAGTTGATTGCGAGAAACTAGAAGAAGAGGTTATGTCTCTTAGAGTGAAGTTGGAACAATTGGCTCTCAGACAGAATACTCTGTATGAAAAGAAAAATAAGGATGGTATCACTATTCATGAAATAGGGTCTTCGAGCAAGACCAATATTCATACTGAAGAGCGGTGGATTCTAGTTGGTCACAAGAAGAACAATCATCCAAGGTATCAAAATAGGTTACATAATACTTTCCATGGCTATTGTTTTTCCTGCAAGAATTTTGGTCACAAAGCTATGCATTGTAATAAATCCTTGAATATCCATAGTAAGGAAAATGTTAAATCTTTTGCACCTCTTATGAATAAAAATTTCATGTGTTACAAGTGCAAGAATTTTGGGCATATAGCAAGGATGTGCAGTTTGGATAGATCTAGCCTTGAGTTCACTAAAAAGAAAAATGAGATCAAATCTAAATCAATGATAGTTCAAACTGCTTTTCATGCTCAAGACAAAGTAGAAAAATGGTATCTTGATAGTGGTTGTTCAAAACATATGACTGGTGAAAAGGAAAAGTTTTTGGTCTTAAAACAAACAAACCGAGGAACAGTTAGGCTTTGGAGATAATAGGTCAGCTAAAATCTGTGGTAAAGGGACTCTTAGTTTGGATGGGAAATCCAAAACAAAAAATGTGCTTTATGTAGAATGCCTAAGACATAATCTTCTAAGTGTGAGTCAACTTTGTGATCAAGGGCACATAGTATCTTTCTTTTCAGATAGATGTGAGATAAGTAAAGAAAAAAATGGAAAACTCATTGCGAGTGCTACAAGGACTCCAAACAATCTTTACATGTTGAGTGAGATAAAAAGGGAAAAGTGTTTTCTAACTCAAGAAGATGAGAGTTGGCTATGGCATAAAAGATTGGGGCATTTGAGCTTTGATAATCTTGTCAATATTAGTAACAAGGAAGCAGTTAGAGACTTGTCCAAAATAAAAATGCCCCATAATATCATTTACGGTCCCTGTCAACATGGAAAACAGACCGAAACCGCTTTCAAATCAAAAGGGTATACTCCTTCAAAACCATTGGATCTTATTCATACTGATTTATGTGGCCCCACCAGAACTCGTAGCATTCAGGGAGAAAGCTACTTCATGCTATTTATAGATGATTATTCTAGAATGACTTGGGTTACTTTTCTCAAAGAAAAATCTGAAGCTTTTGAAAAATTTAAAGCTTTCAAAGAAATGATTGAAAATGAGACTGACAAGAGAATCAAATGCTTAAGATCGGATAGATGAGGAGAGTTCACTTCAAATGAATTTGTGGAATACTGTGAGCAACAAGGAATCAAAAGAGAATATTCAAGAAGCAAGAACTCCTCAACAAAATGGAGTAGTTGAAAGGAAAAACAGAACTATTGAAAATATGGCTAGAGCTATGTTAAATGAGTCAAAACTTTCAGATGGATTTTGGAAAGAGGCAGTCAGTACATCAGTCTACATTATCATCAGGGCCCAACTTAGAGTCAATCATCATAAAAATCCTTATGAGTTATGGAAAGGAAGACTAGCTATAGTAAAATACTTCAAAGTGTTTGGGAGTAAGTGCTTCATCAGAAGGGAAGATCAGAATTTGGGTAAGTTTGATCCTAGGTGTGATGAGGGAATCTTTCTTGGATATTATAGCAGAAGTAAGGCCTATAGATGCTTCAACAAAAGAACGCATATAGTCATAGAGAGCATAAATGTAACAGTTGATGAAAAGACAGGGATAAGAGAACCATTCAAGGAACTCAGTGATGAAATTTGTCAAGAATTCAGAGAGGTTTCATATGAAGAAGAGGAAAGACAACAAATGCTTCCCAAAACTCCTTCACGATATGTTCTGAAACATCATCCCAAATATTTGATCATTGGTGATCCAAACAACAGGCAAACAAGAAGAAGAGTCGTTCCTTCACACGATTCTACAAATGTTTCATTATTATCTCAGATTGAGCCAAAATATTTCAATGAAGCATGTGCAGATAAATTTTGGGTAAAAGCAATGGATGAAGAGCTAAATCAAATAGAGAAAAGTGAAACTTGGGATTTGGTTCCAAGACCTAAGGACAAGAATGTCATTGGCACAAAATGGATATTCAAAAATAAACTCAATGAGGATGGAAAGATTGTTAGAAACAAAGCTAGGTTAGTCTGCAAAGGTTATGCTCAAGTAGAAGGTGTTGATTTCGAAGAAACGTTCACTCCTGTTGCTCATCTCGAAGCTATCAGAATGTTTTTGGCCCTTTCAAGCTTCAAATCATTCAAGGTATATCAAATGGATGGAAAGTCAGCTTTTCTATATGGGGTGTTGGTAGAAGAAGTCTACATAGAACAACCAGAAGGAGTGTCTCTATCAGAAAAGTCAGACTATGTGTGTAAACTGAAAAAGGCCTTGTATGGGTTAAAGCAAGCACCGAGGGCTTGGTACTCAAGACTTGACAGTTATCTTCATGAGCAAGGCTTCGAGAAAGGCGTGGCAGATAGCAATTTGTATATTAAGAATGAAGATGATGATATGTTGATTATGGTTGTCTATGTTGATGATATTATTTTTGGGGGAAATAATACTCAGATGTGCAAAGTTTTTGCTAACACCATGCAAAAGGAATTTGAGATGTCCATGATTGGAGAGCTGTCATTATTTTTAGGTCTTCAGATTTCTCAATCAAAAAATGGTGTATTTCTCTCTCAAGGAAAGTATATCAAAGAAATGTTGAAGAAATTTGGGATGATGGACAACAAACCAGTATGTACTCCAATGATTATAGGGTGCAAGATGAGTAAAGATGATGAATCTCCAGCGGTAGATCAGAGGTTGTACAGATTAATGATTGGCAGTTTATTATATGTTACAGCTACCAGACTAGATATCATGCAAGCAGTTGGGTTAGTAGCAAGATTTCAGGTAGCTCCAAAAGATTCTCATGTTACAATAGTTAAGAGGATATTCAGATATCTTAAGGGCACTATGGAATTTGGGCTTTGGTATCCCAAATGTGATGATTTCACCCTCACGGCCTATACAGATGCAGATTGGGCAGGCAGTACTGATGACAGGAAGAGAACTAGTGGTGGAGCATTCTTTCTGGGAAAGAGTTTGGTTTCTTGGCTAAGTAAGAAACAACCTTCAGTTTCCTTATCTATAGTAGAGGCTGAATACATAGCAAGCAATGGATCGGGTGTACACGGGTTTTATGGATGAAAACCACCTTGGAGGATTTCAAAGTCAAGCATGAACAACCCATCTCCATATTTTGCGATAATACGAGTGCCATAAGTATTTCCAAAAATCTAGTAATGCACTCAAGGACAAAGCATATTTCCATCAAGTATCACTTTCTAAGGGAGAAAGTGCAAGACAAGCAGGTCAAGCCAGAGTATGTGCCTACTAAAGATTAGATTGCAGATATCTTCACCAAACCTCTTCCAAGAGATACGTTTGAGTATCTAAGGGAAAAATTGGGAGTTGTACTCCCACCCCAAAATTAATCACCTCATCAGGAGGTGGGGGAGGGACCAAGCTAAGAGGCTCATTCTTAGTCCCAAACCCCAAATGTGACCCTTTGCCATTGATGACAAAGGGGGAGAGTTATGAGTAAGGGGGAGAGCTTCAATTGAAGAGGAAAGCTTCAAGTTAGGGGGAGAAAAACTTCAAAGGAAGATTCTCAGTTGTGGGCATAGTTTCTCAGCTGTTAGCACAGTTGGTTTCAGTTTTGGCTCTTGAGATGTGTTTTCAGTAAAGGTTTGCCATCAATGACAAAGGGGGAGATTGTTGGAAATTTTGGGTACCTTGGGTGCATTGCCATTGCTCAAGTGTATAAGTTGTCATTGATGTCAAGAAGCTTTTGAAGGAATTTGATTTGATGTAAAATAATTTGTTTTGATGAAGGTTACGGCTTGATAGGTTCGAAATAAAGCAAGTTAGAAAAGTGTCGCAATATCACGACATGTCACAATTTCACGACTCAAAGAGGAGAGAGAATGTTCGAGTCAGAAATGTCGTGATTTCATGACATATTGCAAGGAAGGTTGAATGGATGAAAAAGTGTCACAATTTCGTGACATGTTGCAGGAGAGAGAGTCCGAAATAAAAAGTGTCGCGATTTCGCGACATGTTGCAGGAGAGAGAGTCCGAAAGAAAAAGTGTCGCGATTTCGTGACATAATGCAGGAGAGAGAGTCTGAAAGAAAAAGTGTCATGATTTCATGACATAATGCAGGAGAGAGAGTCTGGGAGAAAAAGTGTCACGATATCGTGACATGTCGGGTTTTTGCGACCCGAAGAAAAGAAAAGCGCTAAGGAGAAAAAGTGTCGCGATATCGCGACAAGTCAGAAGACAAAGTGGATAAAGTGTCGCTATTTCGTGACATGCTATAGATGAAAATGTTCCAAGTAAGAACTGTCGCGATTTTGCAACATACAACAAAGGGAAGAGTCTGAATTAAGAAGTGTCACAATTTCGCGACAGATTGAGATGGCAGCGTTCGGTTGGAGAAAGTGTCATGATTTCACGACAGAAATAGAATGCAGGTCTTCTATAGGAGAAGTGTCATGATTTCATGACAAAAGTAGAAAGGAAGGCTATGAAGACAGAAGTGTCACGATTTTGCGACAAAAGCAGAAAGGAGGTCGACAAAGGGAGAAATGTCGTGATATCGTGACAAAAGAAAAATTGATGCTGACTAAGTCAGAAGTGTCGTGATATCACAACAAGAACTTAGTTGAATTCAACAAAGGCAGAAGTGTCGCGATATCACGACAAAAGCCAAAAGAAAGTGTACGGATGCAAAGGTGTTGCGATATCGTGACATGTTGTAGTTTCACGAAAAAAACTACAGAAGAGTTATAGAGGCAGTTGAGGCCGACAAAGTTAAATGTGAGCCGACGATGTTTAGGGTTTGCAGTCGATGTAGTTTAGGGTTTGTAACCGATGTAGTTTAGGGTTGTGGAGCTGACCAAGATCAAGGTTTTGATCTTGAAAGTGTTAGTATAAAAGGAGGGCTTTTTGGAGAGTTGAGGGCGATTTGTGAGATAGTTGAATGTGCGTCGAAGTGTGCAAGATGCAGCCGAAAGAGCGCAAGAGCACAAAAGTGGCAAGATGATGTCAAAGCGTGTAGAGTGAGTGCAACAGGAAAAGATGAACGAGGACATTTGTGCTAGACCGAAGGACTGTGTTTAGTGCAAATTTGAGGACCAGCTTTGGAGGTGATAGATTTGAGGACTGAGGTCTCCATCCAGAGCAGGGAGGACAGGTGTCTTCTATGGATAGAGTTCCATTTGCTAAGGGCAATGGAGGTAGAGGTTTTCTAGAGGATCACCAGCCAGAGCAGAGCTAGGGGATTGATGTCTCCTATGGGTTGGTGCCCACGAACTCGATATTAGGGGATTGGTGTCTCCTTTGGGTTGGTGCCCATAAACATTGTAATCGGGAAAGGTATTCCCAAAATTTGGATTGATAAAATTTAGTGAAAGATTTTATCTGTGGATGTAGCCCAACCTTTTTGGGTGAACCACGTTAAAAATGGGTCTTCAATGTGTGATGCTTTCAGTCTTGATCAATGTTGTGTTGATTAATGGCTTAAGTCTTATACTGTTCACCCCCCTCTCAATATAAGCTTGTGTTATTCATTTTTTTGGAATCAACTTAATGAATTGGAGGCCTCTCCACAAGGCTTTGGATTCAGTAGAGTAATTATATAGTTCTCCCAAAGGCTCAGTGAAGTCAAAAATAGGATTACCAAGATGATCTCTCAAGATACCACCTACTCCTACTATGCCAGGATTTCCTTTAGCTACTCCATAAAAGTTAATTTTGACCCAACCAAGAGGGGGGGTGCCATTTGATATTGATTCTGGTGGATAAAGGACTAGTAGATTTTGAATCCTCTAAGGAAATATGATAGGACTTGAGTAAGGTATATTCAAAGGAAGATCGAGGGAAGGGGTCAAGAGGAGCAATCATATATTCTCTTTGGAAAATAGGATAATTTTATTTGAGATGAAATCAACATCTTTGACCTCTTTCTCAAAAACCCTTCTATTACGTTCAAGCCAAATTTGCCATAAGAAATGCTAGAGATAAAACTTCCATAACCCTTTAAGGATAGGATTTATATAGGGATTGGGCCACTAAAGGAAGAGATCAACAATTGAAGAAGAACAAGCCCAGACCATATGGAACTTAAGGAATATATTGTTAAGCACAATAGTAGAAAATAGATAAAAAATGAAAAGGTGGGAGGTGGATTCCCAATCAAAGAGACAAAGAAAACATCTGTTAGGAAGAGGAATTCTATGCTTGATGAGGTTCTCCATGGTAAGGATACGATATTAGATACAAATTTAGGAAAAAAAGTAATTTTAGGAGTTAAATACTTGGTCCACACAAGCTTAAAAGGAACAAGGGTGTCATTAGAATTAAGAGATAATAGGTAAGCTAATTTAACAGAGAATTATCCCGAGTCAGCAGGATCCCAAATAGGTTGATCAACCAAATCACCAAAGGGAATCCAAAATGAATATAACTAAGCTACAAGAGAAGATATTTTTGCTATTAAATTAGGAATAAAAGTCTCTTCCAAACTTTGGTCCCATTTGATAAAGAAAAAAAGTCAGCCACTAAGGGATCGAACATATTTTAAGTGATGTCAAACCAACTTATTACTACAACTAAAACCCAAATTATTAATCTAAACTAAAGAAATTTAATTAATCCTTATTACTTCTTAAACTTAATAATTAACCTTCATAAAAATAAAATATTAAATTACCTTATCACTCCTAGTAAACTTTAGCAAAACCCTAAAATTAAAAAATACCTTCTTATGTTGCTAGGCATTCTTTGAAACTTTCATGCATTTTAACCTGCTTCGTTCTACATTCAAACTACCATGAAATGACTTCCAATGCACTCGTGTTATGGGCTATATTGAGTGATCCTTGAGATGTTACACTTGAACCCTGCATTAGATGTTTTACTTGGTATTTAGCCCTATGCTTGATGGCTCGGGTGTGGCACTATCATCTACCAATATTATTTAGACATTATTTCAATATTACTCAATTTTTTATAATTTATTATTCAACATTCTTCCATTTGGTGCATGAATTTTATACTTTGTCAAATAATGATTAAAATCTCCTTCTTTGACATTGATTTTTGTTTTCTTGTCTCTGCTCGCTTGGTTTGACTATGCTTTTATCCCTTTGGTTCTTTATTTACTTTTTTTCCTTTGATGCTTTGTTTGCTCTTGTTGTCCTTTGATACTTCACTTGCTTTTTGTCCTTATCCTCACATCCCTTCAATTTTTCTTTTGTTTTACTTGCACATTGCTTCTGCCTATGCGTTCCTTAATCAATAACTATCTATGTGTTGCTTTATATCTACCTATGCATCCACTACTTATTTAGGTTAAAATGAATGCAATTGGCTCTTATTATTTCTTAGAGATTTAGGCTATTGTATTGACCATTCTAATATGTTGTATATCCTTTTTTTATGTGTATGTATAGACATTCCTTGATGTTCAATGTTTGTGGCTTACAAAATTAAACTTAACACATACCTCTATGTATTCTTGTCAATGCTTTCATAGAGCAATACAAACATATTTACTATTTCTTCTTTAATGTAAACACACTAGGTTTCATTATCCCTTGATGGCTATGGATCCTATTTAAATAATAGTTTTTCTTCCATTCAATACCTTTTTTTAAGGTGGTATGCATCTTATACTTTTCCAACTACTTGCTAAACATTCCCTTAGCTTAAATTTTGCCCTACTTTATTGACTGTATTTTATCTTAGGCTTCTTTTTTGTGTCTTCTTTTGCTAGTCTTATTTGGGCCTTATTTTCTTGGTTCTAGGTGCCTTCTTTCAAGTGTTGTCTAGGTATTATTTCACTAGATCTTCGGGCCTTCTTTATTATCCACTAAGATTCATTGACCTAAAACCTTTCATGAACCTTTATTCAAACCTCCTTTATCTTTTATAATAATGAGATTATATGTATATCAACTATGACCTATAATATTTTACTAATAAAGACCTCTAATATTCATTATGGACATCTTTCTATGAAGGGTCTCAATCCTCTAATATTGGCCTCTCTTTGGGCTAATTTCAAGGTCAATATGATCTAAATCACTAAAAAAAATATCAAGGCCTTTTTATTCAAGATCTCTATCCACAATATCAATATCAAGGTTTGTCTTCAAGACCTAAAACTATCTCTCTGAAGGTCTACCTGTAAGACCTGAATCAATTGTTATCTTATATTGAACTTATTATTTATCAAGACCTCTATTTAAGACCTTTATATTAATATTAATATTCAAATCTATCTCAAAAATACTTATATCAATAATAACTTACAACTTGAATCAATCACTACTTGATGAAAGCTCTCTACCTTTTTATTGCACTTGAAGATTAAGTTATAATCTATTTGTTGTAGGAAGCTTCTCACACTTCTAACGAACAATCCCTATTGCAAAAATATCTTAGGTGACTATAAAATTACTTGATGCTCCAAACAAGATAGCTTGATTGTACCAAATTCTTCAAATTTATTCTAATTGTTGATATAAATCGATTATTAGAATTTTATCTATATCCCTAAAAATTTTTATCAATGTCAAGGTTGGCTATTTTCCTGAATAATCAACTATATTCAAGTTGATTCACCCAAATATGAGTCCTTGTATTCACTAGTTATTCTTCAACCTAGTGGAAAGACCCTAGTTGAGTCCTAGTCTTCACTAGTTATTCTTCAACCTAGTGGAAAGACCCTAGTCGAGTCCTAGTATTCACTAGTTATTCTGCAATTGTGGAAAGATCCTATATTTTCTCTTCATTCTTGTCATGAACCTACCTAGCGAACTATATGGCACAAAGAAACAACATATTAACCTATGATGTGGTGATACTCAATTTGAACAGTTGAACCAACTATATGATGTTTAGTTGATTTATAAAGGCATGTTATCACTAACATATTGCCAAGTATACAAGATCAGGTACACTCATAGGTGGAGAAGGCAGAAGCATCCACTAGATCGAGGGTAATTAAGATCAGGGAAAATAATGATTAAGGTACTTGGAGGTAACATGTATAGATAGCTTCATATAGGTATGCATTGTTAGAAGGGATAATCATTGATGGTTGATCGCCTTGAGCCTTAGTTGATAGCCTAGTAGCTATCATAAAATATTTGGCTAATATAGGTGATTGGGTTGATGGAAATATTCCCTCTTTGTTTAATAAATTTTATTTCTGTCTACTGCATCATGGCTTGGGTAACATAATGTTGGAATTTCAATAAAAGAACAACTACAAAATGTATGTGGATGCATAAAATGAACTTTTATGTTGAAGTGATAATAGAGCATCATTGTTATGAAGGAAAGTAAATTAAATTTAAATGATAAATGGAGATTCATTTAAATTAATTAATGAGATTTTGATTTAAAAATGATATGACTCATTTAAACTCATTAGTAAACTTCTTTTCAATAAAAAATGAGAGTTTATTTGAAATAATAAAGTTCATTTTAATGATAATATAAATTCATTAATGGACTTTAATTAAGTGAAATTAAAAAAAAAAAATCCCTTTAAGATAAATAGAATATTTTATTATTTTATATATAGGGCAATTATGAAATTGTTTTAAATAAAAGAAATATATTTTAAATAGTGATAAAATATTGTGACCAGGATATTTTATTAAAATGGGTACCATTATTTATTTTAATAATGCAACTATCCCATTCCCCTATATGGTGCAATATATGTAAATAATCGAGGGGGTTATATATTTTGAAAGGTGGAAATTATGGAAAAAAGAATTGTTTTTCGCCAGATGAGAAGGGACGAAAGCATTGAAGAAAATGGGGGCTTGATGTTGGCTCAAGATTCGAGAAGGGACAACGGATGGGCCGCCTAGAGCAAGAGGATCACATAAGGTATAGAGGAAGGATGGAGATGGGAGAAATAGGGGAGAGCATATATGAGGCGATCAAGGAAAGATAGGAGCGCATAGCAAGCTAAGGGAGAGGTAGCAAGAGACCACCGAAATTCATTTCGTAGGAGTATTAAGGTTAGAGAGTCTTTAAAATTTATCCACTTACATATGTTTGTATGATGAATGTTTCTATTGAAACCTGGTTATAATCCCTTGTAGTGTAATAACCCTTTTGAAATGTTTGGAAACAACCTACATCTAGTATTTGAAGCGTTGTACATTTAGATGCTAGTATATGAAGCATTGCGCATTTAGATGCTAGTATATGAAGTGTTGTGTGTTTAGATGCTTGTATGAGAGCATTGTGTTATGAAAGCATTGCTCATAGTTTGGAAAAATGCCTGTATCAATGTGAGAGCACTATGTTTTGAAAGCGCTACTTATAGTTTAGAAAGTCACCTATGTCAATGTGAGAGCGTTGTGTTTTGAAAGTGCTACTCATAGTTTGAAAAATCGCCTGTGTCAATGTGAAAGCGTTGTGTTTTGAAAGCAGTACTCATAGTTTGGAAAGCTACTTTTGGGAAGTGAGTTCTTTGTTTTGAAAGACCTACTCATAGTTTAGAAATCTTCCTGTGTGAAGTGAGCGTTGCATTTTGAAAGCACTACTCATAGTTTGAAAAGCCACTTGTGTCAATGTGAGAGCGCTATATTTTGAAAGTGTTGCTCAGAGTTTGGAAAGCTGCCTGTGTGAATCAAGCATTGTGTTTTGAAAGTACTGCTCATATTTTGGAAAACCACCTATGTCAAGTGAGAACTATGTTTTGAAAAGCTTTTCTCATAGTTTGGAAAATCACCTATGTCAAGAGAGCACTACATTTTGGAAATCACTGCTCATGGTTTGGAAAACAACCTATGGTTTAGAGAGGGTGATGTATTTGGGGAGCACTGCTCAACGGGAATCCATCCACATCTTTGTGGAAGTCTTGTTGCTACGTAAGCTAAGTCCCTTTGGGACAGTTAGTGGCAGCATAAGAGAAACTTAGCACTTGGTTTTATCTTATATGGACTCGAAGTCTGGAAGTCCTTAGATCATTCTATATAGAAGATGTTTCGCATCCGCCATGAAGGTGTATAAGTCCATGGTTGTAAACCTTGGATTATTAAGGTTTACTTATGTAATTTTAATTAAAAGAGAAACCTTTGATAAATGTTGATTATCTTAGGAGATTTAATTAAAAGAGAAACCTTTGATAAATGTTGATTATCTTAGGAGATTTAATTAAAAGATAAAACTTTGATAAATGTTGATTATCTTAGGAGATTTAATTAAAAAGAAACCTTTGATAAATGTTGATTATATTAGGATATTTGAATAAAGAGAAAACTTTGATAAATGTTGATTATCTTAGGAGATTTTATTTAAATATAAACCTTTTATTAGCATGAATTATATTAAGAGATTTTAATGAAAGTAAGATCTTTGATTATTATGATTTATTTATGAGATCTTAATTTAAGGGACCTTTAATTAATGAGTTTTAACTTATGTGGTTTTAATTAGGGTAAGAAATTTTGTGTAATAATATCATGAAGGGGTTATTTGTAATTAAAGTAGTTAATCTTTTGATAATGTTGTGAATCTTTAATTGAGGTTATGAATCTAAGATTAAGGTTGAAAATCTTTGATTAGTAAGTCTATTATGTAGACTTTACAAAAAGGACTTCAAAGGAAAACATAATTATGTTATAATATTGATGACAAAGTTTGTGTTTAATGAAGGATTGTTTTAGAGGTTAAAGGTATGGGACTTTAATGCTTTAAAACAATTTTTTATTTGTTTGGAATTGTGAATTAAAAAGGATGTTAGATTTATTCTTTGAATTGAAGTTATGGGGATTTGATTCAGGTAATTAATGATGGATTATTTTAGAGGTTAAAGGTATGGGAATTTAATGCTTTAAAATAGTATTTGATTTTATTGGAAATGTGAATTAAAAATATATATTTATTCTTTTATTTGAAGTAATGGGGCTTTGATTTAGAGAATGAACAATGGATTGTTTTAGAGGTTAAAGGTTTGGAACTTTAATGCTTTAATATATGAATGGATTTGATTAAATTTAGACATTGATCTAAGTAGTACATGTTGTATGACTCTCTAAGGGAACTTGAGAGTTGAAGATAAAATTAAAGGATCTTTTATAATATCCACTATGCATTAGATGGTTCGAAACTTAATTGAATTTGGTATAGTTGCAATTTGGCAAAATAAATAAATAGATGCATTTAGAGGTATGCCTATATTGAACCATGAGTACCTTGATCCACTACTACCCTCAAAGAACCAATGGGAAGCAAGGTGAAGCAAGGATTTCAACAGACACAAAGTATAAGTAATTGTATTTTATGCTGATTTACTTATGCTCAAATAGACTAGAATTGTGGGGAGATATCCCTAATGCAGTTAATGTAATATTCTTTAAAGTAAGAAGGAATTACCATGCAATATTTAATGAAATAACTATTTATTGGTTTAAAGAAGGTACTTTTACTTTATTTTCGTATTTGGTTATACTATGTAGCTGATTCTCTTTCTGATGATGACATTCTCTTTTAGTGTTAATCATTATTTATTTTATGGATGCTTAGTGAATATATTTGAGTTAAGATAGCTCGTCGTATAGATGAGATGGATAGTTTAACTCACAATATTCATAGCATACCTACACATAATGACTTATCAATGGTATGGAGATGCATGTATACCTTCGATGGACAGAGGGTGATAAGTATAGCTCATCAAGAATGATGGGATAAATGGACTTATCTGTAGTGACGAATGATACGCCTACACAAACAAACTTATGTTAGGGTAATTCATGAGATGTAGCTTTCAAGAAAACTTAGGGGATCAAAAATTTAGGTAAATATTAGTTGGGTTAGGGGTTCATGAAGGGTTCATGTATCCCTCTCCTTAGTAAAAAAAAAACTTTTTCTATTTTTGTATTTTTCTATTTGTGTGTTTTTGGGTCATTATATTTGGTATCAAAGCTCTAGGTACGAGGGTATAGAGATTCTATGTGTGCTAAAGGGAACTAGATGTTTCTAATGAAGGCTTGCTTAAGGTAAAGGGTAAAGCTGGGATGATCAAGAATACCCTTATTTGCTAGAATATGACGTGAATTAATCCCATGGGAGCATGGATGTTAGGATACCTTAGTATGGGATTTGGTATCAGTGACACATCCTAGTATGGGATATTACCCTAGTTAGATTGTTAATACATCTAGCAAGAGAACTCTATATTATAGTTGGAAATAGAGATACAACTTAAGATGAAACTGTAATGTAATATTCTTTCTTAGAAGGAACCAGGTTAAGATGCCACCTAAGACTAGAAGAGGGATGTCTACACCTAGAAAAACATGACAAAGTAATGTCAAAGAAGAAAACTATGATGGGGAACCAAAAAGCCCCAATAGGGAGGTAGAAGACCTCACTTCTATGGTTGCTACTATGCAGGATCAGATAAGACTATTGTTGGAAATAGCTATAAATGTGAATTGCAAGTTCAATGCTTAGAGATTGGTCTAGATAGTGGACTAACTATAGAACAAGTGCAAGCTAGAGCCTTAGAAAAAAAAGAAAACAACTAAGAACATGAAAAAAAATAGTATCTCCAAGTTTGATGGGGAGGGCAATGGGGATGTAGTGGATGCATGGCTGAGAGAAGTAGAGGTTCACTTTATGGTAAAAGGCTACTCACCAGGAACCCAAACACTTTGGGCTATGATTAACCTGTAAGGAGCTGCTCTAGAGTGGTGGGAAACCCACTATGAGGAAACTAAGATTGAACCTATTGATACTCCATGAGAAGAATTATAAAAATCTTTAAGAAAATATTCCTAATAGAGCATTTCTATATCTTAAAATTTGAGGAATTTGCTAGTATGAAGCAAGGAACTAGCATAGTAGAGGTATACTATAAGAAGTTGGTAAGATTTTTTAAATATATACATATTTATAATGAGAAAATGTGGGTTCACAAGTTCACTCTAGGATTGGATTCTAGGTTAAAGCATGATGTAGACATGCAGGAACCTAAATCACTACAAAAGGCATATGACCTAGCAAAGAAAGCAAAGTCACACTTTTGTTATAAATACGACACTCTACCTGAGCAAGCTCGGTAGGAGCTAAAGAAGAGGAATAGTAATGAGTTTGTAAAATGGGATGCTGATCAAGAGCGAAAGGCTAAGAACCCCCAAAATATTGAGAAGAAAGCTAATGGAAATTAGAAGAAGTTCAAGAAGAACTTTCGTAGGAAGGATAACAAACCCAATAATATGAAACCTCAACCATAGAAGTTGCAAGCTCCAACTCTAGTAGTTAAAATCGAGAATGAGAAACCTAAAAAATAGTAAGGATCCAAGGAAGGGTGCTATAATTATTGGGGACCTCATTACTATAATCAGTGTTCATATCGAGCAGGGACTAGCATAGCTAATGCAAAATGGAAGGAACCAAAACATCGGATCTATGCCACAACTGGGAAGTAGAAGCTAGAGGGACAAGCCACCCATTACTTGTGAAAGGTAAGGTTTTAATAATAAAGTAAAAATTTTGATAGATAGTGGTGCCACTAATAGTTTTATTTTGTCTAGTATAGCAAGGACTGTGTCAAAAAGACCTAGATATTTGGCTCAAGGGTGGAAGGTTGAGTACAATTCTAGGTAGAACTACTCGGTGAACTAGTGTTATCCTATGGAAGAAATCATTTTATCTAATGGGACTACAAAATGTTGTTTATATGTAGCTCCCTTGCATTCCTTTGATGTGGTCCTAGGGATGGATTAGCTACAGGCTCATAAAGCCTTTGTCAATTTCCAAGACCGATGGATCGAGTATTTAGAAGAAGGTAGAAGGATACTAAGAATTCATAACAAACAAGGGGCATTTGAACCTTAGATGTTTTCCGTTATGCAATTGAAAAAGATCCTAAAGAGAGGAGGAATAGTGTATGTAGTAAAAATTAATGAAGTAGAAGACTATGAGAAAGGATAAATACTAAGACAACATCTGATTTTACAAGATTTTTAGGATGTATTTCCAAAGGACCTACCTAGGCTACCTCTTGTATGGGAATTTGAATTCACAATTGAACTTATGATGGGAGTCGAGCCTATTCATAGATCCTCATATAGGATGAATCCTATTGAAATTTAAGAACTAAAGGTTCAATTGCAAGGATTATTTGAGAAGGGTTTGATAAAACCAAGTGTGTCATCATGGGGTGCACCAGTTTTGTTCATGAAAAAGAAGGATGATTTGCTAAGATTGTGTATTGATTACAGGATTCTAAATAAGGCTACAATCAAGAATCGATATCCTTTACCTAGGATTGAATATTTATTTGATCAACTAAAGGATATCAAGGTGTTTACTAAGATCGATTTGAGGTCAAGGTATCACCAGTTAAGGATTCATAAGGAAGAAACTCACAAAACAATATTTAATACTAGGTATGGGCATTATGAGTTTACGGTTCTACCCTTTGGACTGACTAATGCCCAAATTGCTTTCATGAACTTCATTAACAGTGTGTTTAGAAGACACTTGGACCAATTTGTCTTGGTATTCCTAGATGATATCCTTATATACTCTCAAGATAGAGAAGAGCACGATAAACATCTTAGGATTGTGTTAGAATTGTTAAGGAAGAATCAACTTTATGGAAATATGGCTAAGAGTGAATTCTATGTTCTAGAGGTACAATATCTTAGACACGTCATATCAACAAAGGGGATTGTTGTGGATCCAGAAAAGATAGAGGCTATCTTGAATTGACCACCCCCTACTAATGTGAATGAAGTGCAAAGTTATGGGGTTAATGGGCTACTATAAATTTTATATAAAGGACTACTCTAATATTGCTAGACCCATAACTAACCTTCAGAAGAAGGGAAAGGAATTCAAGTGGTCAAAAAAGTGTGAGGTTGCCTTTGTACTACTAAATCATAAGCATACTACTGCAACAATCCTAAAGGTTCCCGATCCACAAGGGGACTTTTCAGTGTGCACTAATGCATAAATATATGGGTTGGGTAGGGTACTCTCATAAGAGGAGTCAGTAGTAGCATATACTTCAATGAATATCAAAAAGCATGAAGTTAATTATGCTACGCATGATTTAGAGCTAGCTAAAATGGTGCATTCTTTAAATTTTTTGTGCCACTACTTGGTGGGAAGACCCTTTGAATAAAGACCGACCATCAAAGTCTATGATACATATTCACCCAACCAATACTCAATGCGATACAAAGAAGATGGGTGGAATTTCTTGCTGAGTATGCTTTTGATATTGATTACATAAAAGAGAAAGAGAATAAAGTAGTTGATACTTTGAGTAGAAGAAAACATATAGCAGTCATAAGTAAAATTCACATGGACTTGATGGATCGAGTAAGATAGGAGCAATATCAAGATGAGTATTGCTAGGAAATTTGAGTTAATATGGACATAGATCCTAAAGGAAATAAGGAATTTAGTGTGAAATATGACTTTTTGTGTTATAAGGGAAGGGTAATCTAGCCTCTTATTCAAATTTGTTGCTTCCAAAATGAGAAAAATGTGGCAAAGGTAGTGCCAAGATACTAAAATAAAATAATAAAAGAGAGGAATGATATTATCACCATGGCAGAGTATTTAGTTATGATAATATATCAACTAAAAAATTAAGTTTGTGTCCTATTATAAATCAAATTATTTAATCTAATGTCTTAATGCTTGTCTATGATATTGATAATTAGGGTAAAAATCAAAAGCATTAGTGTTGTAGATAAATTCCATTACTAAGGTTGTCTAGATAGATTTACTCCATCGTTAGGTAAAACTAGTTTTTACACAAACAAACATTACAATTAATGCAATGTGCCCATGTGGTAGGGTACCTAGGAATAGATATTTGAGGATATATTATTATATTGTATAAGGGTTGACATGGGCCACACAACCCAAGGTTTATTGTATTATAATATTATATTATATTATAATATAATATTGTATTAGTAGTAGGCTCCCCAAAGTAGAATAAGAATAAGGATATATAAAGAAGAGATATTTGTCATTGTAATCATAATTGAAGAAGAATCTTATGTAATCGTCTATGCCCATGAAGTGGCCTATCACCTTGGGAGATCTTGTGGAGTTATTCCTTCCTTAAGGAGTATTATTGGTGTTTCCGTACCTTAAGGGTATTATCTATCTCTCTCCCATTTGTGGATTGTTATTGTGGATAATGTATTGTGGATGAATGATTTTATATTTTTGCATATTGGTGAATGATTTTTGTTAGTGATAATAAAGTTATGCAACAATTGGTATCAAAGAATTTTTTTTGGCAAAGTGGGTATTTTTGTGAAATTGCAAAATTAGGGATTTTTTTTGGAAATACATCTTTTTTTTTAGGAGCCATATCTCTGAACAAGTTTATCCGATTCAAGCGATTCTTGGATTAGATTGTGTAGAATTTGAAGAGCTTTAAAATGAGTGGTCATATGAAGTAATTTGAGAAGTATTGAGGGAGATACGACCTTTTTATGTTAGTAATCCGAAACAAGGATAGTGACAAATTTTGCAGATTTTTTCTAAAAAAACATCTCATCTTTCAAAAGATATATCTCTGCCAGATTTTATCCGATTCAAGTGATTCTTAGACTTTTTTGTGCAGAATTTACAGAGCTTTAAAATGAGTGGTCATATGAAGGAATCCAAGAAGTATTGAGGGAGTTACAACCTTCTAAATTTAGCCATATAGAACAAGGGTAGTGATGAATTTTCAAGTCGTAAAATTTTTAAAAGATGAAATTTGTTTAGCTCGAGTAAGCAAATTAGTTGCACTTTATTTTGTTTGGAAGAAACATTGTAGATCTAGTTGTCTATGTGGATTTTTAGCTTCAAATCAATAGGAAGTTATTTATTTCCATAAAACCCTAGTTTGCATTATGGCATGAACAATGGCACTCCAAAGTTTTTCTGGAGAAGATGATATTAATGCTAGAGAATGGTGGAAAAATTTTAGATCTCTATATTGTAATAATTATCAATGTAAAATCAGCCTTCAATGGAGTCTTGTAGGAAAATATTGGTATTGGTTGAAAATTTTTTATAAAGAAAGGAATAATGATTACACTTGGGATGAAATAGAGCATGAATTCTTGGGTAGATGGGATCCATATTATATAGATAGACTAATGTATGTCATCAAATACCTTGAAAAGAAACTACAGGGAACTCAAAATGAACGAAATGCAATAAAAGGTGAATGGGAAGTTTTCAAGAAATAGAATGGAGACTATGAAAAAGAAATAAAATTACTCAAGAATAAAGAGGAAAAGTTCAAGGAAGACACAAATATTTCAGTATGCAGACAGAGGAAACCATACCTTTGATAGAAGATAAATTAGAAAATCGACAAAGGAATTTGTTTGAACCTAAAAAGTCTATTTTGCAAGTTCATGGAAGCATTCAAAAGGAACAGGTTATTATTTCCATTTACCCTGGTAGCAGATATAATTTTATTAATTTTTCTTTGGCTAAGAAGTTGCAAGTTCAAGCAAAAAAATTAAGGACATACAACTAGAGGGTGAGAATGTTCAAATTTTTAAATATTTGACGATCACCATGGATAAATATATTTTACATTTAGATTTTCATGCTATTCATATGGATGATGAGGATATTGTTCTTGGTTATCCTTGGTTAGATTATTTGGGTACTGTTAATATTAATGTGCAATTTTTTTTTTTGAAGTCATGGTATAGGAAAAAGAAGATAACATTGCAGGATATTTCTCAATTTAAGGAGCAAGGATCCAAGGAAAATCAAGAAGTGGTTGTAGAGAAGCAAATTGAAGAACCTAAAACAAAATACAAGAAGGCATGGAAGAAGTAGTAGCAATTGAGTCCATTGAAACAACAGTAATAGAGTCTAAGAAAGCTTTGATAGAAGAGTACAAAGACACACCAAACAACGGGAACATGAAAGAAAAATGTGTAGAAGAATTTAAAACAATAGAGCCAAATGTTGAGTAAAATAAGGTAGAATATCAAGTTAAGGTTGAACCATATCGCCATACACACCACCATGAGAATCAAAAATATTGGAAGTATGGTTCCAGACAATAATATTATGGTTCTACATGGAATCAGAAGGGCACCAACTATGGCAGTTTTTGGCAACAAAAGTATAGTGATCGTGGTTTTCAGAGTGGATCATCAACATCAAGGAAAAAGTGGACCCATCATTCAAGTTATCAAAATACATCAACATAAGCATGGAGCCAACAAAGTAGATTTGGATACTCAAGTAACAAAATGGCATACCAACATCAACGTGTTTCACTTGGATGGATGGATGATCAAGATTGGTACCAGTTTCTAACATTGCTTAGCAAATCATATTATCATGTTTCTTCATATGTTTCAAGGATGAAACATTTGTAAGGATGGTGGCATGGTAGGGTACCTAGGAATAGATATTTGGGGATATATTATTATATTTTATAAGGGTTGGCATGGGCCACACAACCCAAGGTTGATTGTATTATAATATTATATTATATTATATTATATTATATTATAATATTATATTAGTAGTAGGCTACCCAAAGTAGAATAAGAATATGGATATATAAATAAGAGATATTTGTCATTGTAATCATCATTGAAGAAAAATATTATGTAATTGTCTATGCCCATGAAGTGGCCTCTCACCTTTGGAGATCTTGTGGAGTTATTCCTTCCTTAAGGAGTATTATTGGTGTTTCCCCACCTTAACGGTATTATCTATCTCTCTCTCATTTATGTATTGTTATTGTGGATGAATGATTTGATATTTCTACATATTTGTGAATGATTTCTATTAATGATAATAAAGTTATGCAACACCATGTAACTATAAATAAATGATACCATTTTATCTAAATCTAGGATGCTTATCAGTTGGGATTAGTATGTATACAATTATTGAATATGAAACTTAACAACATGATAAAAAAGGTCAAATCACTAAAGCTATTAATAGGGTACAATCATTCCATTTGTTACCTCACACCATCACGCTTACTTTTTTTTCATAAGCAGGAAGCAAGATATACTTTTTCATAATCTAGTAAGATGCATAAAAAATCAATAATTGTTTCTTTTTATAATTTAAATCAAAGTACTAAAAGAGTTCACCCAATAATATTCATAATAATATTATAACATATTATGATATTAGACCACATATATTACTAGAAAATAATATCCATCACTCATAGTAACATAAAAGCAAATAAATGTTTTTCAAGAAACCCTAGTCCATTCATTCATTGCTAATATTCTCTAGCTCCTTTAGGAACAAAATAGTTGGGACACTATAGCTCCACCTTGAAGTATTTTTACACTACCCTATCACTCTATCCCTATTTCACCTTCTACTTGATCCTTAATGGTATTGCTATGCCCTTCAATTTAGCATTGGAAATTTTACTTGCTTGTATAAGAGATCATTTTGGATGGCCTTTACTTCATTGGTTGATGGTGCTTTTGGTTGACTTGTGATCCATGAGGTTGTACCTTCTTCATTGATATTTTTTAATCCTAATCCTTCATGGGAAAATGTAATTAGGTATCCAAATTGACTAACCCTTCTTCTACCACTAGGAGTTTCAATAAAATCAAAATTACTAAGTCATATCTAAGTGGAAGTATCATAGGGATATCGATGATCCTTCAAATTTGAGTGTTATTGACTAATGTTTTAATGTTTTTTTTGTCTCCTATTCACTTTAATGTAGTG
Organism: Wollemia nobilis; assembly: GCA_028583015.1. NCBI lineage: Eukaryota > Viridiplantae > Streptophyta > Pinopsida > Araucariales > Araucariaceae > Wollemia > Wollemia nobilis. Next base: position 7,374,125 of record JAQPPZ010000719.1, on the reverse strand, counting down.
TTACTTTTATATTTTTTAAGAGGTTTATTCTACTAGTGTGAAATTCCTATGGGGTTTCCCTCCATGTCATCCATATTTTTGGTATGATAAGCTACTTGTATTATTATATTGATATATCACTATTATAAGTTTGATTTTAAAAAATATGTTTACAATATATTTTTAAATCTACATTGAATTTTATATTGTATTAGTGCACACACCCATAATTTTAGGCTCTCAATGGTATACACACACATTGAGTGCTTGTTTGCATATAGTGTAAACTAATCACACAATAGGTGCATCAAGTAGCACACAAATAAATTCATGTGTAGTTATAAAAACAACTATAAATAAAATATTTTCATAGAAAATAGGAACAACAAATACATTGAAATCTATAACATACAATAGTAGTATTTAATATGTTGAATCACTCGTTATATATCTTTAACAATTTACATGATAAAAATAAGTTAGTCTCCATAATGTTCAAGATGAAAAAAAGCTTTACTTGACTTAAAAATAAATTCACCAAATCAACCTATGAATATATTATTATTATTATTTTTTAAATTTATAATATTATAATTCTTAATATTTATGGACTCTTAATAAAATGACATTAGTTCATTCACTTAAATTATTCAACTTTCAAGAAAGACACCCAAGTTTAAATCTTGTCAAGAGATACATGCATACTGGTAGAACCCTGAAGGTTCTAGATAATATTTAATAAATGAATAAATAAATAAAATTAAAGGAATAAATTTTAGGGTTGAATCACTGTTGCACTAAAATGAGGAATCCCTCCAATGGGTTTAAACAAATATATAATCTTCTTATTGGATGATTTTTGTGAATGGCCAACCTAATATATATATCTACTTTAAAGCTATGTTGGTGAAGGGACATGATGGTCCACGTTAGGAAGATATGTGATGGTTCACTTTATGAAGAGATGTGATGGTTCACTTTATGAGTTAATAATATAATAATTAAATGATTAATAATACTAACTAATAATGTTAGGATGGAGGATCCTAACATGCCACCCTCCTTAAAAAGAGCTTTGTCCTCAAAGCTCAAAGTGAGGAGCTTTGTCCTTTGTTTTCCAAGAATTTTTTTTGCAAGTTCTTGTACTATTTTAATGTCACTTTTTTGGAGGTAAGGATATCTTGAGGGTCGGAGTGTTAGTGGGGGGTTTCTAGGAAAAATAGTAGAATATTCTTTAGGAGAATCGTGATGACGATGGGAGGGAAACCCTTGGGGTTCCTCAAAAAATTCAGAATGATGCATCAAAAGTGGTGGTAACACTTCCAAATTATTTTTTGGCTCCCTGGTAGAGCCAATGGATGAGCGTGTAGTCACTCTGCATTGTTTTCGAATAGGTTTGGTCATGTGGTGATAACACAAAATTTGTGAGGAAGGTGTGTGTAGGTCTTGTAGAGTGTGTCTGGTCAACATTGGTCACGTTGGGTATGTCTACCCCATCCTTGCTTGGGGCATCGATAAATTTGAGCATATCGTATTGTTATCATTGGTGTGATTAGGTATTTTGGGTATTGCTTGCTCATTGTCCTCATTTTCCACATATTCATTATATTTCTCATATTCCTTATATTTCTCATCTTCCTTAGCTTCCTCATCTTCCTTATCTTCCTCATATTCCTCATATTTAGTGCTATCATCAGGTGAATTTATCACTACTTCTACCTCAATCACAATTTCATCATTGGGAGAACTACAAGGAATAGTTGCATCCAAAATATATAGTTTAGGTGTAATACATTGATGATTGCAGAAAAATTTCTCATTGCAATGAAAGCAAAGGCCATTTTCTCTTCGTACAATCATTTTTGTGGGGTTGATACGTTTAATGGGTAAGATTCGGATAAGTTTTGGGGTGGTGTATGTATTTTATGATTCCCATACAGGTGGTTTTGCAATTGGGTCCTTCCATTGGCAAAAAATCTATTTGTAGTAATTTTATTTGCAAGATCATCTTTTTTTAGGGTTAACTCTGCTATATTTATTTCAAAATCATCTTACCATTATTCATTACTTATAGTATTTATTTCAATATATCTTTAAATAAACTTCCCCACTTGTGTCCAGAATCGATGCTCTGATACCAAATGGTAGAACCATGAAGGTTCTAAATAATATTTAATAAATGAATAAATAAAATAACATTAAAAGGAATCACTTTTAGGGTTGAATCATTGTTGCACTGAAATGGGTTTTTCCCTCCAATGGGTTTAAAAATATATTCTTCTTCTTGTATGATTTGTGTGAATGACCAACCTAATATATATCTACCCTAAAGCTACGTTGGTGAAGAGACGTGATGGTTCACATTATGAAGATATGTGATGGTTCACTTTATGAGTTAATAATATAATAATTAAATGATTAATAATACTAACTAATAATGTTAGGATGGAGGATCCTAACATGCCACCCTCCTTAAAAAGAGCTTTGTCCTTTGTTTTCCAAGAATTTTTTTTGCAAGTTCTTGTACTATTTTAATGTCACTTTTTCGGAGGTAAGGATATCTTGAGGGTCGGAGTGTTAATGGGGGGTTTCCAAGAAACATAGTAGAATATTATTTAGGAGAATCGTGATGATGATGGGAGGAAAACCCTTGATGTTCCTCAAATAATTCAGAATGATGCATCAAAAGTGGTGGTAATGTCTCCAAATACTTTTGTGGTTCCTTGGTAGAGCTAATGGAGAAGGAGTGTGTAGTCACTCTGCATTGTTTTTGAATAGGCTTGATCATGTGGTGATAACGTAATATTTGTGAGGAAGGTGTGTGTAGGTCTTGTAGAGTGTGTGTCTAGTCGTTATTGGTCACGTCGGGTATGTCTACTCCATCCTTTCTTGGTGCATCTATCACTTTGAGCATATCAACCATATTTCTATCATTGGTGTGATCAAGTATTTTGGGTATTCCTTGCTCATTGTCCTCATTTTACACATATTCATTATCTTTCTCATATTCCTTATCTTTATCATCTTCCTTAGCTTCCTCATATTTCTTATATTCCTCATATTTCTCATCTTTAGTGCTATCCTCAGGTGAATTTATCACTACTTCTACCTCAATCACAATTTCATCATTGGGAGAACTACAAGGAATAGTTGCATCCAAAATATATAGTTTGGGTGTAATACATTGATGATTGCAGATAAATTTCTCATCGCAATGAAAGCAAAGGTTGTTTTCTCTTTGTGCCTTCATTTTTGTGGGGTTGATACATTTAATGGGTAAGAGTCGGGTAAGTTTTGGGGTGGTGTATGTATTTTGTGATTTCCATACAAATGGTTTTGTAATTAGGTCCTTCCATTGGCAAAAACCCTCTGTAATAATTTTATTTGCATGGTCATCCCTTTTTAGGGTTAACTCTGCTATTTTTTTTGCTATTTTTTTTTCAAAATCATCTTTCCATTTATTCATTACTTGAAGGATTTCTTTCGATATGTATTTAAACAAACTTCCCCACTTATACCCAGAATCGATGCTCTGATACCAAATGGTAGAACCTTGAAGGTTCTAGCTAATATTTAATAAATGAATAAATAAAATAACATTAAAAGGAATAAATTTTAAGGTTGAATCACTATTGCACTAGAATGGGGAATCCCTCCAATAGGTTTAAACAAATATATATTCTTCTTCTTGGATGATTTGTGTGAATGACCAACCTAATATATATATCTACCCCAAAGCTACGTTGGTGAAGAGACGTGATGGTTAAGGTTATCAAGAGATGTGATGGTTCACTTTATGAGTTAATAATATAATAATTAAATGATTAATAATTCTAACTAATAATGTTAGGATAGTGGATCCTAACACATAATATCCAAGTTGTTGTAATACCACTATATGGTCATGATGTAATAGGGATGAGGCCCATTTAAAATTCTTGTAACTAATTATATATCTATATATCTACCTATATATGATATATTCACCTTAAAATTTAGAGCAACACATTTTATTATTTTATTATTCGCATGTAATATTTTCAATATAAAAAAAAATAGCATGAGCTCAAGTAGTTTAAAACCTAGAGTTTTATGGCAGAGACCTTGTAGGGGAGAAAATTTCTCTACCATGTATGATTCTTGGCTAGATCCACTAGGAGCCAAGGTGACCACAGGGGTGTGTTATATTCTCTATACTCGATGGACAAGCAAAAGGGTTCACTAGAAATGGTTTTAGGACTTGCTCCAAGTCTAGGGTGGAAATATTTAATGTGTTCAATTAAGAAATCACCTACATTTGGCCTCTATAAACTATGTAAAATAGAAGAGTGATGCAAGTCATACAAGATGCCACAAAATAATGTCTAACCCTAGTATAATTATTTTATTCGATTATTTCTAATCCTAAATTGCAATAAATGATTTTTTTTTCCATTGAGCAAGGGTATAAGTGCATGGATAAGACTAAAACCTATATGCACACTATATATCTATTGAATGCCTAAAATAAATGTGATAATTTTTTTTCTTTTTATTTATATCCTAGGTTTGAACAAAAATAAATAGAAGAAATAAAAAAACAACCTAGAGATCTACTAGGGCACTAGAAGCAGTGTTTGATCCAAGCTTTATCTTGTGTCCAAAAATATCCCACAACTTCAACTTGCAAAAGAAAATATTACAAAAACCCTAGAAAATATTATCATCATTAGGAGGTTTATTTAAGCCATTGTGTATTAGATCTTGGTAGAATAGTAATCAAGCCCCCTAGGTACTTTTAGTTGACATTTAGAAATCAAGAGTGAATATTGATATTTTATTGGAAATGGATAAACATAATGTAATGAAATAGAATAGTGCAAAAAATAGAATGTAAACAACAATATTATGTCCTAAATGCAACATGCAAACACAAATATAGAGTTTAGGAGTGAATATTACCCCTAGAATTGATGCAAATAAAATTATGCCTTGTATGGGATGTCCATGATCTTGGCTCTACCAAAATTGCACCTTGTAAATACAAGGTGCGATTTTTTTATAGATCAATGAAAGCAATAGACCAATGCAAAATGAGTGAAAACAAGAATACAAAATTTATGAATAGTAAAATATACAAAACAACTTGGTGGTAGCAAAAGGAGTAGACAAAAGGATGAAAACCTCCACAATATGGTTGACTCCTCCTCAAGGCTCCAACACTTGTCCACCAAGGGTAGTAAATCAACAATGCAGTAAAATAACACTAGAAGAAACTTGCTAAATATCACTTGAAAAGTATGTAGAAAACTTACAAAAGAATTCGTGATTAACCTCTTAGCTTGCTAATTATAATGCAAGTTATGACTATGTGTGAAAAGGAGATCCAAAATCCTCTATTTATAAGGGATTTGAAGCACAAATGGGAAAGAAAATCCTATTGGAGAACCAAGCTTAAAGAAGTCGACTCAAAATTTGGGTCTTCTAAGAGAAAACTCTAACTTGCTAAAATCACACCGAGTAAGGGTCGAATGCAATTTCAACAAAACTAGGAAAAAAGAGGGGAATAGGGGAGATGAGAGGTCCAAAATTACACTTGGGCAAGTTGGAGGGTCTCTCTAATATTCTAGGGAAAATGACTCACTTAGGTGGGTCAATTTTCTATGTCTACATTTTACCCCCTCTTTGATGCATTTATGGCCTAATAAATGCATCAAAGAAATATGTAGACACCTACGGGTGAAGGACAACAAAAGGAAAAGGGGTATCTAGTTTAGAAGAAATGCATGGTGCAAAAAATATTTCATTCTTGTCATTCTCTTATTTTTGCATGCAAATCAAGGCATTAGGGACATTAATGCCTCTTATGCTAGGGTGCCCCGTCAAGTTTCGAAAGGTCTGTAAAATTCTTAATGAAACTCAAAATGGCAAATACTGAATAAGAGAGAGCAAAAAAAACAAAATAGAAAGGAGAAAAAATATAAAATAGAAGAATAAAATGGCAAAAGGGGTGAAAACCCTAATTCATTTTCACCACAAAAAGAAAAAGAAAAGGGCTCTACAGAAAAGGAGAAAAAATGTGCTACATACCCATACACATTTCAGCTATTGTAAGGGGTGAGGTTAGCATAACAAAGGAGAGAGCACGAGCAAGGGCTAAAATCCTCCCTCTAGATTAGGTTAGGTTAAATTTAGTTCCATTTTTAGCCATTATTTTTTATTTTTCTCCATAACCATCACATTTTATCCCAATGCAATTTTGGGGTCTGACCATGATTTTGGTTGGTTCACTGCAATATCTGAAATCACACCCCAAGACTATGGGGTGTGATTTTGTGAAATCACATCTTGTGAGAAAGGAGTGCAATTTTGGCAAAAGGAGAAGGATGAAATCACTCCCAAAACTAGAGGAGCATGATTTTTTAGAGAGAGATAACAAAGGGAAAAATAAACTAGGAAGAAAAACTGAGGAAAAGAGAGAGAGAACACAAGAAATGATCTAGATAGTAAAGATTTAAATTTTTATGTTTGAATGATTATTGTTATGCATGTTGAACTAATTTAAAATTTTATTTTTGTTTTTAGATGCAGCATGATGTACTAGAGAGTCACAAGTGGTGATCGAGCTCCTTATAGGTGGAGCTAAAATACCTCTTATAGACAGAGTAGGGTAACCTCTTATAGATAGAGTAGGGTACCCTAGACGTAGTAGGGCTATATCACCTTACGAAGATGCCTTGGGTGGAGGCAGATTGGTCATTTATTATAGCGTTGGCAGATATATGATATCCATAATTATTGACATTCTAATTACTAACATGAGAGATGATGATCACATTGGAGGATGTGTGGAACATATTATACATCCCCAATAGAATGAGAGCATTTTACAAAGCATGAGAATAGTGGCCCATGCTATAGATATTATCTAGAGGTTGGACCCACGAAGTGCGAGAGAGATTGATCCTAGTCAATGACTAGTAGGTCACTACAAAGCCGATGATTTGATGATCATGATTTGTGGGATGGTGGTGGGGTTGTTTGTATACCATAATAGTTGATGATACCTGCCATGGGTATTGGTGGGCATAGTGGAAGACATGCAAGACCAACAAGTGTGATTCGTAATGGGTCCATATGTGTTAGCTCATTTGTATAGATATTGTAGAATGTCATGTAAAAACAACATATAGGGATGGTATGTACAACCTTGCTCCAGGTGTGGTGCTAGGACCACATAGAAAAACAAATACCATATGCAATTCTAAGGCCATTTCCCAATACAAAATGGCTAATAGCATATATATGGACAAAGAGTATACAAGAAAGTCCAAAGGACATTAGATGGTATCCTACTGCTAGGGAGGTGGGCGATAGATGAGCTATGGAAGCACAAGATCATATGGGTACCATGGCATCTACACCCTAAGTGAATAGAGGATACAAAGGATCTAGCTAGGGTGAGGCATATTAGGTGGGTCTCTATGGAGAAGGAGGATTTGGAGCTCTTTTGATTTGATCAAGTCTAGTGGTAGTTCGGTATCTTCTAGGATATCCTGAACTTAGGATACTACTGTTGGAAATTTGTTGAATATTTTTTTTTTTATTCTAGAAAGTTAACATATGTTTAGACCCATATGGTCTATTTTGGTTTAATATATTTGAACCAATGTTTTTGGCACCCATGGTATTGTTAAATCCCTTCTTGTATTGTTGGTATGTAAAAAAACACTTGCATGAGGGTTTGGAAATGGGATCGAACACCCCCCAAGGAGGGGAATGTAATATGCAAGGAATATAATCACAAGTGGTAGAAAAAAAGAGAAATAAACTAAAGGATATTATTGTATTGGAGATAGTCAAGTGTATACAATGAGGAGATATTCTTGCTAGGTTTGTTTTTGAAAGGGTTTCCTAGGATAAATTGTAATGTGTTCTTCTTCTCTATTTTTCCTTTAATTCTAAAATTACTACTTTTCTAGATTTTATTTATTAGGGTATTATTTCTCTTGAATATTAGAGCTAGGTTGTAGCTTGGTTCAAGGAGAAATTGTTTCAACCCTGTATAAATTGATTTTTGAGTGGGAGCAATGCATGAAAGAATCTGGGCAAAGAAAAATAATAGGAAGAACACGGGTAGAGATTTGGTTATCATCGACAAATATAGATCTAGTGATCTTTGGCAATAAAATATCTGGTGAGCTTCGGTAGTGAAAGATTTGGTGAGCTTCAATAATAGATATGGTGAGCTTCTATAGTGATAGATCTAGTGAGCTTTGATAGTGGTAGATCTTATGAGCTTTGGTAGTGGTAGATCTATTGAGCTTCGATAGTGGTAGATTTGGTGAACTTCAATAGCGATAGATTTGGTGAGCTTTGGCAGTGATAGATCTAGTGAGCTTCAACAATGGTAGAGCTGGTGAGATTTGACAGCAATAGAGTTGGTAAGTTTTAGCAATGGTAGATTTGGTAAACTTTGATAGTAGTAGAGTTGGTAGGTGAGCTTCGATAACAATATATTTGGTGATTTTTTATAGTGGTAGATCTAGTAATATTTAGTAATGATAAATATTGTGAGCTTTGGTAGTGATAGAGTTGGTGAGATTTTATAGTCATAGATCTGGTGAACTTTGATAGTGGTAGAGTTGGTGAGCTTCAACAGTGATAGAGTTGGTGATATTCGGTAGCGATGGAGCTGGTGAGCTTCGACAATGGTATGCTAGCACTATTGGTAGTCTGATGTATGCAATGGTTTGCACTAGACTTGATATTGTACATGCAATAGAAGTAGTTAGCAGATATATATCCAATACAAAGAAGGAACATTATACTAATGTGAAGATTATCTTTAGATACTTGAATGGAACTACAAATTATGCTGTGTATGGTTGCCCTTGATAGTTGACAATGGTAGTTTTTGACCCCTATGGAAAGTATTCAACAAGTGGGAGAATGTTGGAAACGTGTTGAATATTTTCCTTGTTATCCTGTTAGGTTGACATATGTTTAGACCCATATTTTTATACCTATATTTTTAGACCCATATAGGTTTTTTTGGGTTAATCTATTTGAACCCATGTTTTTGGCACCCATGGTATTGTTAAACCCCTTCTTGTGTTGTTGGTATATAAAAACAACACTTCCATGAGGTTTTGAAAATGGGAATGTCCAAACACCCCCCAAGGGAGGGAATGCAATATGCAAGAAATGTAATTACAAGCGATAGAGCAAGTGGAAAAGAAACTAAAGGATATTATTGTATTGGATATAGTCAAGTTTATACAATAAGGAGATATTATTGCTAGGTTTTTTCTTGAAAGGGTTTCCTAGGATAAATTCTTGTGTAATGTGTTCTTCTTCTCTATTTTTCCTTTGATTATATAATTATTGCTTTTCTAGATTTTGTTTATCAGGGTATTATTTCTCTTCAACTACTGGTATAGGTGGGTACCAAGGGATCCATCAAAATTCAAAGGGAATCTTGATGTGAGGAGATGGATGGAGGAGGACCTAGATGACCCACCCTATGTGGATCCAAGGGTGAAATATGTTGGGGTGGCTCTTGAGTACTAGATATGGTATAGGGGTATCATACTCCCAAGGATCTCCCCACTAGTATCAATTTAGAGGCACTAGATTATAGGTTTATAGATGAAACTAGCAATACAAGAGGCCACTCGATGATCCATGAAGTGGTAGGGGTAGGGCTAAGGGTTCCCATAGAAAATACATGCATGATTTAAAGTAGATATAGTGGTAGCAACCAACACTATTACTAGTACTAGGGAGGTGAGAGCAGTAGAAGTTGCCCCATAATGGCTAGAGTAGGGCTATACAGAGTAGCCATAGAGACCTCTACATCAATAGTATCTAGCTCAAGTGATACCATGGGTCGGGAGGACCTAGGGAAAGGAAAAGAGGTACTACAGGCTCAGATAGTGACCTTACAAAGGGATATGGACCTACTTTGAGAGGATAGGGCCAAGAGAACTAAATTTTTGTGGAGTTCCTTGGGCATAGCAGAGACCAAGTAGGATGTTGCATGGGTAGAGGTAGAACTCCTTAAGAGAAAGGTAAGTTTGCTAGACTGGGAGCAACAGTGGACTTGAGCGAAGGGGATGGTTGTTGTGACCAGTAGCCAATAGGATGAGAGGATCTGCCTACTATAGGTAGAGCTACAAAGGATGAGAGAGAGGTTGGAGATTATCATGTAGAGGGCAACCTTCTACCAAACAATGTACTTTAAAATAGTTCCAATAGAGAAAAAAGTGCCACCACCTTCGTCCCTTCAAAAATTGAGCCAGTATTGGTCCAAATCAAAGATTATATCATGATTTGTGAACATGCTCCCACTATGACCACCTCCAATAGGTGGAGAAAATGAGACAAGCTCTTAGATCCAAGGATATTATTTGGTTGACATGCCAATTTTAAGTGTGTCATGCATCCCTAGGGATGGTCGAGTGCATTGGGTTTGTATTATGGTACACCAATCGAATAGACCTATGTACCCCACTACGTTGATCTCGAGTAATATCATGTTGCTTTTGTGAAATATGTGTTTTTATGTGTTTATATATATTTTGTTTAACTATGCATGAATGAACACAACATAATCTAACTATGGAATGAACTAACCTAAAATACAAATGTATGAAATGCAATGAAGTGGATGTGAGGTATGAAATGCATGGATGGAAGAAGAGAAAGAAGAAAAGAGGGAAAGAAGAAAAAAAATTAAGGAAAAACACTTCTCTAGCCAAAATTGTACCCCATAAAAATGGATCATGATATCGACATAGAGTAAAATTGTGACCTATATGGATGAGGTGAGATTTTAAGAAAAAGAGATAAAATAAGAAGAAGAAAATAAGGAGGAGGAGGAAGGAAGAAGGAAAATATCAACAAAGGAGTAGGGGGTTTGAAGTATTTTTTTCAAGTCAATGTAGACCATACCTAGATCAGTATGACCAAACAACATAAATCAAGAAAAATAAAATAGTGCATCATAAGCCTACAGGGATGTATGATCGCAAAATACTAGGATGGAGATTGCCCCTCATGTATGGTCATGAAGTGATCCTGTAAGGGTGTAATGCTTGCAAGATATGGTCAATCATGGAGTGGTACCCGCTATGGGTGTAGTGCTTGCTAAGATGTCCAGAGAGATAGAGATAACCACTAGCATGTATGCTCACAAATGACTAATATGGATGCTACCCCTAGTGTGTGGCCATGAAGCTATCCTATATGGGATGAAAAATTGAGTTAAAGATATGCCAAAGTGAGTACTACTTGATAGGGACATGGTGTGTGCAATACATTGTATGGTCAAAGTAAAATAGAGCAAAATAAGAGGTGAGTGTGTGCATATACCTTGAAGTTTCAATGGTTAAGCAATGTGCATAAGATAGTTAATGGCCGTGTGAACACCATATACGATGTGGTATCTACCCTATCCTATTAGGACCACTTAGCCATCAAAAATAAAGGAGGAAAAAACTGTGAAAGCAAATAATGGGCAAATATAAGAAGAACTTATATCCTTGTCTTGACAAAAGGAATAAAAAAAACATGCAAAAGACAAGGATATATAGAAGGAATATCCCATGACTTGGAGAGATTAAAGCAATGATAACTTTCAAGTTCAAGAGATATAACATAAGAAGAAAGAAGAGAAGATGGGATGGGTGAATGCAATGATGAAAAATCATGCAATGGGCCCTAGGTAGAGGATTCTCTAGGCATTAGAGTCTTAGTGTGAGTGCAATTCATGTGAGATATGACCTAACTAGGTGTCATCACTTGCCATTATCATGAAATTACCAAGAATCTATACAATAAAGTACCCATGCAAGTATGAACAAGCAACAATGCAATTGTATGACAAGCAAAATTCAAGTGGAATAAAATGTCAAGCAAAACATACAAGATATGATAGGCACTCATGTAGTTTGAATCAAACAAACTAGATGAAAATGCAAAGTCATGCATTTGCAAGGTCTCTAAGACAAAGGAATAGGGTCCTCTTGAGAACAAGAATACTCGATATGTGCAATGCAAGGGTTAAATCCATAAAAGAAGAAGTAGTTTAAGAGGATATCCTCATGATTCATATCACAAGGGGTATCCCATTTAGCATACTCTTTTGGGATCACATATAGCTCAGGATGCATCAAAGTTACCATATTTCAAAATAATATGTCTAAGGGATAATGGGGACCCTCATCCTCATCATTCCACTCCAAGATTTTATGATCTAAATATTTAGTATAAGTAACAAGATTATTTTCATTATCAAATGGTAAATGTTGGTTGTTATTGGGTATGTAATCTATGCCACATCTCCTAGGCAAAATATCAACATCCAAAGGCTCTTAAATGCCTTTTTCGTTGGGACCCCAAAACTTTACCTATATATCCTATACTAGATAGGATCTATTTGGGGAGTGGGTAATCATTGGACAAGTAACAATGGGAAAAAGAATGCTCTACAGGATAGAGGTTGCTATCACAGATATTTTTTTTGAAGGCTATACCTGCAAAGATAAAGGCACAATTGCCAATGTGTATAACTTCACCCTTATTACAAGGTAAACCCATAGTACTTTATGAAGGTGGTAGCTTGGTAAGATCTAGAAGAGGCTCTTGAAGAAATGGATTATTTTAATCCTATGATGAAACATTGATTATTGGTTCCTTACTTTAATATTTTTCAAGTTGTTTGGTTATGTGAGAAGAGGAAATAGATGGGCATAAATTGAGACTATATTGAGCTTGCTCAGCCATCGAACAATATCCAAATGTATGAGAGTCACCTAGAATAGTGATAAGTTGATTTTTGAGTTTGAAATTCAGAAATTGATAAAGAGTGGAAGGGACAATCCTCATCACATGAATCCAAGGGCATCCAAGAAGAAGATTAAAAGATGCAGGGTAAGACACCACATATAAAAGGTATCTAAGATCTTAGGTTTGATGCTAATGGGGAGAGATATAAATCCACAAGCCTCTTGGAACTCATTGTTGAAATTTTTAATGATAATGTTGGATTTGGTTAAGTCTTCCTCTTTTAATCCAAAATTTTAGAAAAATTGATAAGTGCATAAATTAGGGGAAGAACCATTGTCAATAAATATTATCTTATTAAATGTTTCCCTAATGAATATTGTGATGTAGAGGGAGGAATACCCTCAGAATTTTGAGGAAGGTATATCATTATCCAAATATGTGATGTGATGTATCCCAAGATAACCTACAACATTAACCACAACACTAGGAGAAAATTCTGGAGGGATAGATTGTTGTCTTAAAAGCTCCAATAGGGATTCCCTATGAATATGAGAAGTTTGTAAGAGCTCTAAGGGGGAGATATTGGATAGGGTACTAGCTAATTGTTGTTGAATTTCAAAGGAGACTTTAGGTTGTGTCCTCAACACTAAGGGTGGGTTTTCTACCCTTGCATTCCTTCTTTGTGTATTCTTAAAAATTAAGGGAGGTTTCAAAGGTGGGTTAGATGAACAACTCATATCCTACTAAAATAATTGTTGCCTTGTTTTTGTTGTTATCATACCAACCATATTATCATAGGGAGGACAAATATTTTGATATAAAACTTAATTAGCTACATGTTTTCCATGCTTAGGTAGGGGATCTTGGAAGATCTCCATGTCTTGATTTGTTGTGGGTGGTTGTTGAGTAGGAGGTTGATTATTTGTTGGATAATTGGATTGAGGACCCTATATAACAAGGTGAACTTCATAAATTAAGTACTAAACCACATGTTTCAACCTCTTATAAGAGTTTATCAAGTGCTCCTCTACCCTATGGTACTCATAGTTTTGACCATATTTATACCAAATAGCTATGGTATCAGGTTGCGCGATAGGTGGCAACTCAATCATGTTAGCTTCCAAAAGTTGCTTTAGGACCACTGTCATAGGTATGTTGAGTCTTGTAAAATTCCTTTGTGGGGGTTTTTGGGGTTGGCTAAGCACCATATTTTGTAGGGTGTTAACAACACTGTTAATAGGCCTACTATCCATTATTCCATCACCAACTACATGCTTGTTTTTATATATTTTTTTAATGGTCCTATCTTCTTTTACTTTAAGCTGACCTATTTTAATAAGGGCTTGCTCTACCCTTCTTGCTAGATCTATTGCTTGGTCAAAATATATGATAGTTGTCATTTCCAATGCATAAGATATTTGTTCTTGTAAATTCCCAATAAATATCTCAAGCATGTCTCGAGGAGGTAAGGTATATCTCAAGAATCCAACTAGACTCCTCCAATGAGACAAAAATTCTAAAAAACTTTCATCTTTACCTTGTTTTAACATATAGACATATTTCACAGTCACATTCTTTTCAAAATAAAATCTAAACTATTGAACAAATAATTAAGTCATATCTTGAAAAGTCTTCGAATGATGATTAGGTAGTTGATAATGCACTCTAGTACCATACCACCAAGGCTCTTATGGAACGTCTTTAGCAATAACATATCATCGTATATGATATCATGGCATGTTATCCTGAACATCCTTAAGTGTTCAATTGGATCTTATGTTCCCCTATAGATAGGCAAAACTGATATTAAAAAATTCTTAGGGTAGGGCCTAGAGGCAACAATAGGGTCTAAGGGATTATTGTACATTTTTCTATAGTTATAGGTGAAACTATGAAGCTGAATCATATCCACTATTGAAACCAATTGTTTTACCACATTTTTTAAACTTTGTATTTTAGGATTGGTGATGTGCAATGCCCTTAGGTTTCCTAGGGGAGGGGTATATATAGGCTATTGAAAGGGAACTTGAATTATGTTGGAGGTATTTAAACTGTTATGGTATGGGTTGTGATATGTGGTATCTTGTAGTGAAGGATAACTGACATGTGGTGGAATAGAAGTATGCATGTTGAGATGAGTAGAATGAGGAGGAAATTAAACATAATATTGATATGCACTAGTAGTTGGAGGGACTTGTAGAACCCTTACAACATTGGTAATTATAGTAGTAGCATATATTAGTTGATTATAAGGATTAACATGATGTGAAGATTGAAACAAAGGATTATCATAAACATTTCTAGGAGAAATGGATGGAGGAGAAGGAGTCTTACCCCTTTAAATTTGATCTTCCTAATCTATAGCTTTGAGCAAAGCCACCCTATGGCATTTCATGAAACCAAAAACATGATCAAATAATGTAAAACTGAACTTGCCATTAGACCCCTCAAGGGGATCATAGTTTGTACCAATTTCAACATGTTCTTGCTCTTTTGCATCAAGGTTAGGATTCTCTCTATCAACTTGATAATATTCTTGAGGAATTTGATCAGATTCTAAATGCCTTCATTGGTTCCTAAGGAATGTATCCATTAGAAGGGAAGGGATAGATGATAAAACTAAGGAAAGACACACATTAATATTCTTAAGATGTTTTTAAATGTTTTCTATTCTAAATGAATAAAATTAACGGTCTTATTTAAATTTTTAAGAGAAAAAAAAAGGAAGAGGCTTTTGTAGACATGGAAATTTGACACACAAAAATGGTTTAAATCTTCCTTAGATTCCTATCTAGCCACCCAAACTTGCTAAGTATAAATATTAGGTCTTTTTGCCTTATCCCTTTGCCTTTTTTGCCTAGATTTACCAAATTCACACTTGGTCTATACTAGGCATGAATTTGGATTTCTAGATTAATGCACTGTATAGAGGGGGTACAAATTTGGCTTTTTAGGGGTTTTTCTCAATAAAACCCCTCCCTCGATTAGCCCATTTTGAGGTTAGCTTTCCCCAAAGTGAAATTTCACATTCTCACCAATTTTTCCCTCCAAACCTCTTATAAATAAGGTTTGGATACCCTTAGTTGACCTTGAATGCTTTTTGTGAATGTTCTAACTCTTGAATATCTCATATTCTTATGCTTTCAAGTGAATTTCTAATACACGTTATTGTTTTGGCTATTTTAGTGTTTGGTGATTGTTGACCTTAGGGATTGAGTGAAGAAGTCATGATGATTGGATAAATCAACCATTTTGGAGCGCTTCTTACACCTCTTCATTGCTTATTGCTTTCTCCATGAGCTCATTAGGATTGAAGCTATTGGATATTCGAGATACAAGATAAAGCTTGGATCAACCATCAAATAAGATAAGTGCCCTTAATAGATTTTTAGGTTGTTTGTTGTTTGCTTTCTGCCCACTTTTATGGAAATCCTAGATCATATGTAAATTATAGATATGTGATTAAGTTTCATAGCCATTGGAATAAATAAGAGCATATAGTGTGCATCTAGGGTTTTTTTTGTGCATTCCCTTGGACCCTTGCTCAAAAGGCTTTATTTTGCAATCTAGGGTTATATATCATTGAATCAAAGAATAATTCTAGGCTTAGCTATTATATTCTAGCATCTTGTATCTTGTATTGTTCTTCCATTTTCATAACTTAGTTTAGAAAGGCCAAACATAGGTGTATGCTCAAATTGAACACATTGAAACAAATTCCACCACGAACTTGGAACAAGTTCTAAAACTGTTCTTGATGAGCCCATCCTCCCTTACACTGAGTGTAGAGTTATAATGGCCACTTCGATCACCTCAAGGCTTACCTATGGATCCAACCTTGATAATAATACACCGATGCATAGTTTACCCCCTCTAGATCTTTGGTGAAAACAATGTGAAGACACATATTAGTGGCTAAGATAAGAAGCCTCTTCCTTTTGCTTTTCCTTTTAAATTTTTTAATAAGACCACTAATTTATTTTCTTAGAGTTAGAATAAAATTAAAAAACATATTAAGGACCTTATTGAATATATTCCATTAGTTTTCTCTTATATCCTTGTGCTTCTTCTAATGGCTCCATTCCTTAGAAGTTAGAAAAAGCATCTTGACTTTGATCATATTCTTTAGGAAGATGATCAAGTTGATAGAGAGAATCCTAACCTTGATGCAAAAGAGAAAGAAAATGTTGAAACTAAAACAAACTATGATACCTTTGAAGGACCCATTAGGGGTGTCCTTTTTAAATCATTTGATCATGTTTGGGGTTTTATGAAACATCATAAGGAAATTTTTTTGAAGGCTATGGAGCAGGAAGTCCAACTTGAAAGAGCTAAAACTCCTCCTCCTCCTCCTCCTCTAGGAGTCTCTCCTAAGAATTTCCATGATAACCCTACGCTAAAATATTTGCATCATGATAATATTTATCAACCATATTGTGCCACTATTATAAATACCAACATTGGAAGGAGTCTACAAGTCTTTCCAACCAATAGTTTCACCCAAATTTATGTTCAATTTCCTCCTCAATATGCTAATCTCAACATTTTTGCTTCTATTCCACTAATTGTTAGTTATCCTCTCTATCAAGGTATCACATATCATAATAGTATAAATACTTCCAACATAATCCAAGTACACATCCAACGTACTACCTATACCCCTTCATTAGGGAATCTAGGGGCATTGCAAGGCAATAATCCAAGGTGCAAAATTTAACTAATATGGTGAAACAATTGGTTTCAAAAGCGGAGATGATTCATCCCTCTAGTTTCACCTACAACTAAAAAAAATGTGCAATCAACCCATAGACCCTATTGTTTATGCTAGACCTTATCCTAAGCATTTTACCATACTGGTTCTGCCTATATACAAGGGAACAAAAGATCCAATTGAGCATTTTAGGAGGTTTAGAACAACTTTCCATGATATCATATATGATGATATGTTGCTACTTAGGATGATTCCTAATATTCTTGTTGGCATGGTGTTAGAATGGTATTATTAGTTGTCTAGACATTCTTTGAGAAATTTTGAAGAGATGCTAAATTATTTGTTCAATAGTTTAGTGCTTATGTTGAAAAGAATGTATCTGTGAAAGATGTTTATAATTTAAAACAAGGTGAAGAAGATTTTTTTTCAAAATTCTTGGCTCATTGGAGAAATTTATTTGGTCACTTGAGATATAACTTACCTCCAAGATATGCTTGAGATATTTATTATAAATTTGCAATAACAATCATCTTATGCATTAGAAACTATCACTATCACATCTTTTGATCAAGTAATTAAGTTAGCAAGGAACATGGAACAAGCTCTTATCAAAAGAGGATAGCCTAAAGTAAAAGAAGATAAAACCACTAAGTCACATCATAAGGGTAAGCATGTGGTAGGTGATGGTACAATAGATAGTAGGCATGTTAACAATATCATTAAAAACCTAAAAAAGATAATATTTTAAAAACCTTCACAAATGAATTTCACAAGACTTAACATGCCCATGGAAGTGGTTTTAAATTAAATTTTAGAAATTGATATGATTGAGTTACCTCCCATAAGGCAACCTGATACTACAATAGATTGGTACAAGGTAGGTCAACATTGTGCATATCATAGGGTAGAAGGACATTGGATGAATTATTGTAAGAGGTAAAAACATGTGGTTCAGGATTTGATTGACGTAGGATGCATCACCAGAGACTAATCAAGATATGGGGATTTTATGAGATCCACTATTTAATCATGGAAAACATGGTAGCTAATCAAGTATCTTATCGAAATATACCATTTACATATGGTAATATGGTTGGTATGGTTTGAGAAACTACAAGGAAACAAGCTCAAGCTTAGTCAGATCAGTAGCCTTAACAGGAGAATATTTATTCATTGCAGTCCATATTGGTTTTGAAGAATAATAATAAAAAGAGCATAGGAATAGTAACTCCACATTTAATATTGAAACCTCAAGTTTCCTTTGACATTCAACAATAGTTAGCTAGTATCCCAACCAATATTTCTATCTTAGAACTCTTGTAAACTTCTTCTATTCATATACAAGCTTTGTTAGAAATTCTAAGACAACAATCTATGTCTCTAGATATTTTCCCTAGTGTTGTAGTTAATATCATAGGTTCTCTTGGGATATATCATATCACATTATCAAATAATGATAAGCTATCCTCGAACCTAAGAGGGGATTATTTCCTCTACATTACAACAATTATTGGGGAATATTTTGTCAAAAGAATCTTGATTGACAATGGCTCTTCCATTAATTTATGAACTTATCAATTTTTCCAAAATTTTGGATTGAAAGAGGAAGACTTAACTAAATTCAAAATTATTATAAAATATTTCAACAAGTCCCAAGAAACCTGTGGTGTTATATCTCTTCCTCTTAATATTAGACTCGATATCTCAGATACATTATTCTATGTGGTACCTTGTACGACATATTTTAATCTTCTTATCAGAAGTCCTTGGATCCATGCAATGAAGTTCATCCCATCTACCCTTCATCATTGTTTGAAATTCGAATTTAAGTAGCAATTTATCACCATTCCAAGTGACTCTTATTTATTTGAATATTGTTCGATGGTTGAGCAAGCTTGATCTGATTTTAACATTTGTCACTTAGTTTCATCATTTTTTTCTCCAAGTTCCTCATATCAAATATCTGAGCAACTTGAAAGTCTAAAAGTGAGTGAAGAACATCTCATCCAAATTTTATCATGGGATTAAGATAATCAATTTCTTCAATAACCTCTTATGAATATTGCTAAGCTACCACCTTCACCTCGAACTATGGTCTTACACTATAAAAAGGGTGAAGTTGTACAAATTGGCATGTGTAACTTTATGGTCGTAGGAGAAACCTTTGAAGAAAATATACATGGTATAAACCCCTCCCCTATTGAGCATTATTTTTCTAATTTCTACTTATTCAATGATTACCCACTCCTTAAGCATATTCTATCTAGCATGGGATACGTAGGTAAAGATTTTGGGTCACAATAGAAAGACATTCAAGAGCCCTTGGATGTCGAGATTTGTCCTGGGTGATGTGGAATAGCCTACATACCCAAAAAAACCCAACATTTTCCATTTGATGTGTTAGTCTTACAATGACACTAAGAGGGGGGGTGAATCAGTGTAGCTCTTTTAAGCTTGAATTTACAGCTCTTAAAATAGAAGCAATTAAAACTTATAACAAGATACAACAAGAATAACAAAAGAGCATCACACAACACAAGATTTAACGAGGTTCACCAATGTGGCTACTCCTCAAGAATGACTGCTTGGACTACCATCCAAATCTAGCCTTTGCAAAGCAACAACTTTACAATCACTTTACCAGCACCCACTGGAAGGAGCACCAACCCCTTATTTATCTACACCAACAGAAAGGAGCACCAACCCCTGATTTACCAGCACCTACTGGAAGGAGCACCAACCCCTGATGCCAAGCTGCAACCTAGACTTGAATTATGAATCTAGAAGATTAATAGAATGATACCTCACTTTTACAAGATCTTGACAAGACTGCTTCACCTTAGCGATCTCTGCGCACTCTGCTCTCTCTGCGAAATTACTTCGCACAATCTGCTGCATCACAGTCGAACGATCGTCTTCTCCCTTTTGCGCACTCTGCTTCCTTTGCGAATTTTGCACTTAGCACGATTCGATACGACTTGCACTCTGCGCTCTACGACCGAACTTCATGCACATCAACTACACTTGAAATCTCCAAATAACCCTCCTTTTATAACAATATTTTTCATGATGAAAACTCTAATCTCAGTCGATTGTAAACCCTACTCTTAGTCGGCTGCAAACCCTAGTCTTCGTCGACTACAAACCCTAATCTTCGTCGGCTTACATCGGTCTTCGTCGGCTTCAACTACCCCTATAACTCTTTGTTGTTGTTGCCGCAAAAACACAACATGTCACGATATCACGACACTTTCACCTCCGTACGCTTACTCTTAGCTTTGGCCCATGAGAATACAACATGTAGCGATATCGTGACACTTTTTCCTCCGTACGCTTTCTCTTAGCTTTGACCAGCGAAAATACAACATGTCGTGATATCGTGACACTATTTTCTCTCTCCTCTTTCTCTTTGCTTTGGCCCATAAAAATACAACATGTCGTGATATCGCGACACTATTTTCTCTCTCCTCTTTCTCTTTGCTTTGGCCCATAAAAATACAACATGTCGTGATATCATGACACTATTTCTCTCTCCTCTTTCTCCTTGTATCGGACCCAAAATGCTACATGTCATGATATCGCGACACTTTCTCTCTTCTTCCTTTGTCAAAACTGTCACAAAATGCGACATGTCACGAAATCATGACACTTTTCCTTCTCTCGCCTTCCTCTTTTTTCAAGTCGTGAAAATGCGACATGTCGTGATATCGTGACACTTTTCCTTCTTTGCCTTCCTCCCTTTCAGGTCGCGAAATGACGACATGTCATGATATCGCGACACTTTTTCTTTCTCTTCCTTCCTCCTTTTATCGAATGTCATGAAATCGTGACACTTTTTCTTTCTCTTCCTTCCTCCTTCTCATGTCGAATGTCACGATATCATGACACTTTTTCTCCTTAGCACTTTCTCTTGCCTTTGGTCCAATGACATGTCATGATATCGTGACACTTTTTCTCCTTAGCACTTTTCTTGCCTTGTCGTGAATATGTCGTGATATCGCGACACTTTTTCCTTAGCACTTTTCTTGCAATATGTCACGAAATCGTGACACTTTTTCGTACTTGCCTCTTTTTCAATATGTCGCGAAATCGTGACACTTTTTCTACTTGCCTCTTTTCTTCCAATATGTCACGAAATCGTGACACTTTTTCTTCGTCTTTCTCTCTTAATATGTCATGAAATCGTGACACTTTTTCTACTTGCCTTTTTCTTTCAACATGTCACGAAATCGTGACACTTTTTCTTGCTTGCACTTTCTCTTTGAACATGTCATGAAATCATGATAGTTTTTCTTTCTTCTCAACATGTCGTGATATCGCGACAGTTTTTCTTTCTTCTTCTCTCTTCCAACATGTCACGAAATCATGATAGTTTTTCTTTCTTCTCAACATGTCACGATATCATGACAATTTTTCTTTCTTCTCCTCTCTCTTCAAACATGTCACGAAATCGCGATAGTTTTTCTTTCTTTTTCTCTCTTCCAACATGTCACGAAATCGTGACAGTTTTTCTTGCTTGCTGAATATGTCGCGATATCGCGACACTTTTCTTACTTGTCTTTTTCTTTGATCTTTTGCAAGTGGTCCACTTCGGTCTTCTTGGAAAATCACTGTACATACTCTGAGTAACCTTTGAACTCCTGTCTTCTGCATCTGACTAGCTTTTGAACTTCCTGTCCACTGCATCAACAGATCTATCTGACTGTGTTGACAACAATGACAATACTATTGTTGTACCTTGCTCAACAATCTCCCCCTTTGGAATTGTTGGCAACACATGTGCAATTTCCTGTAACTCTTCTCCCCCTTTGACAATAATACCAAAGGGCTACTGCAGACTCCCCCGAGTCCATGCACAACATTCTCAGGCACAATTTATTACACTTAGCAAAAATCATGAACATGAGCAAAAAGATAATCAAATACTTAAATGCTCCCCCTGAGAATGTGATCTCTGTAGCTAGTCAATTCTTGGGAAGTGTGACCACTCCCAATTTATTGCGAAGGTACTCAAAAATTTCCTTGGGCAATGGTTTTGTGAAGATATCTGCTACTTGCTCTCGTAGTTGGAACAAAATCCAACTTAACCTCACCTTCCACAACTTTGTCCTTCAAAAAATGATACCTGATAACAATGTGTTTTGTGCGTGAATGCATCACCAGATTCTTGGAGATGTTAATGGCACCGGTGTTATCACACTTAACTGATATTGGCTCACTGAAGCTAATACCAAGATCTTTCAGGGTTTGTTTCATCCACAATACCCGCGTACAACATGTTGTTGCTGCAATATATTCTCGCCTCTCATTGTCGATAGAGAAATAGACTCTTATTTCTTACTGTGCCATGCGACCAATCTGTCTCCAAGATAGAATGCACCTCCACCGGTACTCTTTCTGTCATCTACACATCCTGCCCAATCTGCATCTGAATACGAAATAAGGGTGAAGTCTTTACCTTTCGGATACCATAACCCATACTCCATAGTACCTTTGAGGTACCGAAGAATCCTCTTCACTGCTGTCACATGAGTCTCCTTGGGATTAGCCTGAAATCGTGCTACCATGCATACTACCTGCAAAATATCTGGTCTGGTGGCTATCAGATACAGTAAGCTTCCAATCATAGATCTGTACATGGTTTGATCAACAGTTGGAGATTTGTCATCCTTGCTCAACTTGCAACCTATTGTCATGGGAGTGCTAACTGGCTTACAATCCTCCATTGTGAACTTCTTTAACATCTCTTTCACATATTTAACTTGAGAAATAAATATGCCCTTCTTATTTTGATTAACTTGCAACCCGAGGAAATACGAAAGTTCACCAATCATTGACATTTCAAATTCTTTCTGCATCTTATTTGCCAAATCTTTACATGACTCATCTTTGCTGCTGCCAAATATGATATCATCTACGTATACAACAAGAACAATAAGATGCCCATTTTCTATTTTGACATACAAATTACTATCCACCATACCTTTCTTAAACCTTTGTTGAGTGAGATAGTTGTCTAGCCTTGCATACCATGCTCGGGGTGCCTGTTTTAAACCATATAATGCTTTCTTCAATTTGCACACCAAGTTGGGATCATCACCAAGTTGGAAACCATCTGGTTGTTCAATATAAACCTCTTCTTCAAGTTTCCCATTCAAAAACGCTGATTTTACATCCATTTGATAAACCTTGAAATTCTTGTAGACTGCTAAAGCCAGAAACATTCTAATTGCCTCTAGTCTAGCTACTGGTGCAAACGTTTCCTCAAAGTCAATGCCTTCAACTTGAGCATAACCCTTGCATACCAATCTTGCTTTGTTTCTGACTACCTGTCCATCTTCATTCAATTTGTTTCGAAAAATCCATTTGGTCCCGATTATATTTTTGTTTGCAGGTCTAGGTACTAACTCCCAAGTTTTGTTTTTCTCAATCTGATCTAATTCTTCATTTATTGCCTTCATCCAGCTCTCATCTTTGCTTGCATCAACAACATTTTTGGGCTCAATGTTGGATAGCAGAGAGTAGTTACTTACTACTCTTCTTCTTGTCTGAACACCAACTTTAGGATCTCCAATTATTTGCTCTCTAGGATGATTTTTCTGCCAGCGGCTTGTTTTGAATTTCTTATTTTCTTCCACTTCTGAATCATCATCTGAGTCAATTTTTTGTATCTTTTCAATTTCGTTTTCCTCATCTCTTTCAATAACCTCTTCATAAATTGGGTAGTTCGTTTCATAGCTAATTGCTCGTTCTCTACCTTCATCAAATTTAACATCGACACTGTCCACAATTTTCTTTAGCTTCTTATTGTAGCATTTGTAAGCTTTGCTTTTTGATGAATAACCAACAAAAATACCTTCATCCGCTCTATCTTCAAACTTACCAAGATTATCTTCAGTTCTTTTGATGTAGCACTTGCTACCAAACACTTTGAGGTATTTTGTTGTTGCCCTTTTTCCGAACCATAACTCATAAGGAGTTTTGCTTTCATGTGTTCTCAGCATGTACCTGTTTTGGATATACACCGCAGTATGGACTGCTTCTTTCCAAAACCTGTCTGCTAGACTACTTTCAGCCAACATAGTCCATGCCATTTCTTGCACTGTCCTGTTCTTTCTTTCTACCACTCCATTCTGCTGAGGTGTCCTGGCTGCTGAAAACTGTCTCCTAATACCGTATTTTTCATAGTATTCTGTAAACTCCTCTGAAATGAATTCTCCTCCTCTATCTGATCTTAAACATTTGATCCTCTTACCTGTTTCATTCTCAACCTGGTTTTTGAAAATCTTGAACATATCAAAAGCTTCTGATTTATGCTTTAAGAAAAATATCCATGTCATTCTGGAATAGTCATCAATGCACAACATAAAATATTTGTCACCATTTATGCTTTGTGTTCTCATGGGTCCACATAAATCAGTGTGTATTAGTTCCAGAGGTTTGCTTGTGTAGTATTCTTTAGTTTTGAATGTGACTCTAGTTTGCTTCCCCTTTTGGCATGAAGCACAAATGTTGTTTGCAGGTTTGCTGATGGTGGGAATATCTCTTACAACCCTTTTTGAGGTGATTTTTACTAGATTATCAAAACTGATATGACCAAGTCTCTTGTGCCACAACCAATTTTCTTCTTCCTGTCCAATAAAACAAGCTCCTTTTGAAGTCTCTGAGAGCGTGTACAGGTTGCCCGATGTCCTTAATCCAGTTGCTATCAATTTTCCACTGTTTGTTTTTCTGACTTCACAACCCTGCTTCATAAAAACTACTTCATGACCTTTATCACAAATCTGACTTACGCTTAATAAGTTATGTTTCAACCCATCTACAAACAGGACTTCTTCTGACTTAATTTTTTTGTCACTAATTTTGACAGAGCCTTTGCCAACTATCTTAGCTCCATCATTGTTTCCAAACTTTACTGAACCACCTTCATATTTTTGCAACTTCTCAAACTTCTGTTTGTCACCTGTCATATGACTGGAGCATCCACTATCAAGTATCCATGGTACATATTTATTCTGTGCTCTAAATGTTGTTTGTACTATTAAGGATTCCTTTTCTTCCTTAAGTCGCTCCTTTTCTTTCCACTCCATTTTGATAGTAGATTTGAGCTCTTGTTTAGCCTTTCCCTTATCAATAGCTTGTGCTTGTTTTTTGAGAAGTTTTCTATTTTGTCTCATCCTGTTTGGTTGAATTTTTCTTCCCTGAAATTGATTTGAAGCAAATGTACTTCTACAGTTTCTTGCAATGTGCCCAAAATTGTGACAGTTATAACATTCTACTGTATAATTCATCAAAGGAGAGAAAGCATTTCTACTGGTGAAATTCCTTGGTCTTACAATATATTTGCAGTCTGAGATTTTATGTCCATAGCCATTGCATTTAAAACAGAAACCAGAAAAGGGATAATTGAACCTCGGGTGATGGTCTTTGCCATGTTGTCGTAGGAGCCCTAGGTCTTCTTCTTCTTTGATGAGTGACATTGGTGAATCCATCATTGTCAATTTTCCTTTCGTGCCTGGCATTATTGCTTTCTGTTGCATGAGATGTTTTTCCTTGATCAACCTGTTTCTTATCTTCATTCTTTATGGATTCTACATTTCTGGCCTTTGATCCATTAGATGATTCTCCTTCGATGAAACCTAGACCAAATTTGATGCCTGTAGGCCTTTGGTCATTTATGATCTTATCCAGCTTCATAGAACTTTCTTCACGTTTGTGATAGCAACTGATTTTCTTATTCCTCTCTTCTAGCTGCATTCTTAACCCAACAATCTCTTCTTCTAGCTTGCTGCAATGATCTATTTTCATGGTTATTTGCACTTACAGATCTTCGAAGATTTTATTGGATTCTTCTATCTATACTTTCAAACTGGATATGATTTCATTTGCATCCTCAAGCCTTTTTGAAAGTTTCTTATTCTTTTTCCTCTCTATTTTCCACTCTTCAAGTGCAGAGATCAACTCACCTTCTAGATCTACTTCAGCCTCAGGGTTTTCACCACATACTTCAGAGTTCACTCCTTCCTTTTCTTCTTCAAATGCCATGAAGAGAGCTTCACCTCCTACCATTGTGTTACTTCCAAGATCACCCTAGCCGGTTAAGCTTGTATAGGAACTTAGCTCTGATACCAATTGTTAGTCTTACAATGACACTGAGAGGGGGGTGAATCAGTGTAGCTCTTTTAAGCTTGAATTTACAGCTCTTAAAATAGAAGCAATTAAAACTTATAACAAGATACAGCAAGAATAACAGAAGAGCATCACACAACACAAGATTTAACGAGGTTCACCAATGTGGCTACTCCTCAAGAATGACTTCTTGGACTACCATCCAAATCCAGCCTTTGCAAAGCAACAACTTTACAATCACTTTACCAGCACCCACTGGAAGGAGCACCAACCCCTTATTTATCTACACCAATAGAAAGGAGCACCAACCCCTGATTTACCAGCACCTACTAGAAGGAGCACCAACCCCTGATGCCAAGCTACAACCTAGACTTGAATTATGAATCTAGAAGATTAACATAATGATACCTCACTTTTACAAGATCCCGGCAAGACTACTTCACCTTAGCGATCTCTACGCACTCTGCTCTCTCTACGAAATTACTTCACACAATTTGCTGCATCACAGTCGAATGATCATCTTCTCCCTTTTGCGCACTCTACTTCCTTTGCGAATTTCACACTTAGCACGATTCGATACGACTTGCACTCTATGCTCTATGACCGAACTTCATGCACATCAACACACTTGAAATCTCCAAATAACCCTCCTTTTATAACAATATTTTTCATGATGAAAACTCTAATCTCAGTTGTAAACCCTACTCTTAGTCGGCTGCAAACCCTAGTCTTCGTCGGCTACAAACCCTAATCTTCGTCGGCTTACATCGGTCTTCGTCGGCTTCAACTGCCCCTATAACTCTTCTGTTGTTGTTGCCACGAAAACACATGTCACGATATCATGACACTTTCGCCTCCGTACGCTTACTCTTAGCTTTGGCCCATGAGAATACAACATGTAACGATATCACGACACTTTTTCCTCCGTCCTTTCTCCTAGCTTTGACCCATGAGAATACAACATGTCGCGATATCAGGACACTATTTTCTCTCTCTTATTTCTCTTAGCTTTGGCCCGCAAAAATACATGTCACGATATCGCGACACTATTTTCTCTCTCCTCTTTCTCTTGCTTTGGCCCATGAAAATACAAATGTCGCGATGAAATCGTGACACTATTTTCTCTCTCCTCTTTCTCTTGCTTTCGATCATGACAACTTTTCTTTCTCTTCTCTTTCTTCAGTCCAAAATGCGAAACATGTCGCGATATCGTGACACTTTTCCTCTCTTCCTTCCTCTTTGCAATGTAAAAATGTCACAGATATCGTGACACTTTTTCTTCTCTTCCTTCCTCCGCTTTCAGGGTCGCAAAAATGCGACATGTCGTGATATCATGACACTTTTTCTCTTCTCTTCCTTCTTGCGCTTTCGAGTCATGAAAATGCGACATGTTGCGATATCACGACACTTTTTCTCCTTAGCGCTTTCTCTTGCCTTTGGGTCGTGAAAACGTGACATGTCACGATATCGTGACACTTTTCTTCTTAGCACTTTTTCTCCTTCAACATGTCACGAAATCGTGACACTTTTTCTTCGGCCTTTCTCTTGCAATATGTCACGAAATCGTGACACTTTTCTCTTGCCTCTTTCCTTGCAATATGTCACGAAATCGTGACACTTTTTCTACTTGCCTCTTTTTCTTCCAATATGTCACGAAATCGTGACACTTTTTCTTCCGTACTATCTCTCTTGCAATATGTCATGAAATCGTGACACTTTTTCTACTTGCCTTTTTCTCTTCCAACATGTCACGAAATCACGACAGTTTTTCCTGCTTGCACTTTCTCTTTGAACATGTCTCAAAATCGTGATAGTTTTTCTTTCTTCTCAACATGTCACGATATCACGACACTTTTTCCACTTTTTTTTTCTTCCAACATGTCACGAAATCACGACATTTTTCCTTCTTTACCTTCTCTCTCTTCCAACATGTCATGAAATCATGATAGTTTTTCTTTCTTCTATGATTTTTTTCTTTCCAACATGTCGTGAAATCGTGACATTTTTCTTTCTTCTTCTCTCTTCCAACATGTCGCGAAATCGCGACAGTTTTTCTTGCCTTGTATATGTCGCGATATCGCGACACTTTTCTTACTTGTCTTTTTCTTTGATCTTTTGCAAGTGGTCCACTTCGGTCTTCTTGGAAAATCACTGTACATACTCTGAGTAACCTTTGAACTCCTGTCTTCTACATCTGACTAGCTTTTGAACTTCCTGTCCACTGCATCAACAGATCTATCTGACTGTGTTGACAACAATGACAATACTGTTGTTGCACCTTGCTCAACATGATGATGATCATCACCTTATTTATTATACAAAATATCTATGGTCATCAAAATATAGAGTGGAGTGATGAAGATGAGGATCCTCCTTTTTATTCTAAAATTTTATTTTGTAATGTGATAGGTTCTATGTGCTCTGGAGGTAAGTCTTCTATAGGGGACCCTACTTTTCTATCTTTTAAGGATCTTGGCAAAATAGTGATTGCCCCTCATTTTGTTAAGAAAAATAGGTTTGTTCGAGTATGTGAATAATTTCATGCAAAGGTTGTCAGAGGAAAAACTATGAAGGAATATCCTTGTGATTTTGATCATCAAGATGATCCTCCTTCTATATTTTTCTTTGATGGATTAGTCCCTTGCACGCTTGTTATTTATATTAATATATGAGGCATAATCATATTGTGTGTCGACTATCATTCCACTCATTAATAAAAATAACAATAATAAATCACTAAAATAGGAATGCATTTAGCATTCATTTAGCATTTAGACATAATAAATCACTAAAATATTGTGTGTCGACTAGATAATATTGCATTCATTTTGCTTGTTCATATTGCATGTATGTCTATCATATTTTGCATGATTGCTTGAAATTCTATCCCACTTGCATTTATTCTTGTCATAATTGCATTGTTTCTTGCTCATGCCTTCTTGATCATATAAATTTTTGGGGATTTTGTGATAATAGCAAGTGATGACACCTAGTTAGGTTATAACTCACATGCATTTCACTTTCACTAGGGCTCTAATGCTTAGAAAATTCCCAACCTAGGGCCTATCCTTATGAATATCCCTTCATATTCTTCTCCTTTCTTCCCTTTTTCTTTAGTTTTGTATTCCTTGACTTTGAAAGTTTTTCAACAACCATCAATCTTCTCCAAAGTTAAGGAATACACCATTTTTATCTTGGTGTGTCCTTGTCTTCTCTTGTTCTTCATTTGTATTTTGCTTACTTTGTTTTGGCCATTCACATTGCACACACATCACCCCTCTATCAGGGTAGAATTTTAAAAGTACATCATGCATACACAACTCACCCCAAATGGGATAACTTCATGGCCACACACAAGGAGAAGCTTCCATCTAAACCATTAATGAGCATACATCCTAGTAGGTATCATTTTTCCATCTGCCCATATGACCATATTTAGGAGCATGGTACTCATAGTGGGTCCTACTTCGCATTTGACCATATGACCATCTTAGTGAGTGCTACACCAATATCAAGTATAACTCCACTTGTCCATATTTGCAGTTTGTACAAGGATAGATTCATGGCCATATGCAAGGGGTAACCTCCATGTTTTCCATTTGTGAGCATATAACTTTGTCGATATTTTTGTCTTCTTTGACCTTTTGGAGATTTTGTTTGTCTCCACTTCCACTTTCTCCATTGTTGTTGTTCATCTCTTCTTTCATGTTTTCACCTTGATTTTATTCCATTTTATGCACTTCACCCTTGCATTCATATTATATTGCATATTAGGCATTTTGTTAGTTAGATTCATTTACTTAAATACATCATGAATTGCATCCATCATGTTTGTATTTATAATCCATCATTAAAAGCATGCAAGTAGTAAAAAAGAAACAATCACACCAAAGCACACATATTTTTGCACAATAAAAACAACTAGTATTACTTGATGGCATAGAGTGTCTACTAGTTAGTCGATGTGCCATAATAGAGAGACTAGCACACTTGACCCTCCCTAGGGATGAATTCCATAATTTAAAATTGACATGTCATCACAATCCTAGCTCTAGTCATGTGAGCCTACTCTCTTAGCTCTATATACTAGAGGTGGTGGAGGAGTTATGTTCACAGATCGTAACACAATGAGTGCCCTTGACTATGAATGACTCTACGATCATCAAGATGAGGGTTCTAGAACCCTCATCTCAGTAGGAACAATATGGTAATAGAATCCTTAGTAGTAGGATACTTTCCATGTTACATCCTCATATGACTCCCTCACCCTCTATAGCTTTGCCATCACTAGGTGGACTCCCTCACTCTATTGGTGCTCGATGTGATAGTCATCCTTGTTGCCTGGATCTACTAATCTCTATTCCATTTAAGATTTTCTACCTCAACCCATGCTATATCTAACTCTACTTGGTATTGGTCTAGCTCTATCTGGAGAGTGGTCATATCTACCTCCATAGTTTCTAACCTCACTCGTAGATCCTCTACCTCCCCTAGACCTGCTACCTGAAAAGATCCTACCTATGTTAATACAAGACTACCTCTATAGTCCTCCCTCCTCCCAAGTCAGATATCGTTATAGTCACCCTCATGGATATCACTATATCCACCCACACAAATAATAATTCTAGCCTTGATGGAATTGTGCCCCTCCTTGGCCCATCGAACGACCTCTTAAAGTGCCAACTGTACCTATCGACTCATCACCTAGTGATGTTGCACTATCACTAGCAGGGATATACTTAGGGGTAAAACACCCCTGTACCATATCCAGTACCTAAGATCCACCTTGATATCATCCACCCTTAAATATATGTATAGTGGATCATCCTCGTCCTCATCCACCCACCTATCCACATCATGAGCACCTCTACATTCTGATGGGTACCTCCTACCTTGCCAAAACCAATAGTCTCCTAGATCTAGAATCTCCTAGAACATGTCGAACTAGTGTTGCGCTCAGTCAAAATTAATCAGCTCCTACTCACCCTTCTCAATGAGAAGCCACTATATCCTCCTCACCCTAACTAGATCTATCATGTTCTCCTCCTAGCTTAGGTGTAGATGCCATGGATGCCATATGATCTAATGTCCTCATAAATCCTCTAATACCCTCTTGCCTAGTGTTAACATACACTTGTAGTGTTGGCTTCACCTGTATGTCGATGGCCAATCCATGATGGGCAGTGGTATTGGTAGTGTGTTCAATATTCAGACTGCTATATACTCCCAACACCACACCTAGAGCAAATTCATGCAAACCAACCCTACCTATCACTTGTGTATGAAAATATATAGTGTCCTCTACTAGTGAGCCAACACATACGGTCCCCATGTGAATTTGATCCTCTAATCCTTCATGTTTGTCACTACTCCCACCGAAGCCCATGGTAGGTGTTGTCTACTCGTGTGACACACCAGCATCACCACCACCACTTCACATATTATGGATGTCAATATGTTGATGTAATACCACTATGGTATCTCATTGGTGTGGAATATGCTCTAGTATATCTCGTGGCAAATATCCCAACATCAGCTTTGATGCCACCCTTGGCAACCGTACCATGTAAATCATCCTCATAATAATCGAGATATTAGGGTGCACCACACATGCTCTAGTGTGCTGGCCATCTCTCCCATCGATAACCAAAAATTGGATGACTCTAAGTACCACCTCTTATCTAGATCAACTAATAAGACTCTATCCATCTCAAACCAAGGCATCTCTTCTAGGTGCAGTATCCCCACCCTCTCTAGTGTCTCCCTCTCGCTCATTGAGAGCTAATCCAGTGTAGTATCCAGTGTGCTTGGCCACCATTCTATGCTCTCAAGTACATATAGCTACATAATAACAAGAATTAATTATTATATCATCAGTTTTAATTATTAAATTTCATAAAAAAATTCATAAAAATTTAAAAAAATTAAAAATTATTTGTTTTAGTGCAAATTTACCAAATTCACACCTTGGAAGTTATAGGGCATGAATCTGGTGGTGTCCATTAACAAAATTCATGCCCTATATGTACAAGGTATGAATTTGGTATGGTAGGGCTTCTAGATTCATGCCCCATGAGCAGATTCATGATCCACTATGAATTTTATCTAAAAACTATAAAAAAACCTAAAAAATTCAAGAAAATTGCTAAATTATTTTGTGTGTGTAGGTGAGAAACATCAAAAGAGAAAGTGGGTCTCGACCCATACCTTCACTCAGTTAGAAAAATTTCTAGCATCACCCATTTCCACAATAGCATGATGATTTGGTAAAACCATCTTCTTCTCTCTTCCAACCTCCTTTTTCTCTTCCTTGCGTGATGAAAATGAACCTCCCCTTTCTTCTTTTTCTCCTTTTCTTCCATTTATTTTTGTTTCCCTCCTTTTCTTCTCTCTTCTATTTTCCTTTTCCCTCTCTTTTTCATTTTTCTCTCCTTTTCTTCTCTCTCCTCCCCTTTCTTCCTTTTCTCTCCCTCCTTGCCACATTTTTTGTCAATTTTCGCTTTTTTGCCTATTTTTTATTTGTTTGCATTTTTTGAGTTTTTATAAGGAATTTTGCATTCCTTATAAAAACATGAGATGACACCTCAACATAAGAGGTATTAAAGGAATTAATACCTCATTTTGCATGTAAAATTACAATGTTTTAAATAACATCCCTTTTTGCATCGTCACTTTGTCCAACCCTAGCCACCCCTTTTTTATGTTTGTCACCTTTACCCATAGGAGTCTACATATTTATTTGATGCATTTAATTGGTCATAAATGCATAAAATAGGGGAAAAAATATAGACACAAAAATTTGACCCACCAAAATGTTTAAATCTTCCTTAGATCCCTAGCTAGCCACCCAAACTTATTAAGTGTAAATTTTGGGTCTTTTTGCCTTCTCCTTTTGCATTTTTTTCCTAGCTTTATCAAATTCATGCTCGATACATACTGGGCATGGATTTGTATTACTATATTCATGCTCTTTATGGAGGGGGCAAAAATTTTGCTTTTTAGGGGTTTTTCTCACTAAAAACCCTCCCCTGATCGACTTGTTTTGAGGTAGGCTTTGCCTAAAATGAAATTTCACTTTCTCACCCATTTTAACCTCCAAAAATATTATAAATAAGGGTTTGGATCCCTTTATTTGACCTTGAATTATTTTTTTGAAGGTTCTAACTCTTGTCTCACTCATATGCTTATGATTTCAAGTGGATTTCTATTGTAAGTTATTATTGGCTATTTTAGTGCTTGGTGATTGCTACCCTTGGGGATTTAGTGAAGAAGTTTTGATTATTGGATAGATAAAAAAAATTTGAGTGTTTTTTCCACCTCTTAATTACTTCTTGTTTTCTCCATAAGCTCATCAAGATTGAAGCTATTGGATATTCACGATACAAGATAAAGCTTGGATCAACCATCGGATAAGATAAGTGCCCTGGAATATTTTTAGGTTGTTTGTTGTTTGCTTTCTACTCATTTATGTGAAAAACCTAGATAATAAGAAAAGTATAGATATGTGATTAATTTTCATAGGAATTGGAATAAATAATATCATATATTTGTTAGCTTTTGATGTTGTATGCAATGGGAGATAGCAATCACAAGATGCAAAAATAATATGAAAGAAAGTAAATCTGTGAGATGACTGAAATATGCTATAAATAGAAATGATAGAAATGAATACAATGTAGCTATGGAGGAAATGAACACTCCATGAATAATGCTACCGGACTACATTGCACCCATCTCCAATATGGGTGACTTTATCTAAGCTATGCTCTACAATGTTGTAAGTGATGCTCTATGTGATGCTCTATGTGATGCTATATGATCTATGACAATAAGGCCATTATATAGGAAGATAGGTTCCTTGGCCAACACTCTATCTAGTTGTGCAAGGGACAACTTGCACATGTACAACTTGCACATTGACACTTGTGCATTTATTACATTGCATGAAGAAACTAGGTAACTTCCCCCTAAAGTAATCTAATGTCCTAAGTATGTACCTTGGTAGGTACATTTACATGACCCAAATGATGTAATATAATCTATTTCTAACACCCCCTGTATTACATTATTTGGGTATTGAAGACTTTAGTCTTCAATGTGGATCTTCTTCCATTGGATAATGGAATTTGTATTCTTCTTCATTGCTTACTATGTCTTCAGATGATGCAGAGTAAGTTGTAGTTGTAGCTAAAGGTTCTTCTTTTAATTGAATTTGCATTGTATTCCTCCTTTATCAGCTTCATCTTCTTCTTTATCTTTAGCTTTGCCTTTGATTCCGGTTTCTGTGCTCTCATAGGTGGTTGTGCTGCTACTTGGTTCTTGTAAGGGAGATTCTCCTTTCCTGTCTTCAATCTGTACAAAAGCTTCTGAACAACCACTTAAGGCATCATGATAAGATCTTGAGTTAGTAGAACCTGAAGTGCCAATGTTGCATGAGGATTGAAAAACTTTTCTAGATATGATTCATTAAGTTCTACCTTTTTTTGAGTAGTTCTATCAATCCTTTTTGTTCTACATTTTCATCCTTGTAGTGTTTATATGTGAGCAATGCCATGTATAATATGCTCACAAAGTCTAAGGGAAGTGAAATGTCACTTTTTCCATTGTCAATTGCTTCATTGAGATGGGCTTGAAGATAGCATTCCATAGTATCAAAATTATCTTCTAAGGCTTCACTATGGATTACTTTTGAAGTTAGGTCTAACATTTCTTCAGATTTCATGAGAAAATTCATGATTCCAAGTTTTATGGCACTTGCTTTCTCCTTTCTGAAGCAATTATTCTTATTGGTAATTTCAATATTTTGGGAAGTAGACATCCTTATGGCTCCCTAGTTTAGAAATCTATTAACTTATGGCTTCCTAAATATATAAGCTTGATTTTGATAAAACCTTTATTGATCCTTAGGTTTGTAGGCTTCCTTATGTCTCCCTAGTAATGAGAGTGTATACACCTAATGGAATTTTAGGTTTTGTAAAAGCTTATATTTTCCCAATGGATTTGCAACTTGATAATTTATGATAAATGTTGATATTACCAAGTTTTGTAGAATCCCTTATGACTCCCTAGGGATATAATATAGTGCTTTTGAAAAGATAGTTCAATTTTTGGTTGATTTTGTAAGGTTTTGTAAATATCAAAAATCAACTTTTATTATCCCTTATTGCTCCTATTGAACTAAGCACTTTTTCAATTTGAAGAGGTTTTAATGTTGGATTTCTTTTGTCCCTTTTTTGATGTGTTTGAGACAAGTATATAAATTTCCAACCTTAGCATAAAGCTTTTAATAACCTCTTTTAAATATCCCTTTAGGATTTTTATTGTAGTGTATCTAATTTCCAATAAGTCAATTTGATGTAGTAACCCTTATAACTCCCAAATTTTGGAAAATTAGACCACAATAATATTTGCAAATATTTTATAAATAAATTTAGTAGAAATCCTTATTTCTCCTATGTTAATATTGCAAATATTATATTGATATGATATATTATTCCCCTTTAAGATATAGCTTTCAATGTAGTTGTATTCCTCTAAGTTTAACCTTATAACTCCCAAGAAAGTGAAAGCATATTATAGTGGGAATAAAGCTTACCTTATATCATTCAATAGTTGATGTTGTATTCATTGTGCATGGGCTGCAATATAGATGTTGCTTCTTTGGCTCTTCCTCCAATGATTTTCTTGGAACCTTAGTGGGAATAGACATTCCAAATGTGGCACCATTTATATCTGCCTTTGACCTTCCTTATTCAGAGCATTGAAGGCTCTTTCACACCTTGCTTCCATGTTGTCATTTTACCCTATGTTCATAGACCTCGAATGTAAATGCTCTCTTTGAATGCCTTGGTCATTGATGCTCTTAAATTGGAGGAGAATCTTGGTTTGAGTGCCAAGTGGCACATCCATTTCTTCATGAGTGCTTGAGGAGTAGAATATGCTTGAGAACACTTATTTCCTTCTTTGTGTAATGTATGGACGTTATGTTATTTTAATGAAGTACTCAGATTTCCTTTGGATAAGTGTTCCTCATATGATAATTGCACCAACCTATAGCTTGTAACTCCCTTGTTGTTGACAATGAGCGCTCAAGTGAGGAGCATTAGGGTCTTGTTTCAAGTGACAAATGTCACTTCCTCCTTGTGCATGGGCATCTTCTATAACACTCCTTCAACGTATCCTTCTTGGAGGTTCTTTAAACCCTGTAATATCCATAACTCCTTTTTTGATCAATTGCACTTGCTTGTAGATTGTTTTAGGATGAGTTGAGGAGCATCGATCTGGAGGCTTGAGCATCAATTTTTTGCTTCAAAGATGTGGAGATTGGAATGCTCCAATGGTGCTTTTATCTTCCTCTTTTCTCACCTGTTATACGTCCTCCTTGTAGACAATATTGCTCTTGATTATAACATCATTTTCTCCCTTTGATTTTTTGTCTTGTCTCTTGCAGGTTCGGTCATCCAATATGAGGGAGTAAGAGCCTTTAGAGTGACTCCTTTGATGTGCTTGGAAGGATGTTAGTGAACGACCACCTTCGACTGGTTTTTCTAGTGGATGTTGAGCCCTTGAGACACCTTCAAATCTGCCTCCTTTTTCTGTATAAACCATATTAGGATAGTGCAATGCAATGTAACATATTCATGTATAAAATAGCTCTTATTGCACCTTCTTTTGCACCTCTTTTTCAGGTCTGATTTTCTGGTTTTGTGGCAGAATTTTGAATGCAATATGAGGGGTTTCGAGGTTGTCTCTTTGATTAGACACCTTCCCCTTTTTTCTTGGATATTTTATAAATGGATCCAAGCTTGTAACCACTTGATAGAAGCTCTCTTTTTCTGTATTTTTCTGCACTATTTCTTTTGTAGAAAACTTAATGTGCTTTGAACTTGAGACTCACCAAGTCTCGTTCGAGGCTTCCTTTGCTGCTCTTTTGGTGGTTACTTTCTTCTCCAATGCTTGGAGGATTGAGCTGATTTTGTGGCTTCCTCAGGCCACTCAAAGTTGTAGATCTCTATGCACTAATAGTGTCTTTAGACACTTTGACAAATTTTATTTTTGTGCCTTTCTCAAGAACACAAATAACAATATTTTGAGAGCAATAGGATAGTGCAAATAAATATAATAAATTTTCACTTTTAATGCACTAACAATTTCACCTTATCACTCCAATTAACTCTCAAAAATTAATGCACTTAATCAATTTACTACAACTAATCAAGAATAATCTGAAATGAATCTTCAAGAATTATTCTACAATTTCCTTATAAGCAAAGGTAGTAGGAGCTAGTCTTCTTTTGCTTTCCAAAGTAGATGATAGGTAGTTGATAGATAGTTGAAATTCTAAAATCTAATCAACTCCTAAAGTGCAAATGAACCTTAAAGGAACCTTTCTCTTTTTGCACTTTTGAAGACTGTAATTCAATTCTCCTTTTTGCAACTTTAATCCAAATTAAGGTGCTTAAACAAATCTGATAAGTAATCCAATTAATGAATCTACTTGCACCAATAGTTGCATACCTTTTTTTAAAATCTCTTTTTCCACTTCTATAGAGGATGTAGATCTTGGTGTCTAGGATCACCAAGTTGTTGCCTTGAGTAAGATGTTGCAGCTCTTTGTAGGCTACCTTGAACAACTTCATCTTCACCAAAATATGGTCTCAAACTTTCTTTCATGAGCCTAGGATTTTGGTGGCTTGTTCTCCTCTTGTAGTCTCCTCCTTTTGCTATATATTTGAAGAGATCTTCATTTCTAAAGTGGTGCCTTCTTGTTGTGAGAGGTAATCTCCAAATCTCCTAGATTTGGTAGGCTTCTTCTATCTAAATCTTCCTTCAAGCTTCTTGTCAAATTCTGACTTCAAATAGGATCTTCTTCTCAAGATTCTGAGTGTCTTGAGGTCTTCACTGGATTCTTCTTCTAGGATTTGGCACTCCTTGCCAAATTCTTCTCCTCTTGGGCTTGTTGTCAGATGGTGACAATTGTCCCAAGTCCTTCACTATCAGGGGCTTCTCCTTGGTAGTGGATTTCTCCAATGAGTTCTTCTTTGATGATTTCTTTAGTAAGGCTCTCCAAGCCTTTTACTGGATGCTCATTGAGACCTCCCCAAGGTCTTTGATCTTGTAGCTTCTTCTGGTCTTCCTTGAGACCTTTTCTTCAACCTTCTACTCTTGGAAGTGTTGGTGGTGAGATCTTCCTCTAGATATTCACTTCTGCTACTTCTGGATTCGAGTAGGACTCTCCTAGTCCTTCTTCTTCCAATACTAGAAGTTCTTCAATGAGATCTTCTCTTGATATCTTTGCCTTTAGGTGCTGGATTGATTCTAAAGAAGATACTCTTCCTAGATTTCTTGTAGGAAGTTTTCATGACTCACTGAATCTCCTTTCCCTACAACAAAGTATTAGTACTAAAATCTTAATCTCCTTCTGAATCAGATACTCACTTCTGGAGTCTTCTTCAGGATCAAGGCTACTATGGCCTTATTTTAGTATCAAGGCTTCTATGGCCTTTTTTAGGATCAAGGCTTCTGTGGCCTTTTTCTTCAATATCAAGGCTTCTATGGCCTTTTTCAGGATCAAGGCTTTTGTGGCCTTTTTCTTCTATTAAGGCTTCTATGGCCTTTTCTTCTGGATCAAGGCTTCTATGGCCTTTTCTTCTTGATCAAGGCTACTATGGCCTTTTCTTCTTGTGTGAAGTTCTCAATTTAGTAATGGAGATCTCCTGTCTCCTAACTTCACCACAACTCTTCTCTAGAAGTCTTCTTCCATAGTATTCTTTTCTTGGACAAGAAACTAACCTCTGCACTATGAAGATACATCGACCTTCGAGCAATGAATTTGAAGTCTCCTAGATTTCTGTTGTAGGAGGAATCCCAATCTTTTGAGAATTAGATTTCTACAACAAAATAAACTTTGGGCAATAGTTAAGAAATTCTAGATATCTTGAATTATCTTCACTAGTTGATTTGTCAATCTAGTGGATTGAATGTTGAGTCCTAGTCTTCACGAGTTTTTCTGCAACTCTGTGGAAAGACTCTAGCCAAATGCAATCTCAGTATTTCTGAAACTAAGATTTCTTTCAGTCCTCACTTGTGGCTCTCCCTGATTCTACCACCTAGACTCTTCTGAGAGTTTTTGATAGTGATTGGTCCAAAGGCACGTCAGGTTGACAAAAAACTCAGGCTCATTGATAATGGTGGTTTTCCTATGGCTAGATCTACCATAGCTCTGATACCACTATTAGATTTTGATGTTGTATGCAATGGGAGATAGCAATCACAAGATGCAAAAATAATATGAAAGAAAGTAAATCTATGAGATGACTGAAATATGCTATAAATAGAAATGATGGAAATGAATACAATGTAGCTATGGAGGAAATGAACACTCCATGAATAATGCTACCGGACTACATTGCACCCATCTCCAATATGGGTGACTTTATCTAAGCTATGCTCTACGATGTTGTAAGTGATGCTCTATGTGATGCTCTATGATCTATGACAATAAGGCCATTATATAGGAAGATAGGTTCCTTGGCCAACACTCTATCTAGTTGTGCAAGGGACAACTTGCACATGTACAACTTGCACATTGACACTTGTGCATTTATTACATTGCATGAAGAAACTAGGTAACTTCCCCCTAAAGTAATCTAATGTCCTAAGTATGTACCTTGGTAGGTACATTTACATGACCCAAATGATGTAATATAATCTATTTCTAACAATAGTGTGCATATAGGGTTTTTTTTTGTGCATTCCCTTGGACTTTTGCTCAAAAGGCTTTAATTTTCAATCTAGGGTTAGATATCATTAAATCAAAGAATCATTCTAGGCTTAGTTCTTATATTTTGGAATATTGTATCTTGAAATATTATTTCATTTTCATAACTTAGTTTAGAAAGGTCAAAATTAGGTGTATGCTCAAATTAAACATATCCAAACATATTACATCTCAAACTTGAAGTGAGTCTTGAAACCATTCCTAGTGAATCCATCCTCCCTTACACCAAGTGTAGAGTTATAACGGCCACTGCGGTCACCTCAAGGCTTCCCTACGAATCCATCCTTGAGTATCGTATGCTGGTACATGATTTTAGCCTCTATAGATTCCTATATTGGTCACTAGGATGTGTGTTCACATTGTTTTCACTAAATATTTATAGGGGGAAATTTGCCCTACCATGTATGATTTTTAACTGGATCTGTTGGGAATTGAGGTGATTGTAGGGGTGTGTTATATTCTTTACACTCTATGGACAAGGGAAAGGGTTCACCAGGAATGGTTTTAAGACTCACTCCAAGTCTAGGATGTAAATGTTTAATATGTTCAATTAAGTAATCACCTATGTCTAGCCTCTATAAACTATGCAAAATAGAAGAGTGATGCAAGACACACAAGATGCAAAAAAATAATGTCTAACCCTAAATTACAATAAATGAAATTATTTTCCTTTGAGCAAGGGCACAAGTGAAATGCATAGATAAGACTAAACCCTAGATGCACACTATATGCTCTTATTCTTTTGAATGCCTAAAATAAATGTGATCAAATGCTTTTCCTTTTATTTATATCCTAGGTTTGAATAGAAATGAATATAAGCAATAAAAAAAAACTTAGAGATCTACTAGGGCACTTACTTGAACCGGTGTTTGATCCAAGATTTATCTTGTGTCTAAAAATATCCCATATATTCAACCTGCAAAATATAGTCTTACAAAAACCCTAGAAAATATGATCAACGTTAGAGGGCATGCTTAGGCCATTATGTAGTAGATATTGGGAGTGCAAAATTAAAGCCCCATAGGTCCTTTTAGTTGAACTTTAGAAATTAATATTGAATGTTGACCTTTTTTTGGAAATGGACAAACAAAATGCAATAAAACAAAATGGTGCAAAAAACAAAATGTAAATAACAATATTATATCCTAAATGCAACATGCAAACATAGACCAAGGGTTTGGGAGAAAATATTACCCCCAAACTTGACACAACCAAAATCATGCCCTATATAGGGCATCCATGATCTTGGCTCTATAAAAATTGCACCTTGTAAATATGGAGCACGATTTCATGATAGATCAATGAAAGCAGTAGATCGATGCAAAATTAGTGAAAACAAGAATTTAATTAATAATCTATAAATGGTAAAATGTATGAAATAACCTGGTGGTAGCAAAAGGGAAAACAAAAGGATTAAGACCTCGATAATATGGTTGACTCTTCCTCAAGGCTCAACACTTGTCCACCAAGGGCAGTGAATGAACAATGTAGCATAATAACACCAGAAGAAACTTGCCAAACATCACTTGAAGAGCATGTGAAAAACTTGCAAAAGAATTTATGATAAACCTCTTAGCTTGCTAATTGTAATGCTAGTTATGATTACATGTAAAAAGGAGATCAAAAACACCCTATTTATAAGGTATTTTAAACACAAATGTATGGGAAAACCCCAAGGGAGGACCGACCTTAAAGAAGCAGCTTGAAAGTTGGGTTTTAGAAGAGAAAACCCTAACTTGCGAAATTGCACCTGATAAGGGTCGACCATGATTTTGGTAAAACTAGGAAAAATGAGGAGAAGAGGAGAGAGGTCAAAAATTGCACTTGGGCAAGTTGGAGGATCTCTCTAAGATTCTAGGGAAAATTATTCACATAGGTGGGTAGTTTTCCATGTCTATAGACCTCGATCTAACTATTTCCTATTATCATGGGGTTTGGGTTGTCACACATTTGATGCTTCTAACACCTATGTAGTACTAGTTCTAAATACTCAATCTAGCCCTTGGGACATTGAATTTTTGAAGTCCTAGACTATATCTTAATACACAAGTATACTACTTTCTCTCCAATACATAACTTGTATTTCTGGAATAGATTTTCCAACCTTGTCTTGTTATCTTATTATGTACCCCTACATACAACTAAGGTATATCGATATCCATAGATGTTGAACATAATATTTACTTCTTATGTTGATTTACCTAATGCCATTTCTACTCATCATCATTGTATTATCACTGGAAATATCTCATACTATCCTTGAGTCATTTACCATACACATAACTAGGTCTACTTGCCCATATGCTTATATGCCCCTTGTCCACTTTATCTTAGCCTTGGGTCTTCATGCTTTCCTTTACGTATCATGCATTAGGTTTTTGACTGAATCAAATTGTACTTGCCTCATTCATGATAGCCCTATGTCTTACAACTTCACTTTATCATCCATCTATTGCAATTATTTTCATAGCATATCAATGAAGATCAAATTGTGATGATCCACTTTCCCTTAGGCCCACTTCACTTAACTATTTTTCTTATCTATTGTGCATATGCTTTGTGTGTTGCCCATTATGCAATAAAACCAGATGTATCCTCAACCATGGGATATTTTTGTGGACTTCTAGCTCTAAGTTCACTAAGACTATTGTTGTAAGCACCCTTGCTACTTCATCACAAGGATGCACACATTATTTTATCCTAACATTCTTATCTCTA
This sequence comes from Wollemia nobilis, assembly GCA_028583015.1. NCBI lineage: Eukaryota > Viridiplantae > Streptophyta > Pinopsida > Araucariales > Araucariaceae > Wollemia > Wollemia nobilis. The sequence goes on along the minus strand of JAQPPZ010000719.1, from coordinate 7,331,037 downwards.
AGTGTTGGCCTATTACATCTAGTTGTCCTAACATACTCCCTTGGGATAGTCCTACGATTTCATCCTTAAGTCCTTACTAAGTCTTTCATCCTTGATTGGACCATACTTCAACAACATGGTATTATGATGTGCATTTGTATGTATGGTATCCTTGGCTTCACTTGTTCATAAGAATGTTTAGCTATCCACATTAATTATATATATATATATATATATATATATATATATATATATATATATATATATATATATATATATATATATATATATATATATATATATATTATTTTTTATATATATATATATATATATATATATATATATATAAAATTCCTAAATTAGTGTTGTAACATTTCACTAATAAAGGTGATACATGTTTCAATCCCATATAACCAATTCAAAAAGTCTTAAAAATAACTACAACTTAATAAAAATTGCCCTTAAATTTTAAAAACCTTAAGCCATTTACTATTTTATTTTCCATCTCTTTTGTTGTTTCCACTTTGATTTAAATGTCATATTTCATATAATAGTTTTAGATAATTTTTTACAACAATATTATATATATATATATATATATATATATATATATATATATATATATATATATATATATATATATATATATATATATATATATTGTTTTGTTCATGGTTTTTAGAATAAATAGTTGAAAGTTAAGTATTTCATATATCGTAGATTTAAGGTTCAAAATTTATAGATGAACTTTTAAATTTTAACCCATAGGATATAAAATATTTAGTTTTTGAAAAGTAATTTTAAAATATTAATTAAAACAATATCATTTACAAGTTGGGATGAGACTCCTCCTAGATGACAATAACACTTGTTTACTATCTACGTTGGAACCAAATATCCTAAACCATATTTCTACAATGGCTACCTAAATTAACTAAACATTGGATTTGCTCACCAACCTGCCTAATCCTTCATCCTCAATAGCCATGTCAATGTGTCATTGAACCCCTACCTCCTTCTTAGTACCCATCTTAACTAAGAAGTTTTCCACTTTATTTAGATCTCTATTCACATAGACTGGAATCAGATCATCTAACTTTCTCTACAACTCCTTAATTTGGGTGATAAGAATCCTCAACCTCCATGTCTTCAAAGCAAAGTTCCTCATGCAGTTTAGAGCTCCCACCAATATTTAAGAATCTGATTCTAGGATTATCCTCCTATAACCTTGTATTACCGCTTAGATAGAAGCATATTTGATAGCTAAGATTCTAATTCATTGTTTGTGGCCCTTCCCAAGCCTTGTAGTTCCCAATAGAGCACTATCCCAATATGATTTCTGCAGACCATTCCAATTCCAGCTCTACCAGGATTATATTTTGCAGCTCCATTAGTATTAATTTTAATCCAACCTTCTAGGGATGGTTCCCAACTAGCTCTTACCTACCCCTCTTACACTTCAGCGTCCTTCTCCATTCTTCATATATCTGCTTGAATTTCCTCTTTAACATACACTGCCACCGTTTTTGTGACTTTACTCCAAATGACTTTCAAAACACCATGTAAGGATGAAAAGGTTTCTCTAAAAGTTCTGCCATTTCTTTCTAACCACACTTGCCCCAAATGAAGTTTAATCCAACCTTTGAACCAATACAAAGAGCTTTAGATTTAAATCTACCCCTCTTCCATATTTTCCAAATATTAATCCCATTCAAATCACCATTGGCTTGAATTTTATAAGATAAAAACCATAGCTCTGACATTAAATATTTAATTTAAAGTTATAAATTCCGCAACTAAAAACTAAAGTTAAATTTGTCTGATTTCTAAAATTAAATCTTATAAAATAATTAATTACAAGTTTCAAAACTAACTTTAAAATTAAATTTTGTGGAAATTAAATTTTATTAAAAATTACCATATAAAAATCAATTTATTATAATACTATTAGATTTTTCAATCCCCATGACTGTAAAACTTTGTTTGAAATTCTTTTTACAATCTCTTAAATCCGGACACAGTTTTTTTACAATCTCTTCCCTGAGCCAAATTGTGCGAGGCATTTCCCTTCTGCATGCAGGATGTTTTGGCTTAAAAGATGCTGGAAGAAAAGCAAGGTCGTAGAGCCATGTCAAAGATTGGAACGCTGCGGATAACGTGGCTACCCACCTGCCATCTCTCATACCTTGGAGCCCGGAACAATACTCGACTTTCCTACCACACTACAGAGGTGCTTTATTCATGATTCTCTATTGTTCCGCTGAAGCCCTATTTCAACTTTTCCAGTTCTTCTCTGCAATGGCGTCACCGCGTACATGCTGCAGTGACTCGTAGCCATCAACATGTACGAAAAGTCTGGGATTTTTTTTTTTTAAAAAGGTTAAAAAGTTGAGGTATATTGGATATCATTTTTCTTTATTGAAATTCAAAAATTTAATTAAAATTTGATTATAATTATACTTTTAATTAAATGTAATTAAATTTATGTATTTTTTTTATTATTATTTGGTGAGTGAAAAACTCCTAGGATGATTAGGGTTGACCATTCCCATCCCATCCATGGTCCCTTCTCCTAAGACCTAGAGCTAAACTTATGGATTAACACACATCCCATCCATGATCCCTCCTACTAGGACCGAGAGCTAAACTTATGGATTAACACACAACCACTTTGAATCTTGGACTTTTTGAAGAAGAGCCAAACCCTAAACCATTGCGTTGTGTCTCATACAAACTCATGTAAAATTAATTATTATAATATTTTTTAATGTTTTATTTGGTCAATGTTTTATTTTTTATTTTTTTGCATAGGTTGAAAAGTGGACCACCCTCCTCATGAATTGAACTTTGAGTTTCCACTACTAGAATCCAATGCCTTTTACCATTGGGGTGTCCTATCTTATGTTTGGTCATGTTTTCATTGTTTTAACATAATATTTTTATATCATATATAGTTTAACACTCAAATTTTAAAACTTTGAATAAAGGTTTATAGTTCTAATTCATTAAGAGTTAAGATTTTGCACCATACTCTAATAACTCTCATATAATTAGATAACCATATATTTTGTAAAAAAAAAAAAGTTATTTTGAGAAAAGATGGAGTGTCAGCTAAAAGGAAGTGTAATATGAGATTTAATTATGGTAAAAGAGTGTCCTTACCATGAATACGTGGAACATTGTTTATAGAAAATTGTTGAAGTGAAGGAACACCGAGAAAAAGAAGAGACAAGGATATTGTGAGCAAGAGGGAGTGCAAGTCAGGAGTGAATGCAAGGAAGGAGAGAGTGCAATATGGGAACAAATGTAAGCTAAGAGGGAGTGCAAGCCAAGATCCCATGCTATCTAGTATAGAAGGAAAGTCATATTTGAAAGCCCTAATGGGAAGTTAGGATGCCCTAGTTGGAAGTATGGAGGCCCAAGTTGGAGATAAGTAGAAGAGCGAATACATGGCAAGTTCAATCCAAGTAGTAAACCAGAAGTGAGTAACAAGGACGAGATGATTGAGCATGATATAATGAATCTTAAAAGTATATTAATATGCAAGTTCCATAGATCATGGCAAAATTTTTTGGGATTCAAAATTAGATAAAGTGAAAGTGGGGATTAAATTCAAATTACTCTAACTTTTCTTCCTAAAGGATTTTTCCTCCTCATATTTTCTAGTTCAAAACTTAAGGATAAAATAATAGTTGGTGGATCATGGTTTAGGAGAAAAGATGCACTTTATTTGAGACCTTGTCATGTAAATGTTTCTATTGAGACAAAAACTATTAAGAAACTTCTAGTATGGGTTAGGCTTTTTGGAATTCCATATCAGCTTATAAATAAGGATGTTTTGAAGAATATTTGAAATACCTTAGGGGAATTCATCAAGGAAGGACTAATTACTAAGGAGTGAAAGCATGCTATATATACTTGAATATATGTTGTTATGAATATTTAAAACCTTTGCCACAATCCATTAAGATTAAATCTAAATCAAGAGAATGATATCAACAAGTAGATTATGAAAATATCACATTGGTTGCCACAATTGTTATGAGATTGGACACATGACAAGAGTTTGCAAAGTAAAAACTATGAAGAAAGAGAAAAAATTGTAGTCATGAGAAAAAATTCACAACGAAGCAAGGAAATCATATAATAATAGAAGCTAGATAGATCAAGGTTATTCTACTCGAAAATAAGAGGCAAAAAAAATCCTTTCTAGAGCATCATTTGGCAAGTTTAGAATGAATTAAAGGTGCAAAAGAAGACACAGATAAAAACCCTAAAACAAAGACGACAAAAGAGGTCAATTTTATTCCACTTAAATCATCTTCATTTTCCTCAAGTAGTATAAAAAGGAGCCCCTTGCACTTTAAGGTTTCAAGAGCATCATAATAAATAAATGAGGATGGAGGAAACCCATAGCAATTTAGGTTTTCTAGGGTAGAATAAGAAGATAATTACTACAAAAGAGCATCCCTGCACTTTAGGGGTTCTAGGGAAATATAAAGAAGACTGTGCTTTTGAGGTTATTCCTTGCACTTCAAATCCTTTAGAACAAGGCAAACCCAAAGATTATAAATCTTACTATGAATAGTGTAAGCAGATTAAAGGCATTGATGAAGATAAAAGTTTTGCTGAAAATGAAAAAGGAGAGAAAAAAACCTAAGAAACAAAAACAAAGAGAAAAAGAAAGCCATAGGGATATTGATACGGGAAAACAAAAATAAATATGGTAAGCGCGAACAAGAAGTGGAGCTAAACCTACACACAAAACCAAAAATAATAATGAAAATAATACCTTAGAATATCAGGGGAATCAATAAGAACCTTAAAAAAAGTATTAAGAAAGAAACTCTGAGGTTATAAACAAGATATTTATATATAAAGAGAAGATGGGCAATAAATATTTTAGCCATTTACAGAATCTAAATTTAGGAAGGCATATAACATAAACTGAGTTGGTTGTAAAAACTTAGTAATTAACAATTTAAGAAAAACAGAAAACATCTCTAATAAAAAGAAAATATTGAATATACTTTAACTAGGTAAAAATGTAATAAAAACAATATAATATTTTATTTTTTAAGAAAAATGACCCCAATAAAAACCACACATAACCTATTAAACTTTTTTTTTATATAATATAAAACCTATAATATCCTTAAATTTAAATTCACTAAATTCACAAAGATAATTCAACTATTAAACCTTTAACCTCTTTCAAAAATCCAAAATTAACATGATAATATAGTGTACGTTATGTATGTGTTAAGAGGAACAGCCTTGACTTGTGCCCTAGAAGTACAACGTAGGGTCTGCTCCCCTCTGAATGTGGATCTCTACCTCTCTTTTTTTAGCTAGGCATACCGACCTTCCTAGGTTTGATAACTTTTTACAATATTATAATATATATATTTTTATGCTTTTTAAATATAATTAGAAGTCAATACGGACATGAATTTTAACAAATTAAATTTGTTTAATTTCCAAATTTCAATCTTATGAAATAATTCGTTTAAAATTACAGGTTTCCGTGTTAAGATGAAATTCCTCTAATTAATGTAGATTTAATGTAAAAAGTCAAATTATTATAATACTATCGAGTACACCTTTTTTTGAAATTTAAACCTCAGGCACATTCTTTTTACAATCTCTTCAATCCCGACACACATTCTTTTTACAATCTCTTACCTTCTGCAAATTGTGGGACAATAGGCATTTTCTTTTCCAGCTACTTACATCAATATTTCCTTCTGCATGCCGTATTTTTTTTTTTTTTTTTCCTAAAAAGATGCTATAGAACACCGAGGTCGTCGAACGCTGCGAATTAAGTGCCTACCCACCTACGGCCTCTCATGGAGCCCTGAATAATTCCCGACTTTCCTCCATCCTCCTCGAGGATTTTGCAGATCACAGAGGTACTCTATTCGTGGCTCTCTATTATTCTGATGGAGCCGTATTTCAACTTGTCCATTTCTTCTCTGCAATGGCGTCACCGCGTACATGCTACAGGGACTCGTAGCCATCAACATTTACGAAAGGTCAGTCTTGTTAACTCTTTAAGTTAAAAAATTTAATTGATAAAGTTTAATTCTAATTTTCATCTTAAATTATTTTAATTTTAATTTTTTTTATTAAAATAATATTTTTATATTTTATTTTGTTTATATATTTTTTGAATTGAAGATATAAACTTGTATTAATATAAAAGGAAAGATACAAAATTAGTCGGAAGTTACAGTATATAAACTATAACTAGTTGGAAAGAAACCAAAACTGCCTATACAAGACTAAGACTACATCATACGTTTTTTATCATTAAATAATATAACTCAAATAACTTATAATCTGAAATGTGTTTACTATCATCCCGAAGCTATTTCGTGATGTTTTTATTGTTTTGTAATACTTTTATATTGTATGCCATTTAAAAGTGAGGATATTCAAATTTTAAATAAAAATTATGTTCAAATTTTGCAAACATTAAGCTATAGTATAAAAATTATCTCATAGGTTATGACCGATGATCTTTTAGAAATTAAATTACATCCGAAGACAAACTCTACTGCAACCTTATAATTTTCAAATTTATATTAAAATAGATGTATAAGCCGGAAACTTTCTGATAAACTTGATTACTGAACATATAGCGGAACAATATAATTAAAACCTATGTACATTAATCAGTTAACAATACTATATATACATATTGTTTTAAATCGGTGAAAAAGGTTTTTTTTTGTTTTAATAAAAACTGTCTAACCAAATATGTAAATTGGCCGAGTGATGGACGGTCCAACATTACTGATTTTACGGTGGATGCTGGTGGATAATATCTACAAAAAATACTCTTAACATATTTTTTTGAATGAATGAAATAACTTAGTTTTCCCTTTTATTCTGTTTCTTAAAAAAAAGTTTTAACAGAATATGCAAATTTGCGTCCATTTGCAGAAATCTGGACCGAGTCGGAGATGCGAGTGAGTGTGAACGCTGAAGCGCACCTCGTAACCTGGAACAGTGAAACGGTAAAAAAGATTTGATTTTAGGATCTAGTACTTTTTCTTTGGTTTTTAGAATTTTTAGAGAATATAGTTGATTGATTCGAGAATATAATGTGGTGTTGTGTTCGATTTTCACGCAGGAGGAAGACATCTCTCGCTATTCCAATTGCAATGAAATTTATATTTTGCCTTTGGTTGGGCGGACTGAGCCACCGCAAACCCTTCAGTTATTTCCGAGCCTGCGAGATCCAATCGAACATACTTGAATGGCGTTTCTTTTAGGATTGATGATTGCACTGGTCTATGATTTTGTCTTCTAGAAAATACGTCGTAAAAAAGAAAAAAAAATCTACGGATCACCCTAAGGCTGTATTTATTTCACAAAGTTAATCGTTTGTCCTCTCTTCAAATACGCTGAGATTTTATTTGTTGGGCTGAATTGTTTTTGTCGCCGTTATCAGATTTTATGTATGGCTAGCATAGAATGGTTAACAACATCTTTAGAAGGATCATTTGTCTGCCATATGTATGGGAGTAAAAAGGTTAAGATTCAAATGGAGACAAAGAATAGTATCGTTTGGTGTTCCAGTGTTTTCGTGGGACTACATGCATATTCTTGGTATTAGCTTCCAATATTTAATCGACTCGATGCATATTCTTGGTATTAGCTTCCACTATTTAATCGACTCGATGCATATTCTTGGTATTAGCTTCCACTATTTAATCGACTCGAGTATTAATCTTCGAGTATCTAGATTTTTACATTTAGAATGTTTATTTAATATGTGGTTATTTAATCATATTTTGTGTTTAGATTTTTAGTTGAGTATAATTTATAATTTATAATTTATTTTTATAAGATTAATTTTGAATCTCTTTTTTATATTTTAAAATATTTTATAGTTAATTTATTCAAATTAAATTATATCAACATGGAAAGCTAGAACTCTTACACTTTTAAATATTCTTTCTTATTTTTTTTTTGCAATTTGAACTATACAATTTGATCTTAGGTTTTGTCTTCATGATGTGTTCTTGGTTCAGATATACAATTCTAAGCTTATCATGGATCTTCTTGATATGACGTGCAAGTTATGATTTTAAATATTGTTCACTTGTAACAAAATATTACTTACGAAGGAGTTGCACCTAATCTAAGGGAAAAAATTCTCCCAATAAACAAAAATATGTATCTTAATTTCCAAATAAATCAGATAACAACATCTCTTAAAAATTCCTACCTCGTATTATAAGGATCATAATAAACGAGAGACCAAGGAGGTAGGTTTTCAAATTAACACAAGGGAAGAAGGGTTTGAGAATATTAGTAAACACTTTTCAATCTTCTTTGATAAAAGGAAAAAACCAAAATAAGTGTTTAATAGACTCTATTTGTCCATAGGAAGCACAAAAGGATTGGGTTAGGTTGAGTTTTGCTACGTACTAAAAAGAGGATTTTGCACTGTAAGACTCTCTAGGAAAACAATAGATCTTAGACAACAAGTGACACTTTCCATAGCTTATTTATGAGAAAAATCCATTGCTATATAGAGAGATAAAGGTCCCATTTCTTGTTGAGGATAAAATGCAAAGGAATGGATTATGTGAGAATACAACTATTTAGAATGGATGGCTTGTAAGGAATAATTTTTCACCATCTCCAATCAATCCAACTGGACATAATAGAGTGGTTCATTTTTATAGTAACTAGGCTAGGAATAGACTTGATAACCCCCTTAAATACCATTCTATAATAGGAAGGAAGGATATATTGAAATCTTGCTTGCTTAAAAGAGAACCAATTTTATAAAGACTCATCCCAAAGATTTGAGAGTATACCTTTGGTTACTAAGAGTAGAGACATGCATTCTCTAAAAAGGGCTAAGGGGCTAGCAAGTCTCTAGATATTAGGATTTCACCATATGCTATAAGTGGATATTGAAATATTCACTTGCAATGAGTTAGCATTCCACTAAATCAAGGAGCTATAAGCTTGCCAAGTTGTCCAATACTTAGAGAAAGGTAGTATACCACTGATGGAGAAAACAGATGATATGAGGACTTTGTCCTACCAAGGAATATTCATCCATTTATGTTTATAGGTATATCCTATATATAATGAGAACATTTTGCGATCATCTCTTGTTAAGTCTCTAGTTACCCACTTTGTTGTAAGACATTTACCTTGAGTGATAAGATCAATAATACCAAGATTGCTTTGGGCCTTAAGGGTAATGCAAATATTTCATGGGATAGCTTGTAAGGAACTAGTCACATTCCCTTTACTCCATAGAATTCATCTCAACATAGAGGTGAACTTATGGTAATAAATTTTGGCTTAAAGCCAACAAGATGAGTAATAAACATGTGAGGCTATAAATATCTTGTTGAGAACCTAAACTTTACCTACCAATAAAAAAATCTAATAAGTCAAGTTAGGGTTATGCATAGCAATTATTTATCACCAAATTGGCTAAAATTAGGATTTTCAAAATTTGGAATCGGCTAATCGTCTAGGTCCTATAAGTCAAAAAATTATGGGTGCAATTTTTTTTGGGTCAATTCGCCCCAATTTTATAATAATTTGACCATTTAAGTTTAAATTTCCAACATTGTCCCTAGTAATAATGAATCTTCTACATGCATTTGGACACTATTCACCTGGATTTTGAAACTGATTCGCCAAATTTTTAAAAATACATTTTGGGGCCGATCCCTTATGCATAATACTAGGCCAAGAAGAGTGTTTCCTTTGCACATTATTGAGGATACAATCCCACATGAACTTTAGGAAAGAATCAACCCAAAGGAGATCCCTAGATATCTAGTGATGGATCCAAGGGTAACAACGTTTTAAGAAGAAGGGACATAAGTATAGGAATACTTTTTAGATAGTAGAATTAGTTCAACTTATTTATCATTGAATTTAGAACCAAAAACATCATAATATAGGTGGAAAACCTTTCTTGTTTTTTTACGTCCTCTTGATTTTTATGGAGAAATAATGGGTCATCAACAAAGTGGGAGTTGATCATAGCTTGATGGTTAGGAATAAAAATACCTTTTAGAAGGAATTTTTTATATGTGGTCTTTGAAAGGTATTCCAAGGCACCATAATTCATAGAATATAGTAGGGGGAAATAGGAAAGCCCTAGAAAATTAATCATTATAAGAGGATAGGATGGAATAAGCTACCATTAATCATCAGTCTAGATGAAGTAGATTGAAACAAAAGTAAGATATGAGAGCAAAAATCCTTACCAAATACCATCCAAGAAAGGATATTCAGTTTGAATCTCAAGATAATATGCTCATAGGCCTTGTCAAAAGTAATCTTCAATAGAATAGTATTGTACGTAGAGTCCTTGGTGCATTGGAAAGTTTTCCAAGCCATCATCATGTTTTTAAGGATAGACTTGTCTTTGAGGAACCTTGTTTGTTCTTGTCTAAAAATTTTAGAGGTCATAGAATTCAACTTGATGAAAAGGGCCTTAGTAATAATCTTGTATGTAACATTAAGCATGGTGATTAATATTAATCTAGAGATAAACATATGATTTGTACATTTCAAAATAAATTTGATCATACCTTAATTAATGAAGGCACCAAGTGAGATAGAGGTAATGACTTCATAATAGACAATATAGAGGTATATACCAATTAGGAACCACAAAATATAGTAGAACTCGACAAGAACACCTTCAAGGATTTAGGATTTACCATCTTTCATACAAGAAAAATCTACCAAAAATCTTGCAATGTGAGATTAAGGTCATGTCTATCACTAAACCAAGTGCTTCACTATGTGGCAATTTAGATGACTTTGCTCCAAAGAAATATGGAACATGAAGACTCTATATTGACTATATAGATTTGAATAAAATCAATCTAAAGAAATATTATCCAATATCTTAAAAAAATGACTTACTAGAACAACTCCTTGGTGTATAGTTCACTAAAATTGATATCAAATCTCACTACCATAAAACACCCATCAAGCCCAGTAACATACGAAATATAGAATTTAAATCCAAAAAGGAATTTTTGAGTGCCTAGTAATGTTTTTTGGCTTGACCAACACACCTGCCACATTCATGAGAATGATGGGTGACATATCGCATCTCTACTAATGAGATCACATGTCATCCAAAAATTTCTCAATCCTTCCATAATTTTAGTTTTCCCATAGTTTTACAATCTATCTGTGCCTCTATAGTGCTTCCATGGTTTTGTAATCCTTTCATAGTTCCATAAGTTGTCCATAGCTCTATACTTTTGTAACTATGAATTTATTTTATAGCTAGTTCTATAGCTAAGTATTTTCTTCCATAACTAGTTCTATATGTACAAATGGCTTGTATAATTGGTTTCATAGCTATGAATTATCTTTCATAGTTGTAACTATAGCTACAAATCACTTCCATAGCATGATAGAAACCATAACTATTTTTTCAATCTAAATTTGATATGAATGTTCTATTATTTTAGTCTATTGACATAAAATGTAATATAGATTCTAAGTTACACAAATTTAAAAAATTAAATCATAACTACAACAAATAATCATATAATAAATTTTTCAATCGTAGAATATCATGTCAAATATGGTCCAAAAATCTGACATTTTTAAGATTCATCATCTAAACTATCTTATTTTTGATAGTCTACTTAGATTTCATTATTATCTATAGTAAGACATGGGAGGAACATCCCCAACATATTTAGTAGGTACTTTAGAGTATTTGAAAACATAATTTATATGCTAATGTGAATAAGTGTTCAAGTTAGGGTTATGCATAATGGTTATTTATCACCAAATTGGCTAAAATTAGGATTTTCAAAATTTGGAATCGGCTAATACTTGGGACCCTTGACTAGGTCCCATTAGCCAAAAAATTATGGGTGCAATTTGTTTTGGGTCGATTCGCCCCAATTTTATAATAATTTGACCATTTAAGTTTAAATTTCCAACATTTCCCCTAGTAGTAATGAATCTTCTACATGCATTTGGACACTATTAACCTATATTTCGAAACTAATTCGCCAAATTTTTATAAATACATTTTGGGGCTGATACCTTATGCATAATACTAGGCCAAGAAGAGTGTTTCCTTTGCACCTTATTGAGGATCCAATCCCACAATAACTTTAGGAAAGCATCAACCCAAAGGAGATCCCTAGATATATAGTGATGTATCCAAGGATAACAACATTTTAAGAAGAAGGGACATAAGTATAAGACTACTTTTTAGATAGTAGAATTAGATCAACTTATTTATCATTGAATTTAGAACCAAAAATATCATAATATAGGTGGAGAACCTTTCTTGTTTTTTTAAGTCCTCTTGATTTTTATGGAGAAATAATGGGTCATCAACAAAGTGGGAGTTGATCACAACTTGATGGTTAGGAATAACAATACCTTTGAGAAGGAATTTTTTATATGTGGTCTTTGAAAGATATTCCAAGGCACCATAATCCATAGCATATAGTAGGGGGAAATAGGAAAGCCCTAGAAAATTAATCATTATAAGAGGATAGGATGGAATAAGCTACCATTAATAATCACTCTAGATGAAGTAGATTGAAACAAAAGTAAGATATGAGAGCAAAAATTATTACCAAATACCATCCAATAAAGCATATTCAGTTTGAATCTCAAGCTAATATGCTCATAGGCCTTGTCAAAAGTAATCTTCAATAGAATAGTATTGTACTTAGAGTCCTTGGCCCATCAGAAAGTTTTCCAAGCCATCATCATGTTTTTAAGGATATACTTGCCTTTGAGGAACCTTTTTTGTTCTTGTATGAAAATTTTAGAGGTCATAGAATTCAACTTGATGAAAAGGGCCTGAGTAATAATCTTGTATGTAACATTAAGTAGGGTGATTAATATTAACCTAGAGATAAACATAGGATTTGTACATTTCAAAATAAATTTGATCATACCTTAATTAATGAGGGAACCAAGTGAGATAGAGGTAATGACTTCATAATAGACAATATAGAGGTATTTACCAATTAGGGACCACAAAATATAGTAGAACTCCACAAGAACACCATCAAGGATTTAGGATTTACAATATTTCATACAAGAAAAAATCTACCAAAAATCTTGCAATGTGAGATTAAGGTCATGTCTATCACTAAACCAAGTGCTTAAGTATGTGGTAATTTAGTTGACTTTGCTCCAAAGAAATATGGAACATGAAGACTCTATATTGACTAAATAGATTTGAATAAAATCAATCTAAAGAAATATTATCCAATATCTTAAACAAATGACTTACTAGAACAACTCCTTGGTATAAAGTTCACTAAAATTGATATCAAATCTCACTACCATCAAGCACCCATCAAGCCCACTAACATACGAAATATAGAATTTAAATCCAAGGAGGAATTTTTGAGTGCCTAGTAATATTTTTTGGCTTGACCAACACACCTGCCACATTCATGAGAATGATGGGTGACATATCACATCTCTACTAATGGGATCACATGTCATCCAACAATTCCTCAAGATCATATTCCAATTGCACTACGTATAAAAATATGAAAATGTTTCTTCTAGCGTAAAGGATGAACCCAACCACGTCTAATATCCATTTGACAACACTCTAAGAAGATAAATATGTGAAATTCATACGTTTTTAATACAAGAATGTATAAATTTAACCAAGGCATGTGTTGTATACACCCATCCATAAAGAAAACCTATATATAGTCTAACTAATATATATATATATATATATATATATATATATATATATATTATATATATACATTACTTACTAAGGTATTTTATAAAAATAAAATAAATTTAATGGGCTATGGATCTCTCCTACTTATTATAACAAGTAAGACCTTCCTTGTTGCATCCATAGGATATCTCCATGCCCATAATTAACTCATAATATTACTCAAATAAGAAGACAAAAGAAATAGATAAGAGAATTTGTAATCAATACTTATTTTTTTAATGGTTATATGGGATTAAAATGCACTCCACGTCTATTACATCATCACCACATCATGGTATTACAACAAACATTGGATATTATCCATGTATCATTTGGCAATATTCAAACATAGGTCTCCTCCTTGAAATGTTTAGGAATCTAACTGATGGAGTTATGGCACTTGATCAAAAATTTAATTGAATTTCAGTGAGTTTACACAAGTTTTTATGAAGGGTCCTGACGTCTCATCTTCCATATTTTACAATGCAATGTGCCTTCTATTTTATAGATAGGCTATACAAAATAAATCAATAACAGTCTACTAGAGTAGAAGATCTAAAATATGAATTAGTTGGAATTGAATCCAACCATTTCTATCTAAAGGAGATAACAACCAAAAAAGGTTGGTAACTATTCTAACTAATTTGGATCTAGTCAAACTAGTTGGAAACCATTCTAAACAAATTTGCTTTACATATAACTAGTTTGGATAAACCACATTAGTTGGAAATTAATCTCAACAAATCCGATATACATCTAAACTAATTTATATCAACCAAATTAGCTAGAAATTAATTTTGAAAAAACTTGTATCTATAAATTTATTTAACAGTCGATTAGGCTTAGGTCTTTTCATTGTAGAATTCTATTATAAAATTGAAAAATTTTCTAGAGTAAATATTGTAGTTCTATAATCTATCAATATTTCTGAAGTCCTTTTAAATTTCTACAATCCTTCCATACTTTTAGTTTTCCCATAGTTTTACAATCTATCTGTGCCTCTATAGTGCTTCCATGGTTTTGTAATCCTTTCATAGTTCTATAAGTTGTCCATAGCTCTATACTTTTGTAACTATGAATTTATTTTATAGCTAGTTCTATATGTACAAATGGCTTGTATAATTGGTTTCATAGCTATGAATTATATTGCATAGTTGTAACTATAGCTACAAATCACTTCCATAGCATGATAGAAACCATAGCTAATTTTTCAATCTAAATTTGATATAAATGTTCTATTATTTTAGTCTACTGACATAAAATGTAATATAGATTCTAAGTTACACAAAATTAAAAAATTAAATCATAACTACAACAAATAATCATATAATATTTTTTTTAATCATGGAATATCATGTCAAATATGGTCCAAAAATCTGACATTTTTAAGACTCATCATCTAAACTATCTTATTTTTGATAGTCTACTTAGATTTCATTATTATCTATAGTAATACATGGGAGGAATATCTCCAACATATTTAGTAGGTACTTTAGAGTATTTGAAAACATAAGTTATATGCTAATTTGGATAAGGTATAGAAAATTCAATACCTTAGGTATTCTACACTCTTAATTTTAAACATGTCATCAAATCATAAAAATATAGCAACATATACCTTATCAAGAAAATAAAGCATTTTGATCAACTCAACCAAATAAAGACCAATCCAAGGGTCATTTAATACCTCAAAGTAAAATCTAATATCTAAAGTGATAACACTAAAAATGTTATTGACTAACTTGAAGTGTTATTACCAAAATTTTAAATCTCATATTTTCTTGCCAAACTATCCTAACAATAGTCATTTTTATATTAACATTGATATCCTTAGCACCATGAACGCTTATGATGCCAACACTATTCCCTACCAAAAAAAAATGGGGAAGGTAGAAAATTGGCAGGCACCAACTACTTGCCAAATTTGGGACTTGACATCCTAATCATATCTGACATATTCCAAGATCCCATTACCTAATATGATTGTGAATCAAAATATCTTTAATTTTTCCCTTTTTCCTCCCACTGAATTTTCCACCCTCCTTTCATGCCAACCTTCTATCCTTGTCCCTCCAATCTACCTACCTCACACTATGTAGTATATCACCCCTACAATCTATCATTCCATACAGATACTCCAAGGGATCCATGGATTCTATAAATATAGCCTTTGAGGAAGTCAAGTCCATATCAAATTTTCAAAAGGGAAGCCTTGTCAAATTTGCATCTCACTTAAACCCAATTTACAGGTACTAAAGGCCTACTAAATTTTATAATGTAGTTCACTTCTTGACTATGAAAATTCTATTACATTCAAAGCTTTAGTTGGTGTGATGATATGTTTTCCATGCAATGATTAGTTTCATGTGAAGGCCAAACAAAATTCATGCAAAGTGGAGTTATTAATTTCAAGATATTTTATAGTTGTGTTTGCATGAGCATTAGGGAAAACTCTATATCAAGATTAAAAATATTTGACTCTTAACCCTTAAAATTTATATTTCAAGGGTTTTTTTTAATCTTTTATGCATTTATTTTAGTATTAGTTGTATCCTTAATTAGGTATTAAAACTTGTCTTATTTTTATTTATCTGCATCTAATGAGTGAAAAGCTCATCATAGTCAAGTTCCATGTATTGTACTAGTTAGGATTCCATAGTTTGTCATGGGTTTCTGAATTTGAAAACCCACTTTTTGTATCCATAAGTGTAAGAGCTATAGAATTGTTGTACCAATAATGCTACTAAACTATGGTTTTTTCGTAATAGATATTATAAATTTTATAGTTTATCAATGTATTTTAGAAAGAAAAAATGCTACCCATAGTTTATAGCATTGATGATGATATTGCTTGACTATGGTGTTTTTATATCTATGAACCATACACCAATCTAAGTTTTCATTTTTATCCTTTTATTGTGAATAGGGATCTGATGTCATCCAAGGGAATGATAACCCTCCTCTAACTTATCCAAAAACTCTTTAAATCTAATTATTATTTATTTTTGTACGTGTTTTATGAAGTAGGATGTAAATATACAAAATTGCGAGTGAAAGAGCCACAAGATGGAAGCACTAAAAATGCTTTTGCAACTACAACACTACTACCATGGAATAAAACCAAGGTATTTATTCTTCCTTTCTATCCCTGTTAGCTTAATTTCATTATATATTTCTATAAGTTTTTCTTTATTGTCAAACTTCTATTTTTTCTTTTATTATTGACTAAACAAAAATGAAAAATAAAAAATGGTCATATCCTCTTAGGGGAACATTTATTAAAGTACTCATATTGTTTTTAAGATAGCACTTATAATGGACTTCATGTTAGTATTCAATATTGAAAAGCATTTATACTAGAATTTGACTATTGCATCTTTATTGCACCCTTGCCTAAGAAAGAAAAACATATTTATCTTATCATCAAGAAACCAAAAAAATCATACACTCTTAGATCTATTTTCTACATATTACTTTGTTGCATTTGTAGTTAAAAATATTTTAAACTTTAAACTAAGGTAAAGTAGTCAAAAGGGTATTTAGAAAAACATAAGTATTTTTTAACCTTAAACACTAAACTTAGGCTCTTTAAAAAAATTCCCTACCCTCGAGGTGAGATGCCATAGACATGACATCGAATAGAGGAAAATGAGTCAATGTGCCTATCCTTGTCTATAAGACATAGGTCATCTATGATTTTCCATATCACACTTTGGTGAACCCTACATGAACACCACACATGTCCTAGATCCACTTTTAAAAAAATGTTTCCTAATTAAACTTAAAAGCTTTTAAACTTTAAGTAACACCATCTCAATTTTGTTTGTATTAGTTAAATCATGTTAAATAAAGATAATATGAACATAACCTATTGCTAGTGTTACTAGGGATATTTTTGACTTATTGAGTTGTTATAGTACAAACTACTTGGCTATATTGGATATAGGGTTATGCGTAAGGGTTCAGCCCCAAAATGTATTTATAAAAATTTGGTGAATCAATTTTGAAATCCAAGCAAATAGTGTCGAAATGCATGTAGAAGGTTCACTATTATTAGATGCAATGTTGGAAATTTAAACTTAAAATGGTAAAATTATTATAAAATTGGGGCGAGTCGACCCAAAACAAATTTGCACCCATAAATGATTTGCTAATGGGCCTTGGTCAAGGGTCCCAAATATGAGCCAATTCCAAATTTTGAAAATCCTAATGTTAGCCAATTTGGCGATAAATAGCCACTATGCATGACCCTAATTGGATATATAGTGATTTTGGGTTGCCAATTTCCCACATAGGATCTCATGTGTAGTTATGACATGTAGGGAGCATATCACAATAGACTATTGGTTGTTATAAGGAGGAAAATTACTATCCCTCATATACCAATATTGGACATGTATCTGAATGGTCACGTCCATGTATCATTGGACTTTTGATGTCTTGAATTTATCTCACATACTAATACGTATATTGATATCCTTTGGTATATAGGGAGTCCTTTGAGATATATTAGTCCTATTAGGTATATAGATAGAAGATGATAAATGGTTATAAATATATCTTATTTTTCATATTCTAAGAAAATCTTTTTAAGTAATTAAAGTATTAAAATATCCCTTTTTTTAAACCTCAAACCCATGGTCAAGAAATTCTACATAGCTTGTAGTATTGCTCAATACTTGGCTAATCATCCTAACCCTCCAATACAGGGTCAATATGAACACTCTAGCTTTGAGAACCTAATGTTTGACCAAGAAGATGATATCTCATCCTCTTGATATTACTTAAGCACAACCCTTGAAGAGAATACAATATTAATATCTTGATTCATAACCCAAATGGATTACTTATTACAAAACCATAATGGAGCTATAGTTATGAAAATCATCGATTTCTAAACTTCTGTATTTATGTCATAAATCCAAGTAAAATCTGCATGAAAACAAAAATCACTGATTTTTTGGTGATTTTTGGATGATTTTTTTTTTTTTAAATAGGGAAGCACAATTTTTCAAAAATTTATGATTTTCCCTAAAACATTGGCCGCAACTACATGGATGGAGAAAATGGTATAAAGTTTTTTTTAATTTTTATTTTTTTATTATTATTTGTTTAATTTATTTCATTTTTACCTATTACAAACTAGAGAAAGGGGTTTGCCTACCTACTACCACACTAAACCAAACATAGTAGGGTATCCTAACAGTGGATGTTTTTTGCAGTTTGAAGAAATTTGGCAACCACCAACGATTGACCAAGTAAAAAGTTAAAACCAATTGCAATCATTATTTAAGTTAATGTATTGGTGTTTTATTTAGCTTAGGATTTTTTGAAGTCCCCTTGATCCCTACATCTTGACCATTTACATGGGTGGTGATGGGCTCTAGAAACTAAGGTATAAGAAGAAGCACAAACATAGTGACAAAGAGAGACTAGAGATTCTGGTAGGGCCAAAGGCAAAGGAATTCAAAGATCTTGAGACATTATGCTTGTCATGACTCATGACACATTTTTTAATTTTTATATTTTTATATTAGAATCAATACAATAATATTTAAATTTTGGAAGCATTAAACTTTCTTTATTTAAAATGTATTTTTTCACTTTTATGTGTTTTTTAAGGCTTTAAGCTTGTATCACTTACCACTTTCATGTGAAGTTTAAGATTACATTATTACATCATTAAAATTTGATTTACATAATGTTAATTGATTGTGATATACATGAAAAAATCAATGAAAATTTGTGTTTTCTTGTTGTTTTTTTTGCCAATTTTTTCTCGATTCTTGGTTTTTTCCTATTCTTTTTCTTGTCCGATTCTAAGTTGAATATAAGCTTATTTCAATCTTCAATTAAAGTATCTATAGTATAGATAATTTATTGAAGAAGGATAGTTAATCCCAAGGAACCTCTATAGAGGATTATTTATTATTAGATTACCCCCAACAACCTATTTCTAGCCCTTTACAAATAAATTAGATGGACCAATCCTTTTGGTCTATTAATATAACAATGTCAGCAAATATTAATGCATCAAGTTGTCATCTTGTTGATCCTACCCCTCCTATTAAAAAATTAAATAGATACTAGAAAATAAGTTTATCCTCCGCAATTGGTACATCATTCATGTTTGTTTATCATTGAAGAGTTGTTGTAGGGTAATTCCAACTATGTTACAATTTGGAAGGTAGGAACCAACTATAATATCAATCCAAGTTTCAATACAAATATATAGATCAACTAATACTAACTCTAATCAATCATATTGTTGTGGCTAATCCACAACACACCCCAAAATTGGGGACCCACCTTTTTTGCAGGCTTGCGGATGAAATCTCGGTGACCCAGATGCTAAAAATGAAGAAAAGAGAAAAAAATGCCTAAGTGTTGGAAGTGTCACGAAATCGCGACATGTTGTGCCATCGCTGCCGAAAAGCAGAAAAACGTCACGATATCGCGACATGTCGCTCCATCGCTGGAAAAAAAAGAAAAGGTGTCGCGAAATCATGACATGTCGCTGGCAAAAATGAAAAGTTGTCACGATATCGCGACATGTCGCTGGAAAAAATGAAAAGGTGTCGCGAAATCATGACATGTTGCTCCGTCGCGGCCCAGGAAGGAGAGAGAAAGGCAAGAATGAAAATCGTCACGATTTCACGATGTATGGAGCTGCCACTGCTTGGAAATGAAAAGTGTCACGATTTCGTGACGTGTTGCTGCGAAAGGTGTACGGAATGAAAATGGTAGCGATTTCGTGACAGAAAGCTACAAAGCATGCCGAAGTGAGAGAAACGTCACGATTTCACGACAGGGTGCAGTCGAAGGTGTACGGAATAGAAAATGGTCACGATTTCGTGACAGGAAAATAGCATGGCGTACGGAGAAGAGAAACATCGCGAAATCGTGACAACATTGAGCAAAGAGGTGCCGAGTGAAAAATGTCACGAAATCACGACAGATTGCAGGTGGAAGGCATGAAACGAGAAATCATCGCGATATCGCGACATGTCGCATTTTCGCGACTCCAAACAGCCAAAGGTGTACGGAACAAAAGTGGTAGCGATTTCATGACAGAAAGCGACAAAGAGGTCCAAGGTAAAAAAACATTGCGATATCGCGACAGAAAAGAGCCCAGTTGTACGGAATAGAGGTAGCGTAGCGATTTCACGACGGAAAATTGGCAAATGTACGGAAGAGTAAAATGGTAGCGAAATCATGACAGAATCGACAGGAGGACATGAAGCACGAAATGGTCATGAAATTGCGACAAAGATGCAGCGAAGGTGTACGGAGAAGAGAAGCGTCGCGATTTCGCGACAGAAGGTAGCATTACAGCTCGAAACGAAAAGGCGTCACGATTTCGCGACAAGTAACCGCGAGAGGGTACGAAACGAAAAAGTGTCACGATTTCGCGATAGGTGGTGAGGAGATGGCCCGAAGCAGAAAAGCGTCGCGATATCGCGACATGTCTCATTTTCGTTGTGCAGGAGGAGAAACGATGTTGTTGGTCGAAAACGTCGTGATATCGCGACATGTCTCATTTTTGCGGCCAGGAAGGTGAACGGGCTGCATGCTGTTTTGTCGCGTTTTGCACGGGAAGACGTTACAGAAGGCGCAGAAAACATGAGACACGTGGCATACAGGTGTCAGAGCTACAGAGGCGTTACATGCAGCGGCAGATTTTGAACGTTTCAGAATCGAACATGGAACAAAAGCATCGAAAAGGCAGGAATTTGAAAGGTCACATGTTGGAAGGTGAAACGAAGCGACACAGGGAGAACCGAAGAGACGTTTCAGTTAGTATAAAATCTGAAGCACGGATTGATACGAGGGTTGGAAATTGCTGCTTGCAGAGTTGCAGAGACAAGGGCTTCATGCCATTCTAGGCCTGCACTTGGGCAATTTCCTTCATTTGTTCTAGATTTGTAAAACCTGGAACATTCTGTAATTGTAATTGATACATCATTTTAATGCGAAATACGGAGAGTTGGCATTTCATTGATGAGAAAGAAGGAGTCATTTTTGCATGCATGATTCAATGTGTTATCTTTCCCTTTCAGATTTCTAGGCTTATAGGTGAAGTTGAATGCAAGTGTTCTTGGTTGCTTCATGCGAATGCCTAAATCTGAAACTCTAGTAGAAACCCTAGAAACCCGCACTTGGCTTATCTGAATTGTGCGAATTTGCAGGTTCAGTAGGTTGGGTTGCATGCAAAAACCTCATTGTCTTCGGTTTTATCAATCAAGATGGCAGTACTACGGACGTAGCTTAGTTGCATATTCATTTGCATTTATTTTTATTTTTAAACCCGTATTTATTTTTTGTATTTTAATTACAGTCATTTAAATAAATAATTGAAAACCCATCAAAGCTCAGAGTCCATTGCAAATCCAAATTAAAGTGAACTACGAGTGCCCCTTGTTAACATCCACTTGCAACCCTAAGGTATTCCCTGCATTTACGAGTGAGCGACATCATTGGTGTTTTAGAATCAACATAAGAGGAACCTTGGAGAAATTACTTTCTTTGCAAGCGAGAGGATTTTGGGACTCAGGATCCTACCGGAGAGTGTGCTTTCACAATTGGGTGAAAACACCACTCAACAGGATTGGCGCTAGAAGGAGGGCCCAAATCGGTTTACTTTATTTTGGTTTTCATACATGAATAATATCCTTTGATTTAATTTTGAAATATTTTCTTAAAGCTCACAAACGGCTAAACTACGGCTTTTGCTTTCTTTTGTTGCGGGTTTTCGTTGAAATAATCGGGGGTTTCATCGGGCGAGGTTGGACCCACCGCGTCGTATTGCAACCGGGTCCCAAACAACCGGGAAACCATTTTTCATGACCTTACTGGTACTCCCAAGAGTAAAACCAAGCAAGTCGTAAGCTCACCGATCACAAAAGACCTATTTTCTCCAGGGAACATCGAGTGGATTTATGCCCGTAATATCAATTGCCACTAGTGTTCCTATTGTTAGTAATATCTCTACTGCTATTGTAGGTTTGTCTTCATCGATTTTGAGTCAAATGGCTCAAGCTCCAGCGACTCCTTGGTATGGAGCTAATAATACTCCTTTGAACATTGCTGGGGATATCCATGAAATCCCCAAGAACATTGAAAGATTTCTGCCTAAATACAAACCAGATGGCCTAAGAACAATAGAAGAACATATCCAAGCCTATAGGGATGTTTTAATTAGGCTGCAAGTTCAATATGAAGATGTGGCCTGCAGACTTTTCCCCATGAGCTTAGATCCAATAGCATATGAATGGTATATATGCTTGCCAACTGGTTCAATTACTTCTTGGACACAAATGGAAAATGCCTTTGTTAATCAATTTAGGTCACCCTTGGATCCCGCAACTATTTACAATCGGTTTATTACATGCAAAAGGGGCCAAGGGGAACCGATCGGAATGTTTAATCGAGAGATTCCAAAAGTGCTATAATAGAGCAATTAGGCACTTTGCCATCGATCCCGCAGTGGCTTTGCAGATATATTTTGGGGCATTGGACCCCATGACAGCCATGTTTGCGAGACGCAATCCTCAAGTCACCACGCTGGCTTTGGCCTATAATGAAGCCATGACTATCGAGCAACAAATGACACCACAAGGCTACGGGTTTACCCAGATGCCTGTGATGGGACAGTATGCTCCATATGGTCAAGCTCCCCAGGAAAATCAACTCATGGCACCACAAATGCCAAGCATGAATGCCTTCCCATATCAGCAGCCGTATCCACCAGCACCCGCATATGCACCCATTCCAATCCAACCAATCACATCCATTCCACCTGTCCTTGCATTTTTGCAGAACAGTCAATCAACTATGCAAGGAACTAGCCAAGTCAATCCTCAAGCCATAGTTCCTTTTCCAAATCCAACCCCGATTCAAAGTGTCAATCCATACGGGAATCAAATTCCTCAGAACCCGACCCAAGTTTTGAATCAAGACCCCATCAATTATGCGAATCCAACGGGGGTTAACAACAATATGATTCCACCGAAGGAGATTTATTCAAAAGTCGAAGAGCTCAAGAAATTAGTTCATAAACTGAGCAATGACAGGGTTCAACAGCAAAAGTATGAGTCCCATGCCCCTCACCCAAATCAAAATTTTAACAATAGAGGGAGACACTGGAACACCAAGCCAAACAATGGGGGAGTACCCGCTCCCATTGCTAATCAATTAGATACTTCTGCAGGACCTAGCCAATCCAATTCTCTTTTGAATCTTTCAGATTTGGCGTGGGAAAGGGGGTGCGAGGTTGCACAACACGAAAGAACACAATGAGAGGAATTGTCCTGAGATTGCGAGATACACTCATTGTCTTCGAGGCACAAGTTGATGATTTGGAGCTGGTATCAAATGAGGGTCCATCACAACATCAAGATGATAATATTATGGTGATGGAAATCGTATATCATCAAGAAGGTGAGAGTGAGGAAGAAGAAGACGAAATTTTGGAATAGGAGGTGCAAGCTTTTCGAGATTTTAGGAAGGGGAATCATGGATACCATTTGAGAAGTAAATCTAAAACCCCTAAAACTTCATCAACACCTCCAAACAACTCTATTCTTCCTCCCGATACTAAGGCAAATAATAATCCTCCCCCTCCACTCAGAAGAGAAATGTCTAATGATGTGCAGAAGACAGTCAAATTCGAAAAGCCAAACTATGACATAGTGGAGGATCTAAAGAAGTCCAAATCTAGCCTTTCGTTCTTGGACGCAGCTAGATTGCCAGGCCAAAAGGAGGCATTGATAAAAGCGTTGAACTCACCTGATCAAACGTGGAAAGGAAAAGGAGTTGAATCCCATCTCATTTTGTGAAAGGAGAGAAGGGATGTCCCGCCATTCTTACTGACTCTGAGAATTGCGGGTAAGAATTTGCATAACTATTTGGTGGACACAGGTGCCACGAGCAACCTCATGCCTGCAGAAATATGTAAGATGCTAGGCCTGCAACTCTGTTTCATCCAAATGTACAATCCTGCAACTGGACAGATCAGAGGTAAATGTAGTGGGGACTCTATATGATGTCAAGATTCAATTGAATTCTGAACCCAGGGTTCAGCAGGTTGTGGACATTACGGTGGTTAATATCCCAAGTAGGTATGGAATGTTACTTGCGAGGGATTGGATGAAAACTCTGAATGGCTATTTTTCAACAGACTGCTCACATATGTGGCTACCATGGAAGGGAATTGCAAACCAAATCAGAGTGGAAAATGAACCGAGGCTTAAGGAGATTATAACAAATTTTAACAAGCCGAATGAAGTTCAGTTTTCTGAGCCAGAACTAGGAGTTTATGCACTTGATGTTGAGGAAGCTGCTGAAGAACCTAAAGAGGAGGCATGTCATGGTAGCTCTTCTGATGAAAATGATTACACGTGGTTGCTCAGGTTCGATGGATCAAAATCTAGACAGGGAGCAGGAGCTGGAGTCGAGCTCATCGGCCCCGGGAGGTAAACCATTATTAGCTACTTACAGACTACAATTTCCTTGCACGAACAATGTGGCGGGAATACGAAGCATTGATCTTTGGTTTACGTCTAGCATTGAGCAAACATGTTAAATGCTTGAAGGTTTTGGGAGATTCTGAGTTGGTAGTCAAGCAAATCAAAGGACAGTATACATGCCGCGACAGAAGATTGAGCCTTTATAGAACTAGGGTTATGGACCTCATTGAGGAATTCGACGCATTCAATATAGCCCTTATTTCTAGGAAAGGAAATCGAATAGCAGACTCTCTTGCAGTCACCGTGGGCATGTTAAACCCGGTTGATATAAAAAGATGTAAAAATTTTTCTATTGAACTGGTTCCTTGTCCATCAATACCCGATAATGTAAAGAATTTCCAGGTTTTTGAAAGTGACAGACATATTTTCAAATTTGTCACGAACTCGGGTATTTTTGAAAATCAGGTGATTGATGAGGAGCAAAGGTGGCGAGGATGAAACAGAAAATGAAATTGAAGCTGCGTATCAATCCAACAAAATTCCTAAAGACGTGGTTTCATTGGAAAAGATGTTCGACATGGGATGCAAGACCAAGAAAGGAAAAAGAGTCCCACTCCCTAAAGATGCATGTGATTCAATTAATCTAGGGAGTGGAGACAATCCAAAGGAGGTGTACATAGCAAAGGCATGTAGAGAGGAAGAAAGGAGCAATATAATGCAGGCATTGAAGCATTACATAGATTGTATTGCTTGGAACTACAATGAGCTGAAGACATACAACCAAAACATTATCACACATACCATCCCTTTGAAGCCAGACTCCAAGCCTTTTAGGCAAAGACAGTGAGTTGTTAACCCGCTATTGGAGCCTTTGATCGAAAAGGAGGTTAAAATATTATTGGAAGCGAAAATCATTTTTCCTGTTAGGCACTCAACCTGGGTGGCTAACCTCGTTCCAGTGAGAAAAAGAGTGGAGAGATTAGGCTGTGCATAGATTTTCGAAATCTTAATAAAGCCTCTCAAAAAGATAATTATCCACTGCCATCAATCGATGAAATTCTACAAATGGTAAATGGATCTGAGATGATGTCCTTTCTCGATGGGTATTCTAGGTACAACCAGATTCTTATACATCCGGATGACGGGATGAAAACAGCCTTCACTACCAAGTGGGGGACATTTGCATATAAGAGAATGTCGTTCGGACTGTTAAATGTTGGTGCAACTTTTCAACGCGCCATGGATTATGCATTCAAGGGGCTCATAGGCAAATGCATCATCGTGTATGTGGATGATATCCCAGTTTTCTCGAAGAAGAGAGAGGACCATGTCAAAGATTTAAAGAAAGTGCTTCAAAGATGGAGAGAACATGGAATTTCCTTAAATCCCAAAAAGTGCATTTTCGGAGTAACGGAAGGAAAATTGCTTGGGTCACATTATTTCAAAAGAGGGCATATCCATCGACCCAGAAAGGATACAAGCTATCCAAAACCTACCTCTCCCGAGTAGTAAAAAAGAATTGAGATCTTTCTTTGGGCGGGTTAATTTTGTGAGGAAGTTTATCTCTAGCTTTCTTGAGATAGCCAAACCTCTGAACAAGATGCTCAAGAAATATGTGGATGTAAAATGGAACGAGGAAAGTAGAGTGGCCTTCCAGAACATCAAAGATGCCATTTCTAGAGCCCCTGTCCTTATAAGTCCAGACTACTCCAAGCCTTTCTATATTTATGCTTTTGCATCAGAACACTCCTTCGCGAGTGTCTTAACCCAAAAAGGCGAGGATAGTGCCGAAAAACCCATAGCATTTTTAAGTGCCCCCCTGAAAGATGCTCAATTAAGGTATTCGATCCTTGATAAGCAAATGTACGCACTTTTTAAAACGGTGAAAAAATTTAGGCACTACATTGTACACAACAGAGTTATTGCTATCGTGCCCGACTCTGTTGTCAAGACCATGTTTTTACAAAATGAACTAGGTGAGAAAAGAGGGAAATGGATTTCCACCATCCAAGAATTTGATCTCGAAATCCAACCTATGAAACTAGTTCGAGGACAGGGACTGGCGAAGGCGATCGCAGAAAATAATCCGCAAATAACAGGCCAATGCTCGAATACAGAATACATTGCTAAGGATGACTGGTATGTTGATATTGTGCAATTTTTATTGATGGTAAGTGTCCTTCTAATCTGAATTCAACACAGAGAAGAGCTTTAAGGCTTAAGTCTGTCAATTATCTGATGAAATCTGGTGTGCTTTACAGGAAGAATCATGAAGGTATCTACTTGAGGTGCTTGAACAAAGAAGAAGCCGCCAGGGTGTTGCAGGAATTTCACGGGAAACATGGAACTGGTCACGGTGCGGCCAACGCTACAACACATCAAATCCTGAGAGCAGGATACTACTGGCCCCATATTTTCAAAGATGCACATGCCCATGTACGATCTTGTCATATCTGTCAAGTGGCTGCCAGTAGAGAAAGAAATGCAGCCATGCCGTTACAACCTGTAGTTGAAATGAGACCATTTGCACAGTGGGGACTAGATTTCATTGGGGTTATTAACCCAAATTCTTCTGATTCTCATAAATTCATATTGACGACTACGAGACTACTGTACAAGGTGGACATAAGCGATTCCTACTAAACATGCCACCACAGACGTTGTAATTAAATTCCTTGAGGACCATATTATAACAAGATTTGGAATGCCCAATTCTATTGTCAGTGACAATGGTAAAGCATTTATTTCTACGCAATTTGCAGATTGGGCATATGATAACAAAGTGAGCTTAAAGTTTGCATCCAATTATTATCCTCAAGGAAATGGGTTGGCCGAATCTTCAAATAAGAATTTGTTGAATACCATTAAGAAGTTGCTTGGAAAAGAACCCTCGGACTGGCACAACCAATTGAAGTTTGCCCTTTGGGCGAGATAGGACCAGAGTGAAAGAGTCCATAGGGAATAGTCCCTATCATTTGGTCTATGGGCAAGACCCAATATTTCCTGCAAATTTGAAGTTGCGGACCTTACATTTCATACAAGAGTACTTGGGGAGAGATGATCAAGTTGAAGCCAGGTCAAGTCATTTGCTTGCACCTTGATGAAAAGAGAGAAGATGCCTTGAATCACATGAATAAACACTAGAAAGTTATCAAAATATGGTTTGATTAAATCATTCAGAATTTCAGATTTGGTATTACTATGGGACAAAAGACATGAGGAAAAAGGGAATCATCAAAAGTTTGATTGTCTTTGGTTAGGCCCATATCAGATTTCAGAGATTCTTGGGAAGAATACCTTCAGGCTAAAAACTTTAGAAGGGAGAGATTTTATGCTACCGGTTAATGGGCAGATTTTAAAGCATTATTTTAGCCCTTAGGTTGTGAGATTTTTGATATTATTCTTTCGGTTTTGGTGGGAGTTTTCAGTTTTTGTTTTTATTGTTTAGGATTGTTAGTTTAGCTAGGATTTTGGTTGTGGATTTGATTTCAATTGACATGTTTTGTTTATTCTGATAAAAAATAATAATAATAATAATATATATATATATATATATATATATATATATATATATATATATAATAAAAAAATGAGATGTCAACTTATGCTTAAGGTTAGGAGAATATGAAATATTGGAATTATCCTGTAAAAGCTCCACAAGTACCACAAGCATCTTAAGTTATATTGTTTGATTTTGTGATGCATGAAAGAGTCAGTTTTGCATGACAAATCATTTTCATTTGCAATTCAAGAGATAATGCATTCATGTTCCATCTCACTTTACATACATTTCATCTTAGTTGCATATGCATCTTAGGTACATATCATTTAAGTATGTCAATCCCTCTTAGGGTTGTGTTATAACATAAATGTAAGAGGCATCCTAAGGTTGGGAACTGAGTCTTGAGATATCTAGAACCAAGCACGTCTCATACATTAAAAAGGATCTTGAGCAAAATGATCATGACCTAACTTGGAAGAAAAGGTTGGGCGAAAGAGGTTTTTCATGTCTATCCTATTATGCAACATGATCCTTAAATAGTGGTTTTGACCACTTCCATAGAGCTTAAAGCCTAAAATCCGAGTAGTAAGGATAGGGTTAAATCCTCATCGAACTTAGGTTGAGGATCCAATTCCCCAAAGCTTTGATTTGACCTACATGGAGTAGTAAGGATAGGGCATAAATTCTCATCTCGCTTAGGTTGAGGATCCAATTCCCCAAAGCTCTTATGTCTCATTTCACAATAAATCTTGGATTGTAAGGATCGTACTATTTGTCCTCTGCAAAGGATGGGTAGTCATCCCCAAGGTCTAAGCAACAAAATTAATATTTTCCATCTACATCTAAATCTTGGATTGTAAGGATCGTACTACTTGTCCTCTGCAAAGGATGGGTAGTCATCCCCAAGGTCTAAGCAACAAAATTAATATTTTTCATCTAAAGTTTGGATTGTAAGGATCGTACTACATGTCCCTAGCCAGGATGGGTAGTCATCCCCAAGGTCCAAGAAGTAAAAAAATAAAATTTTCCCATCTCATCTTTATATTGGATTGTAAGGATTGTACTACTTGTCCTCTGCAAAGGATGGGTAGTCATCCCCAAGGTCCAAAGAAATGAGGATAAGTTTTGGATTGTGGGGTTAGATATGCCCATGCATGGCATCATGTCTTGCCTCAAAAACAAGACCACTGATTGTCTAGAGGGTTAGACTAGCATGACCATTTCTTCCATAATTGGTTTAATTATTTTGCTTAAAGTGAGGTAATGAACTCTAAATCAGAATAGTAAGGATAGGGTTAAACTCTCATCTCGGTTGGTTGGGAGTCTGATTCCCCAAAGTTCTGATTTCACATTCACTTGCACATGGGTTCAAGATAGTAGGGACTCATAACCAACTTTGGGATACAATAAGGTAATGAATTAGTGGATCCTAAGAGGGTTTGGCAATCTTGAATGCTTGTACATAATAATAGAAGAATGACTATGCCTTTTATGAAAGCAAAATCTCTTAGCATATTCATTAGGGTACACAAATCATTCACCATCTCACATATGCATTCATGCAAAACTGACAATGGAGTGTGGATCAATTTCAAACGATAGGAAAAGAAATCCATTGCACACACTGAGCTAATACTTGATGATTCTAATGATTCATGTACTTTTGATCTTTGGGCATTTGTTTGTATTGCTTATGTGCTAACACATGTTTTCGAGTTTGTGATATGTTTCAGGTTGGGTTCTTACTAAAAATGCTCAAGAGCATTTTACGAGAGAGTCGCCATTTGTTGTGGCTGATCCACAACACACCCCAAAATTGGGGACCCACCTTTTTGCAGGCTTGCGGAAGAAATCTCGGTGACCCAGATGCTAAAAATGAAGAAAAAAGAAAAAAATGCCTAAGTGTTGAAAGTGTCACGAAATCGTGACCTGTCGCGCCATCGCTGTCGAAAAATAGAAAAACGTCGCGATATCGCGACATGTCGCTCCGTCGCTGGAAAAAAAAGAAAAGGTGTCGCGAAATCGCGACATGTCGCTGGCAAAAATGAAAAGTTGTCACGATATCGCGACATGTCACTGGAAAAAATGAAAAGGTGTCACGAAATCGCGACATGTTGCTCCGTCGCGGCCCAGGCAGGAGAGAGAAATGCAAGAATGAAAATCGTCATGATTTCACGATGTATGGAGCGCCAGGGAAATGAAAAGTGTCATGATTTCGCGACGTGTTGCTGTGAAGGTGTACGAAATGAAAACGTAGCGATTTGAGAAAGCAAAGCAGGAAGAGAGAAACGTCGCGATTTCGATAGGGAAAGGGAGGAATGAAAATGGCGACAGAAAAAATAGAAGAGAAGAGAAACATCATGAAATCATGACAACATTGAGCAAAGAGGTTTCGAGTGAAAAATGTCGCGAAATCATGACAGATTGCAGGTGGAAGGCATGAAATGAGAAATCGTCGCGATATCGCGACATGTCGCATTTTCGTGACTCCAAACAGCCAAAGGTGTACGGAACAAAAGTGGTAGCGATTTCACGACAGAAAGCGGCAAAGAGGTCCAAGGTAAAAAAATGTCGCGATATCGCGACAGAAGCGAGCCCAGTTGTACGGAATAGAGGTAGCGTAGCGATTTCGCGACGAAAAATTGGCAAATGTATGGAAGAGTAAAATGGTAGCGAAATCGTGACAGAATCGACAGGAGGACATGAAGCACGAAATGGTCATGAAATCGTGATAGCATGCAGCGAAGGTGTACGGAGAAGAGAAGCGTCGCGATTTTGCGACAGAAGGCAGCATTACAGATCGAAATGAAAAGGCGTCGCGATTTTGTGACAAGTAACAGAGAGAGGATATGGAACAGAAAAGTGTCACGATTTCACGATAAGTGGTGAGGAGATGGCCCAAAGCAGAAAAGCATCGTGATATCATGACATGTCTCATTTTCGTTGTGCAGGAGGAGAAACGATGTTGTTGGTCGAAAACGTCATGATATCGTGAAGACATTACAAAAGGCACAAAAAACATGAGACACGTGGCATACAAGTGTCAGAGCTACGAGAGGCGTTACATGCGGCGGCAGATTTTGAACGTTTCGGAATCGAACATGGAACAAAAGCATCGAAAAGGCAAGAATTTGAAAGGTCACATGTTGGAAGGTGAAACGAAGCGACACAGGGAGAACCGAAGAGACGTTTCAGTTAGTATAAAATCTGAAGCACGGATTGATACGAGGGTTGGAAATTGCTGCTTGCGAGTTGCGAGACAAGGGATTCATGCCATTATGGGCCTGCACTTGGGCAATTTCCTTCATTTGTTCTGGATTTGTAAAACCTGGAACATTACGTAATTGTAATTGATACATCATTTTAATGCAGAAATACAGAGAGTTGGCATTTCATTGATGAGAAAGAAGGAGTCATTTTTGCATGCATGATTCAATGTGTTATCTTTCCCTTTCAGATTTCTAGGCTTATAGGTGAAGTTGAATGCAAGTGTTCTTGGTTGCTTCATGCGAATGCCTAAATCTGAAACTACAGTAGAAACCCTAGAAACCCGCACCTAGCTTATCTGAATTGTGTGAATTTGCAGGTTCAATAGGTTGGGTTGCATGCAGAAACCTCATTGTCTTTGGTTTTATCAATCAAGATGGCAATACTCCGGACGTAGCTTAGTTGCATATTCATTTGCATTTATTTTTATTTTTAAACCCGTATTTATTTTTTGTATTTTAATTACAGTCATTTAAATAAATAATTGAAAACCCATCAAAGCTCAGAGTCCATTGCAAATCCAAATTAAAGTGAACTACAGTGCCCCTTGTTAACATCCACTTGCAACCCTAAGGTATTCCCTGCATTTACGGTGAGCAGCATCATTGGTGTTTTAGAATCAACATAAGAGGAACCTTGGAGAAATTACTTTCTTTGCAAGCAGAGGATTTTGGGATTCAGATCCTACCGGAGAGTGTGCTTTCACAATTGGGTGAAAACACCACTCAACACATATGTTATCTATCCTAATTATAATAATACAAGTTTCAGATTAAGACTAGGATAGAATCCTAATTTCCCATATCTCATCCTTAATTTGTCAATCAAGTTAATTTTTTGATTTTAGATACTTTGGAAAGTAATTACGCGATGTCAATTATAACATCATATTATCAAATGTATCAACCTCCACCTTAAATATATTATAAAAAAAATTCTTCTATGTGTCAACCCTTCGTTTAGACCCCACCACATGCACCTTTAATTCCCTCATTATAGTCTAGCCCAATATCTCCTAAACTTCAAGCTCTAGCCATCCTATTAGAGCAATTGAAGCAACAAATGAATGTTATTCAAGGATATTCATTAGGTTAAGAGTATTCATATGATGACCTATGTAACCAACCCTTAGACCTCTTTGTAACAAGATTTCCTTTTCATCCTAAATTTTAAACCCATAGTTTCAGATGTACAATGGGAAAAATGATCCTATCAACCACCTTAGGTTATTTGGAATTTCCTATAGTGACATCACATATGATGAAATATTGATTTTGGAGATATTTCTTAATAATATTAGTGATCCTACCTTGGAATGGTACTACCACATATCAATACATTCCCTAGAAAGTATTAGATACCTAGTATAAATATTTTTCAATAGTTCTTGGTCTATATAAAGGATAAGACCACTATAAGTGACCTATATAGATTAAGAAATAAAAATATAAGACTATCACCAACCTTTTAGGAATATGGTTATCCCAATTTGAGAGACTACAATATGTTTTACCTCATAAGGACCTACTTAACATTTTTCTAGACAATTTACATGAGTAGTTAGCCTTCTATTTGGAAATAAATAAAATGTCTTTATTTGAAGATGAAATTAACATGGCCAAGAGAGTAGAGACCACACTCATTAAACAATGGAAACTAAAAATTAAGACCACCAAAGATGAAGACAAGTCCTTTTCAAACCCAAAGGTATAGTACAAAAATAAACACATTATTGGTGTGTTATATACTTATGCAAAGCCAATAATTTCAATGCTATTGAAAAATTTTAAAAGCTCAATTTAGGAAAACTCAACAAACAAAAATACAAGAAGAGGCACATCTAATTGGATAAATCTATTTTTGCTATCCTAAATTAGATCCTTAAAGTCAATATGGTACAACTCCCATCCATCAAGCCTATAGAACCTAGAAGGAAAAAAATTATTTGGTTTAAACTAAATGAGGAATGCATCATCCATCATGCCAATGATCGTTTGACCAATAGAGAAATGATCTTGAGAAATATAGTCCAAGATATTACCAATAATAGTAAAAATGTTATGAATAGCTTTGAATCCCAACCTTCTTCAAATCAGGATCTTGGTAATTTATAAAATTTGTTGCTAAATCATAATAATTAAAATCAAAGTGTAGCAATTTTTACACTCTATCAGGGACATATTGCCAAAGGGTAGAGGAAGAGGACTCAAATATGAAAGGAATAAAAAGGAATAAAAATACTTCCAACTATATTGATAGATCCAAGAGGGCTTCGATAGAAAGGAATACCTATAACAAAACTTTTTTCCATGTATAGTAGAGCTAAAATCTAGGAAAAACATGTCCAAACATTGTAGGTCCTATTCAGCATTATTCTCCTCTTCAATAAGAGTAAGAAATGAGTCATCTATAAAATTTCCATTAACTAGCTACTAGTAGGTTCGAGGTAAGGTTATGCCTTTCACCCAACCCTTAGTAATAGTATCTACAAGAATATAGCCAAATCCTTTTGCTATTAAGACATACAAAGCTAGAGCAAGAGGGCAACCTTGATGAATTGTTGGCCATTAATAGTAAAATTCTAGATCTACTATAATATTATAGCCACCACTTATGTCTATTACTCTTCATGTTAGTCTCCTTCCAAAGCCTCCTACCAAAAGCTAGAGAAAATTATTTTAGATTTTATATGGGCCTCTTTTGAGGAGAGAAAAGGTTTCCATAGAGTAGCTAGAAAATTCTACTATCTTTCGAGGGACTTTGGTAGGTTGGGCCTTATGGACACCCAAATTAAAGGGATAATTATATGTGTAAAGTGGATTATTAGAGCTATTCAAGGTAATAAGGCATGGGAAGTTTTTCTTCATAATTGCATAGCCTTTGTCTCCTATTAGGTACCTCCTATTAAAAATAAACTCACTCACACAAATACCGTCAATAAAATATAGATTCATGAAATAACAAAATATCACAATGTAGAAAGTGTATGTGGAATTAAATAATATCACATCATAGAATAATAGGCCTCTTTGAGGTGTCAACCTCCTTTAAAATATTCATTAATTTACAAAAAGATACATTTGTTCATGGATTTATGTCCTTTAACGATACACTTTATGCGACCCTAACCCTAATCTCAAGAGTTGGCTTACACAAAAAATACCACTTGAGCTAGAGTCTTCTACCATATAGCAGTTACATTATTGATAACAGTTACATGAAATGGTTCCACTTGTTTAGGTGCCTTACTTGCACATACCACTATAAAATATTATAATATAACATTATAAAAAGATCCCCATGTTGCAAGCGGGTCATTACAATAAATAAATAAGAATTACAAACTGGTGTTACAATGGGGTCCTAACATATTTCCATCAAAAAAATCTTTGTATTGAAAGTTTTAGATGATAAAATTGGTTCCATAGATACTGGAGGCATTCCCACATAGCACCTTCTAATTATAATCCTTACCACTGAACAAGAACCTCAGTGATTATATGGTTGTGAAGAGTACACGTCTTATGGTCCAAATCTATTCTAGCTTGAGCAAGATAAAACCGTCTTCATCCAATTTAGGTAAAATAGATTGAACCTGTACTTGATTATCTAGTACCTTCTTTAGAGAGGATACATGAAAAACAAGATGAATCTTGGATGTATACGATAGAGCCAATTTATACATAGTGGCACCAATATGCTATAAGACATGGTAGGCACTATAAAATTTGGTAATAAAATTTTGGCACTTATATATTTGGAGGGATGCTTGTTTATATGGATGCAAGTGGAGGAAGACCATATTGTTGACTTTAAAAATGTGCTTCATATGGTGTTGATCAGCTTGTTGGCACATCTGATTCTGGACCAATTCCAAATTCAACTTCAATTGATAGAGGACTTTGGCATGTTGGTGGAGTATAGTGTTAGCAGCATGGACATTGGAGCCACGCAAAATATAGGAGGAGGGTGTTGATAGAGGTTGTCCATAAAATGATTCATAAGGGGTGAAATTGGTCGTAGTTTGTTAAGAAGTGTTATACCACCACTCGACCTAGGGAAGCCACTTCACCCACTATGTAGGATGATTAGAGGTAAAACAATGAATATAGGTATCCAAATATTTATTGATAATATCTATTTAACCATTAATTTATGGATGATAAGATGAACTTATTTTGAGTTGATTTTTCTACAACTTAAACAATTCTTGCTAGAAACTACTAGTGAAGGTAGGGTCACGATTGGACATAATGGAGGTGGATATGCCATGAAGAAAAATATAAAATCAAGAAAAACTTGGGCAATGACATAGGTTGTGTAAGGATGGGAGAGGAGATAAAAATGAGTATACTTAATGAGACAACCCATTACCACAAAAATAACTAATTGGCCTCCCAATTTAGGTAAACCTTCAATAAATTTTGTGGAAATATCTATCCATATATATTTTGGAATAGGTAAGTATTGAAGAGTTCTCAGGGAAGGAATTATTTTTCCTTTCAGCCATTGACAAGTTCCACACTTAACCATAAAATTCTAAATGTCCTTCTTCATACCCTTTTAAAAAAAAAATTACTTAATACTTTCATATGTCTTGAGGAACCTTGAATGACCTACAATGGGTTAATCATACATATCTATCATAATGAGTTTTTGAATTGGATACGTGCATGGAAAAACAAGGCATTGGAGATAATACAAATCTTATCCATCCCAAGTTTACCTTGGATATGATGTATGCTCCATTTGAAGCAAGGAAACTAAATTTTTTAATTTTGAATCCTTAAGCACCTCATATACTTTAGTTATTATCTTCTATAACAACCTTCAGCCACTACATTCTATAACCATATCTTCAACCTTATTGATATGTCATCCTCATGTCTATATTCTTCCATATCCAAGGTTTGATCTGAAGCTCATGCTACTGCATCATTTGCCTATGAATTTTTTTTTAGCATTTATGTCCAATCATACACATCTCACGCGTATTTTGTGTGAAACACATGCATTAATCACATTTAATCATATCCATAATTTTAACTGATAAATCACATAATTAAATAAAAATAACCATTTAAAATATATTACAATCATGATTTAAAGATAGAAATTAATCAATTTATCATAGAAAATGTATGCCAAATAACTACTCATCATTTTCCCCCAAACTGAGAGATATGCATGTCCTCATGCATGTGGAGAAAATGAGGTTTTAACAAAATATCACAATCATTACACATGTTTTAGACAT
The DNA here is from genome assembly GCA_028583015.1 of Wollemia nobilis. Taxonomy (NCBI): domain Eukaryota; kingdom Viridiplantae; phylum Streptophyta; class Pinopsida; order Araucariales; family Araucariaceae; genus Wollemia; species Wollemia nobilis. The sequence goes on along the minus strand of JAQPPZ010000719.1, from coordinate 7,293,823 downwards.
TGTATTCCAAATTTCTACAAATTGAAATATTCATGAAACTTTACACATTTTTCTAGAAATTTACAATTGCATGAAACAAGAAAATACAATTATTTTTCAAAAATAATCAAATAGGTCTATTAGATCTTGTTTATGAAAATCATTGGTAGAAGTATTGAAATCACAAGAAATTAACATTTTAAAAAATAACTCTAAATATAAATCAACGTATTATAGCACAGAGTTTTCGATTAAATTTTTGCAATTGAAAATAAAATATCTTAGGTCTCAAAAATCATTTTTATGACCATACAACTATTACGAAAACTACCAAACTGAGATAAAAATAATAACTTTTGCAGTTGCTTGTAACAGAAATAATTTCATCAATAAATGTAGAACATCTACTCATTAAAACATCTACAGGAAAATATATTATTTACAACTTTTTAGAGAACTAATTCCTGCAGGAGTGAAGGCACATTGAACTAACTTTGAATTTTCTACAAAGTCTTCCCAGGTTCAACAGGTTTCATCACCCTATCCATTGTGATTTGTTTGATCATGTCTATCTGGAGGGTGAAGGCACGTTGAACTAGCTTTGAATGCTCTACAAAATCTTCCCAAATTTTATCAATTTTGATTTACAGAACAATATTCTGCACTCGAAGGTGTGACAGATATTCAACAGTTGGCTCAGGTGTGGGTAAATTGGACTCGTATCCAGACATTTCTCCTTTTTCATGAGTTTCAGGAGTGTGTTTTTCACGCCGAGTTTTTTGTGTAGGTTGGAATGGTTTAGTAGACCTGGTGTGGGTTCGGCGTTTACATTTTGGGATTTCAGGCTCCTCTTCCTAACTCTCTGATTTAGGATCCTCCCTAGATGGACTATTTTCTTGGGACTCACTATCGGTGGACTCAGAATGATCCGACAGGTTAGACTCTTCTACGATTGTCTCCCAGGATACTTTAACTTCATTTGCTTTTTGTAAGACCAATAATTTGATAAGCCCATGATGTGCAATTAAATGAAACTTAGGGCTATCACCAAGATTTTTAGGTTGTACACGAACAACTATAGATTTTAAGGATTGAAACAAGAAATATGGCAAATTGATGATACACTCTTTCTATCCTGGAAACTTCAGATTTATCAACATCCTAAGGTGATACATTGCACAACTAGACATTCGTCCCTCTAGTGTGAAAAATTTAATGATTAAGACAACAACTTCTTGCCACTTAAGAGGAAGTGTAGAAGTAGCAATTCCCTTTATCCATCCCTCCTTGTCACGGATGATGGTACATTTTTCACCAAATTTTTCTACCAATTGGGTAACACTTTTAGAAGAATTTTTGTAGTAGGGTAGTCCTACTTCCGGTAAACTCAGGACTTCAAAAATAACACTAGGGTTCAGGGTAATTTTAATATCTCCAATGCGAGTGACCATGGTTGCGGGGTTGCAGTTCATGATAAACTACTTTGCAACACCCTGGTCGTGCCCTTGGAACTTCGTGAGGGCATCCCACCACCTAGCATTTTGAAATAATTTCTTTACGGAATCGTTGGGGTTTTGTGTTTCAATGGATGGGGGTTCACTCCTCTTTTGGAACATGGAACGGGGCATGGTTTTTAGGGTAAACAAAAACTTTAGTGGGGTAGTTTTCAAAACTTGTTTTTTAGCAACTGAAAGACCTACACAAATTTTCCATTTACAAAGACCATTTTACATTTTGTAGAAATTTTTTTATCATTTTATAAAAGAATTTGCAAAAACGTAAAAAAATAGTTTTGTATTTTTGTAGTGGTTTCTTTCATCAATAGGAATAATTATAATTTATCCTACCCTTCTATGTAAACTACTAAAAGGTATACATATTTTTTATATATGTGGTAGAATGATTAAGGTGTAAAGTATCTATGACTGTTTCATAAAGATAAAATCAAAATAATTAAAATTTTACCTATCGCTTTCATTTTGCCAACTTTTCTATTACCCCATGATGTCATTTTCATAATTGCTCTTCACCTACGTTTCCTCTCACAACTCCATCCTTCTATGGTGATTTCCCTTTTGTATCCATTCCCAATATTTAATTTTGCCTTGCTAAAAAATTTTGTAGGGTTTCGGCTCTGTTTTGAGTTGCAGAGTATTTTCATCATGTGTTCAGGGCCTTCTATGAAAGGAAAAGTGAATTCTAGGGTTTTGTTTTCCTTTGCATGGATTTTTAGCCATGCAAAGGATCTAGACCATCTATTTAATCTTAATCATCGGTTGTGAGTGTTATCCATGATTTGGTGAATCATGACCCTTAGTTTTATTTCAATCGATGGCTTAGGGCTTGGATCCGTGTCACTATCATTTGATTGGCTGGTAAGGACTACGTGTCGATGATCATCTTCATTTGTAATAAATATGGTGAAGTTTCTATACTTAGCACTAATTTTCCTTCCATTCATCATAACCTTTCATTTGAAACTTAATCAATGATGGACGTCATTCATCCATGGTGTTTCTTGCTATTGGCGCATGGGTCCATATGTCACTCATTGACGGTGGTCGATGTTTCTCTTAGTATCGATTGTTATTGGCTCTATAAAGCCACATGGCATCCATCATCGTGTCAAGGTATTCATCATTATTTTTGGTGTGAGACTTCCCACCACCTTGCATGACGAGGATAGTCCTTGGTGCCAATTATAGTATACATATTTTATTATGCCTTTTATGTGTTTGAGTACCATGGTGGTTGATAAATTTCTTTTTGACCTATTGCGCTTTCATGTTTGTGCCATGTAACCACTTCCTTCTATATTTTTCTAGCTCTGATGTCCATGTCATCTATGTTTATCACACTGCCCATGTTATCTTTGTCACATTGTTGATGTGGAGAAGTATTAAACTTGTGGTCGATGCCTATGCCCCTTTTATGGTCAACCTTCATGCTTGATGTCTTTTATTCATTGGCTCCCAACCATCAGCATACACATCAGATTTAAATTTTATTCTTCATTATATTTTTTTGTCGTGTCATAGTTTGGACTGGTCCCATGGTCACATTTATTAACATTGGCATCCACGTGTATCGATAGTTGGTACCTTTGAAACCTTTGTGGTCAACCTCCATGCTAGGCATATTCATGAGAGAAAATCAAATATATGTGATATGTGGCACCATCTTGGGTGTACACATCAGATGTTATATCTTTAATTTTACACATTCATGGACAGGATTTTCAAAGGTGGTCGAAAGAGGGTTTTATAAATATTCATAAACCTTTATAAATGACATTGATAAATTTCTTTTATATTTTGCATTGACACGTCTTACCATATTCTGCGTTGACACATTCTGTTATATTCTGGATTGCCATGTGTCATTTTTACTTAGGGCCAGTTTAAGTCTCGACACTTAGAAATATTTCATGATGTGTGTTACGAATATGTCTACGGATGGTGTTTATAGAAGATTACTATAGAATATTATTATAGAAGCTATCTACATAATATCTATAGAATACGTCTATGGAAAACATCTACGGAAGATGTCTATGAAATACATCTACAGAAGCTATCTACAAAAACTATCTATGGAAGATGTCTACAGAAGTTGTCTATAGAAACTATAGTTGTTAGAGTTAAGAAAATACTTTACCTGATTCTTCCCCCCAAACTGTATTATGAACTCTGGATGTCTTTATTTACTCCCCCCAAACTGTAATTTTGGCTATATAGCCAAAACAAAATGAAGGGTGTCTTATTTATATTATGGTGGATGGTATAATAATGAGTTTTATTTATGGGGGATTATTAAGATTATTTTTGTGATTGTGCTTCCTGAATTTCATTAAGAAGTATCCAAGTGAGAGAAAAATGATTATAAAGCTTGATATCAGTCATCAATATATGCAAAAATAGATCTCTATCAAAGGCTTGGATAATTTCAACACTTAGGAAAAAGTGGAATAGATATTCTGATATTATGATGGCTTTTGCTAAAGGGTGCAAAGTTTTGGGAGATACAAGCCATATTTTTGTAGGATAAAATGAACTATGGTACTTCCATAAGGATTTGCTTCTAACTTTTGCCTGCTTATGATATTCTAGAGTTGTTTCACAAAGACTCAAACATCCTAGTGACTTCAAACAAATTCATCTATTCATTTCACAAATCGATATGATGTTAAAGTTATCCTAATGTTTTCAAGCCTCTCAAGGACCAACTGTGTGTGCAGTGAGTATTCATTCCTCATTATGAGTAAGGATTGAGTAAAACAATGGTCACTTATGCCAACAAGCTAGCTTATCTGTGAGCATCCATAGGTCTTGTCCAGACTTAGCGCTACTACATAAGGATACCTTATTGCCAGGTGGGTTTCATTCAACCCATTGTTGTAATGAGGATCACCCCATGGTTTTTGAGATACTAAGAATTCTAGGGATTCAAGCTCTTTTACCCTTCTTTGACTTTTTCTTGGGATACTTGCTCATTTTGAGAGGGAGCAAGGGATTTTATTGCTTTTTGGGATTCTTGCTTATTTTTAGAGGAAGAAAGAAGATATTTTTGGGATACTTGCTCGATTAGATGAGGAGCAAGGGATTTTTTTAGGTAAGAATTTGAATTTATTATCAATTTTGGAATTTGATCCTATCCTTACTATTCTTCTTTTTTTTTCAAGGATGAAGGGTGAGCTTGTCCTTTTGCCAATTCATTAGTACTCTAGGCCATGCACATAGATGGATAAGTAGGGGAAACCATTCACTTTATGGCAATAGTAACTCATGAATTAATCTCTCCAAATCTCACAATGTTTTTATATGTTCTAATGTGCGTAGTCCAAGAGAAAACTTGATTGACTAGGAATATCTTACAACACCAAAATATTGCTTGAATTTCAATGAAAATTTGCTCAAAACACTAGTGGTGGTTGAGTAATTGAGAACACCTAGATTTCATTCAGCAAACAAGGTATTATGCAACATGTGGTAGTCATTTTTCCTACAAGCTTTTAAAGAAATATCCTCTTGGGCTATTTTTGAAACATTGAGACTGAAAAATTGATGAAAATAAGATAGAAATATTGCAAATATAGAAACTTTATGATGAAATAAAGGAAGCATAATATTTTTTTTTATATGAGAGAGAAGTTATTATTCAATAGTTGTTGATTGCAGTTTAGAGATACACTGCAAATCAACTTGTTGCTTAAGGTGGTGTATGAATTCTTCCTTAGATAATGGCTTCTTGTAAAGTTTAAGCCTATGCCCATTTACTAGTAGTTTTCTTATTGAATCATCTATAGGCTTAAGTTTGACTGTACCATTCCTGAATATCTCCTCAATTTCATAGGGTCCTAGCCATCTTATCCTCAATTTACCTTGAAAATCTTGGTAACGAGAGTCAAACAACAAGGCCCAATCTCCTGATTGAAATGTACATGGTATAATGTGTTTATCATGCCATTTATTTCTTTTTTGTTGGGTTATTTCAGTCCTATGTAATGCTTCTAGTCTCCTTTCATCCATAATGTTTAACTTTTCCAATCTAGCTTTCTGCGCTTGGTCCAAATTCATGTCAAGTTGTACCATTGTGCGAAGAGTTTCTATCTCAAATTCAATGGGCATGATAGCTTGTTTTCCATAGACCATTTCATAAGGTGATAATCCTATGGTAGTTTTCCAAGTTGTATTATATGCCCATACAACTTCTTTTAATCTCTCAGCCCAATCACCCCTATTAACAACTATGGTTTTTGTAATGATCTTTTCAAGTTCTCTATTCGTAACTTCTACTTGTCCATTGGCTTGAGGGTGATATGGTGAGGTTTTCCTATGTTTTATTTGATAGATGTCAACAAAATGTGCAATTACCTTGGAGAGAAATTGGGTTCCATGATCTGAAACTAGCTCTCTAGGTGCTCCAAAGCATTGCATAATGTTTTCATAAAGGAAATCAGCTACTGGTTCAGCTTGTGCTCGTGGTAAAGCTTTGACTTCAGCCCACTTAGTAACATAGTCTGTACACACAAGTATGTGTTTATTACCTACACTTGGAGGGTCTATTGGTCCAACAAAGTCAATTCCCCATTTCTCGAATGGTTCAAACACTACTTGCAAAACCAAAGGCATTTCCATTGAAGGTGTAGGCTTACTGGCTCTTTGACAAGCATCACATCTATCAATAAATTTATGGACATATTTATTCATGGTAGGCCAAAAGTAACTAGTTTGAAGTATTTTACTAACTATCCTTTGGGTGGCATAATGGCCTCCATAGGGTTCTTCATGTGCTTCCTGAATGATGTCATATACATCTTCTTCTTGCACACATCTCCTAATTACTTGGTCAGGACATGTTTTAAACAAGACTCCATGAATCCACATATAAGGGATGCTCTGATGTATTAGTTTTCTATGCTCATGCGGTGTATAGTTTTGAGGCATTTTTCCTGTTACTAAGTAATTTACAATATCAACATACCAAGGAGTGAAAATAGAAAGAGCAAACAAATGTTCATCTAGGAAATTATCAGGAATTAACTCATCATCATCAAAAATTTGCATACGAGATAGGTGATCTACAATGACATTATCTTTTCCTACCTTATCTATGATTGTAACATTAAACTCCTATAACAAAAGAAGCCATATAACCACTCTACCTCCTACTATAGCTTTGTTCATTAAGTACTTAATGGTAGAGTGATCAGTGTGAACAAATACTTCATACCCTGTTATGTAATGTTTGAATTTATTGATAGCATGGACTATAACTAAGAATTATTTTTTAGTAATAGTGTAATTAAGCTCAGCTCCATGCAAGTTTTTACTCACATAATAGATAGCATAAGGTATTTTGTTCTCTATCTGTTGCAATACTACCCCTATTGCGTAACCTGAAGCATCACAATGTATATGGAATGGTAATTCCCAATTTGGTCCTCTCAGGATTGGAGCAATAATTAATTTATCTTTTATAACTTCAAAGGCTTCTTGACATGCTTTAGTCCAATTAAATTCACTTTCTTTAGTTAAGAGCTTAAGCATGGGAGCAACAATTTTACTGAAGTCCTTAATGAATCTATGGTAGTATCCTGCATGTCCTAGGAAACTTCTTACCTCTGTTTGTGTTTTTGGAGGTTGAAGGGATTGAATAGCTTGTATTTTTGTAGGATCTACTTTAACACCTTCTTCTGATATATGATGTCCTAAAATAATGCCTCCTCTCATCATCATGAAACACTTTTCATGACTCAAAGAGAGGTTTTGCTCTTGGCATCTAACCAGAACTCTTTGTAAGCTTGATAAAGTTTCTTCAAAGGTATTACCATAGACTGTGAAGTCATCCATATAGACTTCTACGCATTCATTGATTAAATCAGCAAAGATAGCTAAAATAGCTCTTTGAAAAGTAGCAGGTGCATTGCATAATCCAAAAGGTAAGACTTTATAAGCATAGGTGCCTACTGGACATGTGAAGGTTATCTTTTCCTGATCTTCTTCAGCTATGGAAACTTGATTATAACCACTAAAACCATCCAAAAAGCAGAAATATTTCTTTCTAGCCAAGGTATCAAGAACTTGATCAATGAATGGCAAGGGAAAATAGTATTTCTTTGTTACTTTGTTTAATTCCCTATAATCCACACAAATCCTCCATTTACCATTCTTTTTAGGGACTATCACAAGTGGTGACACCCATTGACTATCAAAAATTGGATATATAAATCCTACCTTCAAGAGTTTAATGATTTCTTCTTGAACCACATCTTTCATAGTTGGATTCAATCTTCTTTGGGGTTGTCTTACTGGATAACAACCTTCTTGGATAAATATGTGATGGGTACAAATATTTGGATGTATACCTTTCATGTCTTCGTAGTTCCATGCAAATGTTGATTGATGCTTCTCAAGCACATCTACTAATTGTGATTCTTGTATGCTTGTGAGCTCATTACTAATATTCAGAGTTCTTCCTGGTGTGATATCTATTTGCTTGCATTTTTCATTGTTTGCATCTATCCCCATTATCTCATGTTCAAGAATATTTAAGTGATAGTCATATGGTACCATTTGTTGAGACTGACTCATGCTTGCTTCATCAATGGCCATAATAGATTCAGATGAACAACCATTATCTTGACCTTGATCTTCTTTTTGATTTCCTAATAGTAATGGTAATGGTCCCTCAATTTCTTGTTGAAGATGTTCACTCAGAACATTGATTGATAAGGTTTGGATATCATCAAAATCATGAGGGAAATCATACCATAGTTGCTTTGGAAAATATTTTTCTATTGTTGATTCAGGGAATAGGCTAAGGTCCTTAGTATTCTTACCATCGAAAATAGTCATGTTTCCATATCTGTAGCTAATGTAAGCATCAACTTGTTGCAAGCCATGGGTGCCCTAGAATTAAGGGATGTCCCCCTAACTTTTTCTTGGGTTGTAAGACTATAAAGTCTACAGGGTATTCCCATGAACTTACAGAGACTATAACATCTTCTAGTTTTCCTTCTGGCTTAACAGTAGACCTATCTGCAAGTTGGAGTACTATAGAAGTTGATTGTAATTTATGTACCCCTAGAGATTCCATTGTTTCTTTAGTCATGACATTAATAGCGACTCCTAAATCGACCAAAATATTTTGCAAGGCTATGTCACCAATGTGTACCATGAGTATAGGTATTCTAGGATCTATGTATTTTGGTAATAACCTACCTCCCATTATTATCTCAGACAATTGTCCAATGACTTGAATAGTTTGAGCTTCATTCTTCTTTTTCCTTCCTGAATTTGTGCATATGTTCTTGATAAGCTTGGAATAGATAGGGATATCCTTGATAGCTTGTAATAAAGGGATTTTAATAGTAACATTTTCTAATTCCTGAAGGAAGTTAAAATCTGGCTTAGATGGTTCTTTTGGTATTGCTAGTCTTTGAGGAAATGGTATCTCTACTTCCTTCCTTTGAGGAATTTGGATCTCTTGCTATTTTGTTGGAAATTTTTTTGGTGAATTTTCTATTTCCTTCTCATTGTTATCCTCCTTTTCAAACAAGTCTACAATGGGATTATCAAGTTCTATGAGAGTTACATTATTTTCCAATACTTTTCCAGATCTCAATTGAATCTGTTGACAAGGTGCCATAGATATAGAACACGTCTCACTTGTTTCATAGACTTGTTGAACATTCTTGTTGTTGTTAGGATTAGGGATTGGTTGAGCTGGTAGAGGAGGTTGTTTAGGAGGATTATTATTATTAACTAGAGGTGGAAGAAGTCTATTTTGAGGTTGATTTTGAGGGGCTTGTCCCCTAAATTGGTTTTGAAAGTTCTGTTGTTGTGATGGATTTTGAGACCAACCAGATCCTCCTTGATTGTATTGGCCATTAGTATTCCAAATAGGCATATTTTGACTTGGCATTCCTTGATTCCATGGAGGTGGACTTCCATAGGTATTGGCCATAAAGTGGGCCCATGGGGGTATGTTCCAGTCTTGATTATTTGAATATGAGTTCCAATTTGCCCAGTTTGGTGCATTGGACCATTGATTAGGCCTTTGTTGGTTGGAATAACTAGGGTTTGACCAATTAGGTGGTCCATTAAATGGACCATTCCATATTTGGGCTACAAAATAAACATCTTCTACCTCTTCAACTTCAGGTTCTTTTATGGCAGCTTTAACAGTTGAGATGTATTTGCAGTTTTTAGTCTTGTGATTCTTGTCACAAATTTGACAACAAGTAGCAATATTGGAAATATTTGTAATGTTGAGAGGGCATTCCCTTAGGTTGTGCTTTTTCCTACATCTATGATAGTAAATTTCTTCATTGTCCTATTCTCTTGGTTTCCTATCCATTAGATCCAAATATGTAGTCAAGGTACTTAACAAATCAATTTTTAATCCTTCCAACATGTTTCCAATTTCTGCCCTTGTCACTCCTCCACTTACTGATGTAAAATTATTACTTCTAAGAGGTTTGTTTCTTGAATAGTTTCTACAAATATTTACAATCTCATCAAATATCATAATATGAATATCTCCTTTTGCCATAAGGTTTAGAACCTCAAGGACATCTTCTTTCAATCCTTTTAGAAAAAGTTCTTTTAATATTTCTTCATCAAGGTCTATATTTACTCTAGACCCAACGAATTGAAATCTCTCAAGGTAATCCTCCAAAGATTCTTCTTCTTTTTTATTCATGCAAAATAGCTCAACTTTCTTATCCCTAACTCTATAGTAATCCTGATATCATTCAAGGAATAATTCTTTTAATCCATTTTCTCCATCCCATCGATTACAAACACTTTCTCCTAGACCCATGAACCATCTTAAAGTTGCATCTTTAAGAGTAGAGGGAAACAATCTTAGCTTTTGTTCATTGGTGGTGTAAAAGTAGGCTTGGCACACCACTTCAAATTCGAAGAGAAAAGCATCAGGATCTTCGTGTGGTTTCCCATGGAAGGTGGGCAATACAAAAGTAGAGATTGACTTAGGTTCTCTTGTTGTCCCATCTGTATGTAATATTGGGAAGGCAAATGTCTTTCTTTGCCCATTCCTCCTTTGTTCTCTATTCTATCTTTGTCTATCCTCCCTTTGGTTCTCTTCTACTTCTCCATGTTCACTTTGTTGATCAGCCATGACTGAATGTAGAATTTCAAGGATCGGGCTGGGTATAGGGTCGATGAATATAGAAGAAGGATCTATGTGATTGTCAAATTCTGGTTCAGGTAATAAATATGAGTTGGGATCTTGTTCTAGGATTTCAGCTTGATTAGTTGATGTTGCAGTTTCAACTTCTTTTAGCTTATAAATTCCAGGCTTCCTGTTAAAGTCTCTTTGGAAATTTCCTTCTGATTTGCTGATCTTTATAAACCTTCCCTTAGAGTCTCTAGGTCTGCTCATGAACTTTCCAAATTCTCTAGCTTTTGCAACAATGTTTTGCCTTTCTAATATTCCTTGAATAGTCTATGAATATCGTTGATTGGATCAAGTTGTTCAGGTGTCATGTAGTGTTCCTCTTCAAATTTAAAATCATCTATCACTAATTGGATCAATTGAACAAGGAAAGCTTGTGTTGGAATAGGGTTGGGATTTCCAAATTTTAGCTCGTATCGTAATTCTTGACACAATTCTCTAAAGTGCACTACTCTAGGTATCTTGTGATATTTCTTGCTATATTCTAGGGCTACTTCTCTCTTTTCTATGTCTGCAAGGAAGTTGTGAATGATGAGGGAGTCCTCAAAATATTGATTCCAAGGATAAATTGTTGGATTTACTATTGCTCTCCTATCCCAAAGCCAATGCTCACAACTCCTTCCAAGATCTAGATAAGGTGAATAATAGTTTGACCCTAGAGTTTTTTCTATGTCAATTCTTTTGATCTTCTCCAACTCGTCTGATCTCTCTTTAATAATGTCAATGTGTTCACATAGACACTCCCACTCTTTACTTGATGTTTTATCTCCTTGTTCAAAAAGAAGTGTAACTTCTTATTTTATTAGTAATTTTCTAAGGTTTATAAGTACATACTGATTTAGACTATTTTCCACCATCTAGCAACCTATATTTTATTCTTCTTTCTCTCTCTTTGGTTTTGTTTTTGTTATTTTGCTTTCTATTTTAATCCTACTTGTTGTCAAGTTTAGATATAAGTCACAACAATGAATTTATAACTATCCTTAACATAGTAGGAAAATAAAATAAAATTTCTATTTTATGAGAAATCCTGCTATAACTAAAACTAGGTGCGACTCACGATCTATGAATCCATACAACTAATTTTAGTATAATAAGAAATAAAATGAAATATTGCTTGAAAAGTAAAATTTGCTAGAAATAAAATTACTATTAGTACTTCCTGTTTTCTATAGGTCCTAAGCCAAATTTAGGAATATTTCACTATGACTGTCTCACTCAATCATACCTACTTCCTATTTTTCTATAGGTCCTAATACCAAATTAAGCAATAATAATCACCCAAAGCTTAAAAATTTAGGAAATAAAATTTTAGAAATAAAATTTTGCAAGAAATAAAATTCTAACTATGAAAGTAGTAAAAATGATTCCTCAAGAGAAAAGAACCTGGCAACATCGAACAAAGGGGCTTGTTGGGACCATCTCATGCCACTCTGACTCATATGCACGCCAAGGACTCATACGTACCTCTTTCCACATACAAGTAAGCCTCTCTTCTTGCATAACCAAACAAATTTTTTGATTAACCACTATGACGCTACTCTCCCTGGCAATGATGCCAAAATGATCGATTGTAATAGCTTACATTTAATTTTTATCAATCCAAGGTAATCAAGGTTAGATTTAAAGAGTAGAAATCCAGTATAGATTGTACCATGAGGATTAATTCTTAAGCTTAATTCAGATCTCTTTTAGTCTCAGGTTTTGCAGAAAAATAATAATTGTAGTGAATAAAAATTAAATCATGTAGGAATGAAAATAAAATGTAATTTATGATTTATGCAATAAATATGATTTTTACCTATTGATGAGTTGATCTAATGATGATTTTATCTATTGGTGAGGATCCTCGTGTAGTTAGTTTTAATTATCTATTTTTACTTTCTGATCTATGATAATGTAATTTAATTTATTTTATATTCTAAGGTTAATTTTATGTACTAACTATTCCTAACCTATTGTAGGGGTGAGAGAATAGGGACTGATTGTAGGAGTGGGCCCTGCCTCCTAGAGGACAGTGTAAGTCTTTCTCCCCTAAACTATTTTATCTCAGTAACTAAGATGCATAACTACTACTAACATTATTCTATTCTATGGATGCAGGAAAAATACAATTACAATTACATAAAGGAAATCAAGCAGTAAATGACACAATAAATGATACAGTTACCATAAAAGTGCTACTTTATTACTAGAAATTTAGGTGTACATAACTCGTGTTTCTTCAAAAATTGTACAGACATTAACATAGAATATTTCAACATTAGAATTAGACTTCAACATTTCTTCATTAGACCTTTTCAAAGGTCTCCCTATGTAATATATAATATGACTTGGACAATTCTGAATATAACTCTTCCACGTATTTTTCCATGTGGCGTTGTGGACTTGATAATGTGACAACTATGTACTTAATAGAAATAATCTAAACTGACATAATTCCCTAACCTACTTGGACTCAATAAATAACCTAAGTGGTCCAAGTGGCACTTTATGAATGAACATAACAAAATAATACTAATTTGAACATTTTGTAAGATATAACATCATAACTATATGCCCCTTTATTCATGGGAAGGACATAACAATCTTGCATCATAATCTAGACAACCTAACAATATTCTAATTTCATGACTTTATAAAGTAACTTTACAACAACTTTATTAATCACAATATCCTCATGAATAATATTTGACAAGTCAACCAACTATGTTGACTGTAATCATTTTCTACCATGTAAGAGTGCCATGCTATCACTGATGTGGCATGCAACATCGATCAATTGACTTGGTCAAATCTCTTTTGTAACTTTTGGTAAAAGTCTTCTTCGATAATAATCTTCAACAACTATCTTCTATAACAGTCTTCAACCACTGTATTCTATAATCATGTCTTCAACCTTCTTGATACGTCATCCTTATGTCCATCTTCTTTCATGTCCAGGGTCTGATCTGAATCTTGTGCTACTGCATCATACACCTATGAAACGTTCTTCAACATTTTCCTATCCAATCATACACATCTTGCACGTTTTTACGTGAAACACATACATTTATCAAATTTAATCATATCCATCATTTTAACTGATAAATCACATAAATAAATAGAAATAACCATTTAAAATATATTGCAATCATGATTTAAAGATAGAAATTAAACAATATATCACAAATAATACATGCTAAATAAATACTCATCAAAATGCCATTGTCAGAAGCATCATTTTCAATTACAAAGGACTTGGGAAATTTAGGCATCACTAATATGGGAGTGATTGTCATAGAATGCTTCAAATCAAGGAAATTCTTCTCAGCTAGACCTATCCAAGTAAAATAATTATTCTTTAACATGGCTATTAAAGCAGCAATAATTTATCCATAGTTGTTGTTACAACACCAATATAGCCAAGTCGGCTATATTTCCAAGTTTCACTTATTCATTGATTTATTATTAATTGTAGAAGCATATTTTTTATTAATTTATCATCAATTCATAAATTAATTCATTTGTGCTATCGCAAGGACGTAGCCCTCCTTAAGTGGCAAAGGACTTAGCCCTCCTTAAGTGGCAATACATAAATTGATTTATTTCATTCTATTACATGTTTCCTTGTTTCCAAAAATTTTCCCTTCCAAGTGGTATCAGAGCATGATTTTGATGATTGCATGAATAGCTTATTATATGTAGAGCATTAAATCAAAATTTCATCATGGCTTCGGTCCTCACTCGTACCTCCATTTATCAAAGGATTTGGATGGATCATTGTTAATATTCTAACAATCACAGTACATAGACATTGTGTCCTCACTGCTAATAAACATGCACATAATAGCAGGTTGGTGTAAGGGAAGTTTATTTGTATCTAATAAAATGGTATAAAATTTTACCTATCATTCACATATGTACAACATTAATACATTTACAGTAGCACAGTAGAATTTTCTTAGTAGTACAGGTTGCATCGAGGAAGAAAAACAATAAATTAAATTATACATAGTCTAAGGTATTCGATTATCAACAAAAAAAATTACCCTAAAGTCTACTGCCAATCTCAACGTCACACGTGGAGCATTAAAACTATGGCTTATATCACTTATGCTCACTACTGTTTCGTTTGGTTCATCAGGATTTGGATAAGCTTCCTATAAAGCGCATAACGATATCACAATAAACGTAAAGGCAACAAGCACCTCTCATTTTTGTTTCTAGTCATAAAGTTTTTTAACTAATTAAAATCACTCTTAAAACCACTCACAAGTGGACACCTCATGTGGGATGAAGGCAATATTCAATCATGCTTCAAGCAAAATATTTTGCAGAAAATATATATTAGCTCATATGTCAAGTTACATAGAAAGATCATACATCAAGTTTACAGGTCATCATCCCATATACGTCGCACAAAAAGGTCTATAACACTTTATTAGAAATATTGCTACATTAATAAGTTGACCCTTAGGGTCATCCTTCCCTTACTACATCATTCCTTATCCACTTCCTATTCATATATGTGTCATTACTCACCAAGTACTGTTCGTGTTGGTTTTGCTTCCATCGTGTTCGTCTCCCACATCACCCATTGGTAAGGTGTACCATAGCCATTGTGTCTTATTAGAATTCATACTATTCTAGCCTTGCATATTATCCAAAATTAGTTGTGTCTTGTTAAAATTTATATTATTCTAGCCTTGCATCTTGTTTGAAAGTTGTATTGTTCTAGTCATTGGATACGAACAAATCTAAAAATATTCTAGACATTGGATATGATCAAATCAAAAAATATCGCTGAAGAAAATTCATAGTTGGTGTGAAAATTTGACAAAAAAAACACATTTTTGTCCAATTAACAAAATTCACACATTTTTTGCAATAAAATAACCAATTTGCGATCAACTTGGTCCAAAAATTTTGGTCAAATTGGTCCAAAAGTTTTGCTAAATTTTATAAAGCAAGTGCATGAGAGATAGGTGGAATCAAGGACCAAATTGAAGACTACATAGCAAAGATAGTCCAAATGAAGGACCAATAAATACACTAAGAATACCTCTACAAAATAAAGGTACGCAACATAACTCTCCTTTATGCATTAAAATTTTTAACCCCAACCATCCTGCTACTAACCCCATGGTTCCTTCCAACTCATCCCAAAAAACTCTCACACATGAGGAAATATTAATTCCTACTACATGCAACCAATAAGTACAAGAGTATCTGTCTAAAATAACTGCTAATATAAAAAATATATCAATAGTTCTTGGACAACTATTAAATAAAAAATCCTCAATCTCCTCCCTCTCCAACTAATTCCCATAGATAAAATGATAATGTGGATCAAGATACAGGGGAAGTTTCTCAATATGCAATATGACCTACATGTGTTAAAATGTTGTGTACTGATATATCCACCTTTGAGGACAGGGATCCTCATGGATGGTTAGCTAAAATGAAGGGTATCCTACAATTATATCGTATTACTGAAGCTAAAAAAATTTCTTACGCCTCTTCCAAATTAGGTACCGAAGCTTACCAATGGTTCTATTGGCAGCAACGTCAACATAATCGTCCCATATTATGGCCTAAATTTAAAGATATTTTCCTGAATATATTTGATGAAGGTAGTTATTCTTCCTACATTGTTCTCCTGTTGGTACTCAAACAAACTAGTTCTATCCAATATTATATTTTAGAGTTCAGAAGTCTTCTTGCATATATAGAAGATGTAAAAAAAATTGTGGTGGTTTTTGCCTTTTGATATGGTCTAAAATAAAATATTCATATCAAATTAGACTTACATTATCCATACACTTTGTATGAAACTATAAGGATTGCTAAGCTTTCTAAAAAGAAGTTTCAAAATTGGATATCTTCTATATGAGCCTTTAATACACATCCTCAATATTGCAACAATTTCTTTTGCAAAAATGAACAACCATCAAGATATTTTTGCTATAAATGTCACAATAATCATCCAAGAGATCAAGCATGTGTACCAAGACAAACCTTTCAAATAGAATATGATAATAAGGATGAAGAAGAGGAAGCAGAGGATTTCAATCAACAAGACTTACCCATGTACGCAGAAAAATAGATAATAATGAAACAATACCATAAGAGGATACTATGGCTATTTTAGTGCATGATCTTATGGGATTAAAAACTCACCATACAATTAAGGTACCAAGATTTATTAGGCACAAAAAAATAAATGTGTTTATTTATTCAGGTAGTACTCATAACTTTATTGACATCAAGACTACTAAAGCATTGAACTTGCACATTAATTCTTCCAATCAAGATAAGTTTTAAGTTTTAGTTTCAAATGGAGGAAATGCTCAATGTATTGGTATAAAATATTTAGTTTCAATACAAATGGTCAGTTACACATGGCGAGGAACTCTCTTCGTTATGATTTGGGGAAGATTCGATGTTATTTTGGGTGTTGAATGGCTAGAACAACTCGACACTGTTAGTTTTAACTTTTGAAAACTATTTGTGGAATGGAAAGAAATGGGAAGACTATTCACCTCCAAGGAAATCAAACTCCACCATCATAGGTAGTGAGTTATCACAACATGGAAAAATATTAAGGAAAGGAGGTTATGGATTCATCGCTCAAATCAATTGCATGGAAGTGAAAACACAAGATATCCCTAAAATTCCCTCAAAGGATCTTCAAGATATTATGGCTAATTATGATAAATTTTTCAATGAACCAAAAGGACTACCTCCAAAGTGATCTCATGACCATGTCATACATATTTTCCCTATAAATATCCCTTGTAATGTACATCCTTATTGATATCCTCAACCTCAAAAAAGGGAAATTGAAAAGATTTTCCAAGAACTACTAGAACATGCAGTCATTCGTCATAGCACTAGTCTTTATTCATCACCAGTGGTTTTGGATCATCGTAAAGATAATTCTTGGCATATGTATCCTAATTATTTTCCCCTAAAAAAAATCATAATCAAGGACAAGATCCCTATCCCCATCATAGATGATTTACTAGATGAATTGTACGATGCTAAATTCTTTATAAAATTGGATCTACATTTAGGTTTTTATCAAACCAGAGTAAGAGATGAGGACATTTCCAAAACTACCTTTTGTACTCATGAAGGTCATTATGAGTTCTTAATCATGTCTTTTGGTCTCACTAATAGTCCGTCCACCTTCCAAAGTCTCTTAAACCATGTTTTTCATCCCTTCCTTTGCAAATTTATCTTGGTATTCTTCGATGATATTCTAATATATAGGAAACCACGGAAGGATCATTTGATGCTTGTGGGGAAGGTTCTTTATGTATTACATAAGGAGAAACATTTTTTCAAATGCTCCAAGTGTTCTTTTGGTTTTCAATAAGTTGAATATTTGGGTCATATCATTTCTCATGAAGGTGTTAAAGTCAATCCTAATAAAATTAAAGTCATTCAGGATTGGCCTTTACCCAAAACCATCAAGAAAATTCATGGTTTTTTGGGTCTTACATGTTACTATCACAAGTTTATTAATAATTATGGCAAAAAAATAGCTCCTCTCACTGCCCTCACAAAAAAGGATGTTTTTCATTGGTCGAATGTGGCCACTCAAGCATTCATGGCACTCAAGAAAGCTATATGGACTACTCAAGTTTTGGCAACTTTAGATTTTTATAAACCATTTTTTATTGAATGTGATGCTTCGAGAATAAGTATCGAGGTAGTTTTAATGCAAGAGGGGCATCCCTTGGTATTTGAAAGCAAGCAACTTTCAGGTAAATTTTTTGGAATGTCCACTTATGAGAAAGAGATGTTGGCTATACATGTAGTTGAGAAATGAAGACACTACTTAATCAGTTTGTTATTTCATCATAAAAACAAATCATAGTAATCTCAAGCACTTTCTAGAACAATGTTTTTGTTATCCAGAGTAAAACAAGTGGCTAAAAAAGTTATTGGGATATGATTTTTTTATTGAGTATAAGAAGGGAAAATAAAATATGGTAGTAGATGCATTATCTCGTAAATATGAATATGAAGTTTCTATCAATGACATTTCATATCCTTCATCTCAATGGGTTTCTTAGCTCCAAAAATAATGGTTGTTAAACATTAAAACTACTCAAATAATTCAATATTTGATTCTAGGATCATCCAGGCATCCATATTTTTCATATAGTAACAAGGTGTTAATAAAGAAGGATCGCATTTACATTCCACCAAATTACATCATTAAATCTAGGATATTTGAAGAATTACATGCTTCCCCATTAGTAGGGAACTCATGATTTTCAAATACATATATGAGAGTAAAACAATCCTTTTGTTGGAAAGGATTAAAATTTATGTCAAAATATTTGTGGCCTAATTTGAATTATTCCAATGCAACAAGGGTGAAAAAATCAAATCTCCAAGAATTATTCAACCATTACCAATTCTGGACCATCAGTGGGAACACATATCAATGGATTTTATTGAAATTCTTCCTAAATATAAAGGTAAAACAATGATTTTTGTGGTAGTGGATCATCTCTCCAAGTATACTCACTTCAATGCTCTACAACACCCATATTCAGCAAGCAAAGTGGCTAGGGTATTTATGGACTCCATTTTCAAGTTACAGGGAATACCCAAAAATATTATAAGTGATCGTGATCCCATATTTACTAGCAATTTTTGGTGAGAATTATTCCATATTAGTGGTACCAAATTAAACATATCTTCTACATACCATCCTCAAACTAATGGCCAAACAAAAATTGTTAACAAATATTTGGGTACCTATCTATGATGCTTTACTTAAGATAAGCAGTATCAATGGAGTCATTGGCTTTCATAGCAGAATGGTGGTACAAAAATTTGTACCATTACTCCATAAAGATATCCCCATTTGAAGCATTGTATGGGATAAAACCACCAACAATAGCAGATTATGTTCCAGGATCTTTCAAAGTAGCTCAAGTAGATGATTGGTTCCAACACCGATAGATAATGCTTAAAATTCTCAAATACAATTTGATCCAAGCACAAAATTGTATGAAGTAGTAACAAGACTCACATCATTTAGAGTGACAATTCAATATAGGTGATATGGTTTTCTTACATTTACAACCTTACAAATAGTTGTCATTGAAGATAAAGACTAGTCAGAAGCTGGCTCCAAGATTTTATGGTCCTTACAAGATAGTGCGTCGCATAGGCAAAGTGGCATATCAACTAGAGCTTCCTCCCTCATCCTATATACATCCAGTATTTCATATTTTGTGTCTCAAAAAGGTGATTGGACAAAAAGTACACTCTCAGTCAAAACTTCTAGTACTTTATGAAGAAGGATGTATATATCTTCAACCAAAAGCAATATTGCA
Source organism: Wollemia nobilis (assembly GCA_028583015.1). Taxonomy (NCBI): domain Eukaryota; kingdom Viridiplantae; phylum Streptophyta; class Pinopsida; order Araucariales; family Araucariaceae; genus Wollemia; species Wollemia nobilis. The sequence continues at coordinate 7,273,799 of JAQPPZ010000719.1, read as the reverse complement.
AAGTAGATCACATCATCTTCGATATCACCACATCAAATAATTTCTAATCAAATGGTAGGACCTACCCATAGAATATGCTACATGGGAAACATAAAATATTATTGAGTCATCTTAGCTTTGAGGAAAAAGCTTTTCGAGGAGGGGAGTCTTGTTACAACACCAATATAGCCAAGTTGGCTATATTTTCAAGTTTCACTTATTCATTGATTTATTATTATAAGTAGAAGTAGGTTGTTTATTAATTTATTATCAATTCATAAATTAATTCATCTGCACTCTCACAAGGATGTAACCCTCCTTAAGTGGAGAATTATTTAGCCCTCCTTTAGTGGCAATAGATAAATCAATTTATTTCATTTGATTGCATTTTTTATTGTTCCCAAAAGTTTTCCCTTACAAGTGGTATCAGAGCGCGATTCTGATGATTGCATGAACAACTGATTATATGTAGAGAATTAAATAAAAATTTCATCATGGCTTCGGTACTCACTCTCACCTCCATTTATCAAACAATTTGAGCAGATCACTATTCATATTGTGATAATCACAGTACGTAGACACTATGTCCTCGCTACTGATAAATGTGCATAGAATGAAAGATTGGCAGAAGAAAAGTTTGTTTGTATCCAATAAAACATTATAAAAGTTTACCTATAGTTCACATCTGCATAGCATTAAGATATTTGCAGTAGCATAGTAGAAATGTTCTCAGTAGTACAGGTTGCATCAGGGAAGTAAAATAATAAATTAGATTGTACATAGTCTAAGGTATTCAATTATCAACAAATATATTTTTTATCCTAAAGTCTACCACAAATATCAGCATCACACATGGAATGTCAAAATTCTAGCTTATATTGCTCATACTCGCTATTATTCCATTCTATTTTTTAGGCTTCAGATAAACTTCCTACAAAGCGCTTAATGATTACACAATAAACGTAAAGGTAGCAAGCACCTCTCATTTTAATTTCTAGTCATCTAAGTTTTTGAGAAAATTAAAAATATTTCTCTGAAAACCATTCATAGGTGGACACCTCACATGGGAAGAAGGCAACAATAAATCGTGCTTCAAGCAAAATATTCAACAAAAATGATATATTAGCTCATACATCAAGAAAATATAGAAATATCATACATCAAGTTTACAGGTCATTGTCCCACATACGCTGCATATAAAGGTCCATAACACTTTATTAGAAAAAATGCTACATTAATAAGTTGACCCTTCGAGTCATCCTTTCCTTACTACATTGTTCCTTATCCCCTTCCTATTCGTGTACATACTATTACTTACCAGGTATTTCGACATTGGTTCTACTTCCACCATGTTCATCTCCCACATCACCCATTGATGACATATACCACAGTTGTTACATCTTGTTAGAAATCGTACTATTCTAGCCTTGCATCTTGTCTGAAATCTATTGCATCCTATCAAAAGTCGTATTGTTCTAGCCTTGCATCTTGTTTGAATGTTATACTATTCTAGCTGTTGGACACGGACAAAAATAAAAATATTCTAGCCATTGGATAGGGTCAAAACATAAAATACCACTGAAGTAAATTCATAGTTGGCACGAAAATTTGATAAAACAAACACATTTTGTCCAATTAACAAAATTCACACATTTGTTCCAAGAAAAAAATCAATTTGTGATCAACTTGGTCCAAAATGTTTACTAAATTTTATAAATCAAGTGCATGAGAGACAGGTGGAATTGAGGACCAAACAAAAGACTACATAGCGAAGATATTCCAAAAAAAGGACCAATAAATCCACCAAGAAGACCTTCACAAAATAAAGGTATGCAACATAACTCTCCTTTATGCATTAACAATTTTAACCCCAACCATCCTGCTACTAACCCCATGGCTCCTTCCAACTCATCCCAAGAAAATATCACACAAGGAAATAGTAATTCCCACTACATGCAACCAAGAATTACAATAGTGTATGTCTAAAATAAATGCTAATATGAACAATATGTGAATAGTTCTCAGACAACTATTAAATAAATAAAACCCCAAATCTCCTCCCTCTCCAACTAATTACCATATACAAAATGATAACGTGTTAATGTGGCACATACTGATATGCCCACCATTGATGTCGGGGATCCACGTGGATGGTTACCTAAAATGGAGGGTATCCTACACTTATATTGTATTCCTAAAGCCAAAAAAATTTCTTATGCCTCTTCCAAATTATGTACTAAAGCTTACCAATGGTTCTCTTGGCAAGAACATCAACATAGTCGTCCCATATTAGCAACATCTATAATTCTACAAAATTCTATGTGATGGTTCCCAACATACCTAATTAATGATTCCCCAACACAATATCACATCCCTCTAATTGAAGAGTGAACATATCAGTTTTGAAATAATAATCCCCTATTTTCAATTTAACATTGTGACATTTTCTTTTGCAAGGCAAATTCCCTCTATTTGCCACTTTAACCTCAAAGGAATTGTATGTGTATATAAAAATTGTCCTGCTTGGCAATTTTGGGATCAATAAAGTTGTGTGTGCTTTCTAAATCAATAAGGATTATAAGACATTGGCCTTTGAAAAAACCCACAACTTTCATGGTTTATGGAGTAGATTCCCTACAAGAGCATGGATAAAATATTTTGGCTATGGTTCTTCATGTATTTCATCCTCATTTTGAGGTGCGTCTTCTGCTAGTTCTGCTTCGTCATCAATTTGTTCACATATAAGTAGGTATTCTACATCCATTATAAACTTCTTTTGGGAACACCTATGCCTTCAAACATATTTTTCATCATAATTTTGGCACATAGAGCATTCATTTCCTCTATAGTCAAGGGGGAATAATTTTGTTTCCATTATTGGTTGGGAACTTGGGAGGAAAGGAAGGATTAGTTTATGGAAATTTAGATTTCCTCCTTTGAACTGAGAATTTTTATTTGACCAACCATGCCAAGCTTATGGCCTACATCATTGTTTATGTTTTGAACATCTTGACATCAACCTGGAGATCATCCTTCAAGCCATTGATGAAACAACTCATATAAACTCTTCATTCAACCCTTTGGTTCTATTAGCCAATTTTTCAAATTGGGTCTAGCAGTCTCGAACTGTATAGGTTTGTCTTAGCTTCATCAATGATCCTTGAAAGTTGTCATACTCACTAGAACCAAATCAAGTGAGTAATTGGGATTCAAAAACTTCACAAGAGTGATCAGGTTTTATGTGTTGTAACCATTGGTACCACTGTAATAATTAAAATTCAAAGTTGAAAGATACCATAGTGATCCACAAATATTTAGGGACATTATGAAGTTAAAAAAAATGATCTACATGAAATAACCACCCATTTGAATCCTTGTCGTTGAACTTAGCAAAGTCTAATTTGGGCATCTTTAAGGGAGTATCTTTTTCAAGAAAATTTTAAATGTCCTCCTTGTTCTAATGGATGCCTTTCCCATGACCAAGAGGTTCAATGTAATGATGCTCAAATACCTTTAGGCCATCCTTAATTTCTTCCTTAATATCTAAGAAGTGGTCTTTGGAGTGGAGATAATCACCTCTCAATTGTTGTACAACATCTTGTACACTGCACATCATATCGAGAAGCATACCAAGTTGATATTTTATTTTCTCTAGGGAGTGGGTATGTTCAATCTTATTTTGCTATCCATAAGTGTGATTTTAGGAGTTACTATTTATAGTAAGGATCCCAAAAAAATGCTTGGGTGCTATATATCAAAATCATCAACTTGAAAAGATATTCATAATGAGATTGGGTGCTTAGGTACCTACTATTAAAAATAAACTCATACAAATATTTTCAATAAAATAAAGATTCATGAAATAATAGAATATCACAATGCAAAATTAAACAAACTCACAACACAAAATCATAAGCCTCTTGGAGGGGACAACCTCCTTCAATAATTTCATTAATTTGCAAAAATATACATTCGTTCATGGATCCATGTATTTTAAATATACACTTCATACAACCCTAACCCTAAGCTCAAAAGTTGGCTTACATGCAAAATGCCATTTGAGCTAGAATCTTCTACCGAATAGCAATTACATTCTAGATAATAGTTACAAAAAATGGATCCACTTGTCTAGATGCCTTACCACATACCACTACAAAATATTCCAAAGTAACATTATAAAGGGATCCCCATGTTGGAAGTGGTTCATTACAATAATCAAATGAGAATTAAAAATGGTGTTAGTATGGAGTCCTAATAGATCCCCTCAAGGTCAAAAACATTAGAAAGGACTTGAGATACACTTTATTCTAGTTATTAAGATGTCCATTTAGATTCAAGGTACCTTTTTGCCAAAAAAACTTTGAAATATTTGGAAGCTATCGGGCCTTGGCTTCAATGGAATGGTATCGAGTTCAACAAGAGGCTCTCCATAAACCAATAGTCAATCTAGTGGTCCCTCATCTTTACCTACCAAAACTAGTCTTTAGCCAAAGTTACCTAGATTCAAGTCTTATGGTTCTTCCTTAAGTACATAAAGGTTTTTCTGAACTTTTATCTAGATAGACCAAAACATGGACTTTGTAGGAAAAACCAAGTCTCAGTTCCATATCTTTGAACAAGACAAGAAGACATTCGAGGTAGTCAAAGATGTAGTTCCCCATGATATGTTTCATAAGAATGGGATTAGAATATTTTACCCATGGTGAAAATATTTAAAGTAATAAAACACTAATTTCAATATTTATGCCCTAAAAATGGTATTAATAGATTTCATCCCATTTACTCATGGTATCAAGGCTTAATAAACAGTGGAAAATCTAGTCTACTAGCAAAGAATCATAAAATCACATCCACACTATCGAGGATGTAGTTCTAGAGCCTAAATTGGCTTCTTTTCATGTATCTCCATTTTTATGGGCTTCCTATAGGAGAACACATGGTTCACTTAGGAATGGACAACCATAAATATCCTTTTTTTCATCATAGGGAGTTCATCAAGCACATGTTCTAGTTTTACTCCATAACCTAGATGGCCTAGACTTGGATTCATGATTTTTTAAACCATTCAGGCATAGGCTATTCTCATGGCACATGATTTTATTTTGGGATAAAACTAGCATGCTGACAAGCATTAAAAAAATTTGACATATTTGTAGACAAGAATTATTGTTTAACATTTGGAAAATTTTTAATACTACTATTTTTCAAAATAGCCAGCTTCTGTTGATTTTCTAGTTTATAAAAAAACTCTAGTATACTATAATGTCTTACTTCAAATTTAAGCATAGGTCAACATGATTGATCTTAAATTTTAGCATTTGTTGACTCTTTTGAACCATTGGGTGAATGCTCCTTGCATAGTGGTTTATGTTTCACCGTCTCCACCCTAGTGGACAAATCCCTTGTCTCAATAGAGAAATTGAGGTCAAAAGAGGTATCAAGGATGGACTACAACTTCTCATATACTTAGGTACTAGGAGTACCATAATAGAGGAGGCATCATATCTCCATAGCACCCCCTAATTCAAGGACTATGTATATTTATCAGGTTGGGCAAACCTAATCATTACACCATTTCAAATAGTTGAATTCACTCCTAGGTAGCATGATGAAGGTGATGGATATGGCTAGGATATCATTCTTGGGGAGCCTAATTCATGTGTTGGATGGGATAATCCCATTGATAAGTACTCCCCTTCTTACTCTAGTGACATTCCTATGGAAATTTTACTGTTAACATATTTCTTCCTTTTTTGTTGGTTTGTTAGTTTTCATGTAGTTATTCCAAGATCAAAATATTTTAGGATGGATATATTGTATAGGATTCATGGAGAGTGCTTTCATACAACTACTTTTTTTTTTAATAGTGTACTCTTAATATTTATTTAATTATTGTAGCCCTAAAATTCTCACACACCTTTCCTCCAGGCTAATGGATCCGCGCCTCGAAGGGCAATGGGAGAATAATAGGTCTACAACTCGGAGGAGAGGCACTTAAGATTGTGCCCTCTTTGGTGATTTTTTGATAAATTGGGTGGGTTCACCAAGAAACATTTTATGGCAGTTTCCACACCTAGGTTTTGGATTTTGTTTGATGTATTCTTTTAAATAGTATCACATACACCTAGTTTGGCCAATATGCAACTACGCTATTCTACATGCAATTTTGATTCACATGAAGATAACAAACAACAAAAAATAGGAAATAATGAACAATGCAATGCTTATAAAGTGATTTGAAATTCTAACTCGGATCTAGATGGCTGATTTCTACACTTTTATGTTTGTTGTAGATAGGATTGGTCAAAAAAGGATGAGGTCGGGTGATACAATCTGGTGATCGGTTGGTCCGATCTATGATCGGATGAGCCGATCAGAGCAAAAACCTATAGTTTTACAATTTGACATAGAAAACATCAGATTTACAAAATAATATGCATTTGTCGAGGTGGATTAGATTAAATGATAAACTTAAAAGGATAATTATTGAATGAACGAATGTAGATCTATGCTAGACACATGGACATTCATGAAAAGCGATAAAATATGAGTATAAACTCTAATATATCAATGGTAATGGTTTTAAAATGATCTAACAAATAATAAATATGATCTAAAATAGGAGAAACAGGGAAAGAGAATGCAAACAATGAGGTCTAGATGCCCCCAGGTAGCTTAACAATAAAAATATTTGGTGCAGACAAGATCGGGCAGTTTTGTCTAAAATCAGGCAGTTTTGTCTGAGATCGGGCGGTATGATCTAGTCGGGTGGTACAATCCTACATGAGTATAGTCGATGCACAAATCCAACCTACAAAAACACAACAAAAATACAAAATAACACAGTGAAAGCATGCAAAATTTCCAGGAGGAATCTAGGGTGAGGAGCCTAGATTAAATAGAATGGAATTAGCTAAGGGGTTGGGCTAAAAATGAAGGGGGTTACAACTGCCCCTATTCTGGATGTGATCACTCGAATTGATCTAGGTAAGGAAAAAGAATTTGTAACTATTTTTTTCACCTTGGTAACCAAGGCAATTTTTAGTTTTGGACGAGATTGGGCGATCCGATCTGATACAAAATTATTCAATATCATACAAAATCGTACGATCTCGTACAACGGTTAAAACCAAACTTGTAATGAACATGAAAATTGAGGCTGCAAGTTAGGGGATAATTTAATTTGAATTTTATAATGTTTTAAACTTAGGGTTGATTAATGTGGGTCAATTTTAACCCACTACATTTTGCCCCCTCTTTAGCGCATTTTTAAAACAAATGTGTTAAAGATAAGATGGCATGCTTTACGAGAAAGGAAAATTATATTATAAATTTTTATTGATGATTTCAAGTTTTATTGTCAAACTATTTTAGGTATGACACCCCCTTCGAGTTTTTACACCAAATTCCAAGTTTGGTGAAAAACTTGAAAGTTGCATTTTTAGGGTAAATTTTAATAAAATTACAAAAATTAGGGTAAAACCTAATTTATTTTTACTTTCTAAATTGAGATATGGGGAAAAATGGTAGAAGTTCCACACTGAGTCGATTTGGTGCGAACGAGATCCAACCAGATATGGGTAAGGATCTTAAACTATTTTTCACTTAAATTTTTTGGATTTTTGTTTGTAATTTAGTTAAATTTTTGGCATTTTAGGACACAGTGGTCGTCATGTGGCCGTGTCGACAAGATCAGATCAATTTTTGCAAAATCGGATCAATTTTGGTGATATCGGATAAAATTGGCCAATATTAGACAAAATCACCCGATATTGCAAAAAACCAACCGATATTGGGAAAAATTACCCGATATCACACAAAACTGGTTGATATCATATAATATTGCCCAATATCGTACAAAACTGACCAATATCAGATAAAACCAACCAATATCGGATAAAATTGCCCGATATAAAACAAAGTTGTTTATTTGAAAAATAATTTAGCTCTAAAATTCTCGCACTCCTTTCCTCCAAGCTAATGGATTTGTGCCTCAAAGGAGAATGAGAGAATAGTAGGTCTACACCTCAAAGGAGAGGAACTTGATATCATGCCCTCTTTGGTGTTTTTCGACGAATTGAGTGGGAGCACCAAGAAATATTTTATGGTAGTTTACACACCTAGGTTTTGGAGTTTGTTTGATGTATTATTTTTAGATACTGTCATATACACCTAGTTTGGCTAATATGCAACTACGCTATTCTACATGCAATTTTGATTCACATGAAGATAACAAACAATATAAAATAGGAAATAATAAACAATGCAATCATTATAAAGTTATTTGAAATTCTAACCCGGATTCAGATGGCTAATTTTTACAACTTTTTGTTTACTGCAGACAGAATCGATCAAAACAAGATGAGATCAGGTGATACGATCTGGTGATCGATCGGTCTGATCTACAATCGATCGATCCGATCAGAATAGAAACCTGCAATTCAATAATTGAACATAGAAAATAGGAAATTCATAGCATAACATGCATTTGATAAGATGGATTAGATTAAGTAATGAGCTAGAATTTGAAATAACTAGATAAATGAATATAGATCTAAGCTATATGCATAAATATTCACTAAAAGTGGTATTAAATGAATGAAAATCTAATGCATAAATTGAAATGGATTTAAAATGATCTAGTAGGTAATGAATATGATCTAAGGAATGAGAAACAAGGAGATAAAATGCAAATAGTGAGGTTTGGATGCCCCCAAGTAGCTTAGAAATAAAATTTGTTGGTGCAAACAAGATCGAGCAGTTTTATCTAAGATCGGGCGGTACTATATAGAGATCGAGTGGTCCTATCTAGATATCGGGCAGTCCTATCTTGTACGTATCCAACCAATGCACAAATACAACCTACAAATACACAACAAATATATGAGGCAACAAAGCAAAGGTATGTGAATTTCTAGGGGGAATCCAGGGAGAGAAGCCTAGATTAAATATATTAGAATAAGTTGAGAGGTTGGGCTAAAATGAAGAAGGTTACAACTTATCCTATTCTAAACAAGATTGTTTGATATGATCTTGTAACCGACGTGCAGTTGGCCAGGTAAGGACAAAGAAGTTGCAACCATTTTTGTTGCTTTGCTAAATAGGGTAATTTTCAGTTTTGGACGATATTAGGTGATCTGATCTCATACAAAATTTTTCTATCTCATACAAAATCATCCAATCTCATACAAAATCGTATGATCTCATATCGGGCGATCTGATCTTGCTAGGAGGTTAGACATATACATATTTTTTTGCAATTTGAGGGGCCAAACTGTGTCAAAACTTGACATATAATATATCATTGGAAAGCTCTTTTCATTCCTAATCCAATGGTGTAGGTTATAGGAAATTTGGAGGGGATTTTTTTAGGTAAAATTAGGCTCAAATATGACCTTACATTTTTAGGAGGAAACTGAGGAAAATAGGCCAATTTTTCATGTCTACATTTTGCCCCCTCTTGGGCGTATTTATGAACAATAAATGCATCAAAGAAAAGTGTAGACACTTGAATAGAAGTGATTGTGATTGACATGGGCAAATATGAGTAGATGGTTTAGAATTAATAGTTCATGGAAAATTGATGTTTTAAAAAAATAATTTCTAATTTATTAACTAGGATGCCCCCTCGAGTTTTTGTGCCAAATTCTATGTTTGGTGGAAAACTCAAAATTTTTAAAATTTGCTTTTGTGGTATACCCCCTAGTGACTGAGTATACCAATTTTGGAGATTGTGGCATACTAGTTAGCTTCATTTTGTACTTATATTTTGATATATATATATATATATATATATAAATATATATATATATATATTGATCCTTTTTGTTTATGCAACATTGTGTGATTTATTTGTATGATTTATTGCATTTGCTTATAATGTTTGAATTTCTTGTAATCATGCTTTGATTATTTTGATCATGTTTAACATAAAATAAATTTATTTTATAAAGTATTTTTGAAAGACAAAATATGTTTTTGTGTGGTGATAAAATAGATGGATTAATAATGAACCTCAAAGGATGTTGTGTTGTTATATGACCGTTGGTGGAGATCAATGCTCATTGGGTCATGAAACGGATCTTGTTGTGAGGAAGTTTTGTATTGCTAATACCAAAATGATTGTGGGCTCAAGAGTAACCTTGAGGCTTATGATGATGAAAGAAGATATTGATTTGTTGAGAGAGATTGATTTTGATAAAATAAGTTGATAACGATTGTATTTGTGAGGGATATAAAGTGATTTAAGCATGAAAAATTGGGAAGGATGACTTGCACTAGGCATAGAATTCCTAGTGTGAAATTTGAGAGAAAATAATTACTAGGAATTATACCATCATCGCGAAGTCAAAATGTAATGCATGATTATATATGATTTTGAAAATGCAAGTTGTATTTTGAAAATAAATCATTGTGTCACATGTTGAAATTTTTTGAAGACAATATATATAGATATATATAGATATATATTGTATGTAATTGCAAAAAATGAAGTGATATGGATTAATGTGAATAGTTATAAACTAATGTTTACTAATAAATTTCAAATAAATATTTTAAATTATTTTCAAGACAAAGTCAAATTTATCAAGAACTAGTGTGTGATGTGTGAGTTCATTATCCATTTTGATTTGTCGTAATGATACAAAATCTCTCAAGGATCAAATGTGTGTTCTTGTAAAATTGATTTACCAATTTTGAGTGAGGTAGTGATACAAGCCAAATTATATGAACCAATATGTGTGCAAGTGAAATATTCATTAACCATGAATTTGTGCATGCCATTGTACCTAACTACTATGTAAGTCAAGTTATAAAAAGATAGATCTGCTTATTGTGGTGCAGTGGTAAATGCCCTGGGTGCTGGTAGAGGCCAACCCAGGTTCCATTCCCCTTGTCTCCATCCTGCAGATATATGGTATAGTTAGGAATGTCCTATGTCCTGGTAGAGGCCGACAAGGCTCCATTCCTCCTATGCCCAACCTGTTGAAAGTGGCACCTCGAAAGGGGTGTTTTCCACTATAAATTAGTTTTTACACAGGTGTTGTAGGTGAGTTGGAGAGAAGAGGGAAATCCTCCAAGGGAGGTCCCAGGTTCAAATCTCCACCCTACCAAAAAGCTGAATTGGGTACCCAAAATCCAATTGATAATGTTGGTGTGGGCAGAGTTGGGTGCGACTCCCGGGTGACTTTGATGGTGTAGAATCCCCTGTTCGTGGTCTCTTAGACAAAGGCGGCCCCCCAAGGGGTTTTTAACTTTAAAAAAAAGGTATAAAAAGATATATAATCTACAAGATGACATTGGTCTATACAAAAGAAGCTTGCTAATGTGACAGACATATCGCCATGTGAAAGGCTTACCCAAGGCCAAGCGGGTTGGGAACAAATCACAAGTTATGGGGTTCACCTCATGGCTTTCGAATAACTAAGGAATTATATGGATTCAAGCTCATTACCCCATTCTTCTTTGTTTTGGTAAGTTAAAATTATATTATAAGCGGGTTTTGAAAGGATCCCAAAACCTTTTTACAACAGGTCAACCGACCAAACCAAGGGTCAAAAAACAACCCATTTGACAAATCCCACCTAGTGGGAAAACTAGCAGGATGATGAAGTTAAAATACCCATCTAGTGGGAAGCAACTGAAAACCACCAAAATGGAAATCCCAACAGATTTGGAAAATCTTGCCCAACAAGAAACTATCTCACAAGACAACCAATAGAAACCAGATCTGAACAATCTCGCCTAGCAGGAAAAATAGCAGATTTGAAAAATCCTGCCCAACTGGAAGTAGTGGAAAACCATCAAAATGGAAATCCCACCCAGTGGGAAAAACTAGCATATTCATAAAATCTCGCCCAGTTGGAAAAAAAACAATAAAAACTAAACCCTGCATCGTGGGAAAATTGTTAGAAAACAATGTTTGGACAATCTCATCCAACAAGAAAAATAGCAGATGTGAAGGATCCCATCCAGTGGTAAAACTAGAAGATGAAAAAACCTACCTAGTAGAAAAACCAGTAGAAAAACATATTTGAAAAACCTACCCAACGGGAAATCAGTAGGTTTGGAGGATCCCGCCCAACGGGAAATCCAACAAAAAAATGGTTTGAAGAACCGTAGCACTGGTATCCTACCAATAGGAGTACGAGGTAACCAGGCTAGGGTAGGGTCTGGAAATGGAACAATAGGAATGGGAGATCCCCAAGACCACCGGATCTCCCCTGTAACCAGATCTGGGATGCAAACTGTAGAGGAGAGACAAGGAAACTATCCCATGAGCGCCCATGACTGGAGAGGATTTCAAGATCAGGTTGAAAACCATGACACTACCTTTGCATTAGAAGATCATGAGCCCCCATCCCAAGATCTATAAACCTGCAAAGAAACAAACCACTAAAACAACCAGCAAGAAATCTTCCAGCCCCACCCTTGCCTATCGGAGGATGAATCTAGGGAAAGCAGCAACTGCACGTTTGGGATACCCCCTAGGACAAAAAGGGCAGACTACAAGAGGAAATCGAGGATCCATCCAAAAAAACAAGCAACCACCAAATCTACAAGGAGATCCCAAAGGTAAATAGTTCCTGGAATGACTAGGAAAGAAATATCTATAGGAATAGCCCCCCCTCCCCCCGAAGCCAACAAGAGCGCAGATGAGGATCTTGAGCATCAAAAAATAAAACCTGAGAAATCTAGGGATCCCAAAAACTAAGCTGGAGAAAAGCCTAGGGAGGTGGGTAGGGAAATGGAAAAGTGGGACTGGAAAGTCCCAAGGAACCTGGAAATGGAGACATCCCGCCCTCCCCCCCTCCATTACCCCCTTATTTTATTTTTATTTTTGGAGTAGCGATTATTGTACATTTTTGAACAAGGGGATTTTATTGTTTTTTGTAGTGAAACTTTTTTTTTCTTGCTTTTCTCTTTTTCTTTTTCTTTTTATCTTTATTTTGCTTTTTCTTTTCTTTTTTATTTTTATTTTTATTTTATTTTTTCTTTTTATTCTTTGGTATACTTGCTAATATTATATGTAGAGCAAATAATTTTATTTGCGTAGGGGTGAGCTTTTCCTTTTGTCAATTCTCAATTTCTATACCATGCGCATAATAGGATAGCAAGGGAAACTTTTCGCTTAAGGAACAAATACTACTATGTAGTATTCTTTTCAAATTTTGCAACAAATAATTTTTAATATGTGAGAATGTGTTCTTGGTTCAAGAAGTAGCAATATCAATTCCCAAAACTCAAAATTTTATTTAGTGAAGTAATAGTGCTTTTCAATACAAGAGAGATTTATAATCAAAGTGACGAAATCAAAATTTAGTAAATATGCATTAAGAGAGTGGTTCAGGATAAATTTTGAGCTTATCTGAAATAAAATGAAATATAACTTGTATTTCGGAAAACAACACACACTGACGCAAACAATGAGAACTTAACAATTTGAAATATTTTTTGGAAATTTTTATGTTTTTTGATTTTTTTGGTTGTTTTGATAATTTGATCAAATTGATAATATATACAAGAAATGCTATATATACACTATACAAAGTGATTTTTGCATAACATTTCTAAGGTGGCTTCAAAATCAAAGGAGGTTTTGAAGGACAATTTGGTTGTGGTATAGGTGATTGAAGTTGATTGGTTGATAGTTGAGATTGTTGTGATGAAGAATGATAAGTAGATGTAGATGAAGAAAAGTGATGAACAGAAGATGTCGATGATAATAAAGAGGAAAAAATAGATAACTTGATGTGATAACAATACTGATAGAGATAATGAAGGAAAAATGTGGCAATGAGGATAAATGGGAAAAGAAAAGAGAACTTGTTGTAGTGACGATAAATAAAGAGAGAATAAAGAACAAATATTTACTATGAATAGGAGAAATTAACAAAAGTTCCAAAAGAGATATCTTATGTGGATGATTGTCCCATTATTTTTTAATGTTGAGGGAGACGTTAGGTTGAGACTTCAGCACTAAATATGGGTTTTCTATGCTTTTATCTTCTTTCTAATTATTCTTCAGAGCCAAGAGAGGTCTTGAAGGTTGGTTGGATGAATAATTTATCTCTTGCTTTTCAAGATGATTTAGTTGGGAAATAACTTGCTTTACTACTAAAATAATAATATCGTTGTAATGAGGCATATTATGATATGACAATTGATTATTTTTCTGTTGTTGATGATTGGGTAAGGGATTTTGTAATATCCCTATGTATTGATCAGTTGTTTGAGTTTGTTATTAATAAATTTGATTTTGGGCTTGTTTTCTAGTGATGGCTCCAATGGTACCCACAATATTATTATTTTGTAAATGACCAAAATGAGGTCTAGCATTCACTATTTGTTCAATTGAAAGTGTTTGTTGAGATGAAGGTCAAGTGGTCATTCTTCTAGGGAATGGTTCTTCTAGAACTAATAAATTTGTGATGGGAAGAATTGGATCTGACTCATATTCAAAACTATTTGAATTATTTGAAGTAATGTCCATTTCACTTTCTATATCACTTTTTGTGTCTTTTGAAGATGAAGATTGAAAATATTGTATGGGCCTAATTGTAACTACAGATTGAGTAGGCACATAAGAAGTTTGTAGATTTTGATGTGGTAAGAAGTTGTTGATGGTTCCCACATATCAATTTGGAGGAGAAAAATTATGATGTTCTAGTTGATTCACAACCTCTTTACCATGATTGGGTAAAGGATTTTAGAAAATATCTAAAGTTTGATTTACATTTTGAGTTGGTTGTTTTTGGGTATTATTTTAAGGATTACTGTTTGAAGGAAATTGTTCTCCTTCCATTTTATCTTTATCAATCATATCTTGTATCATATGTTTTAATCATTTATAGGAATTGGTTGAATGTCCATCCACTTGGTGAAAATTACAATGTAGACCAACTCTATATCTAGCTACAATGGTATTCGATTGTCGTATCTCTAGCAATCGTATTAAACCTTGTTCTAATAATTGAGGTAAAATCATGGATAAGGGTTGATTTAATTTTGTAATTATCTTGGAGTTTTATCAAGAATTTTTAATTAAAACTTCTTTACAACTTCTATAGTATTGATGTTTGAGGTATTTCTACTATTGGTGACTCCATAACCTACTACTTGTTTGTTCTTGTATTGGTTTTTAGAAGTTTTATCTTCATCATTTATCTTAAATTGGCCTCTTCTTATAAGGGCATATTCTACCCGTCTTGCTAAATCTATATCTTGATCAAAATAGGTTACTATAGTTGTATAAAGTTCATAGGATAATTTTTCTTGTAAATTGCTAATGAATATTTCCAACATTTCTCGATGAGGTAAAGCAAAATGTAATTTTCCTAGAAGTTGCCTCCATTTGACTAGGAATTCTACAAAGATCTCATATTTCCCTTGTTTTAGGTTGTATAATGTTAGGATCCTCTATCCTAACATTATTAGTTAGTATTATTAATCATTTAATTATTATATTATTAACTAATTAAGTTAACCATCACATCTCTTCATAACGTGAACCATAACGTCTCGTCATAACGTGAACCATCATGTCTCTTCACCAACGTAGATTTAGGATAGATATATATATTAGGTTGTCCATTCACACAAATCATCAAAGAAGAAGAATAAGAATCTTAGATTCTAAAGAGGAAGCCCCCTATAAGTGGCAAGAAGGGAGCCCCCTATAGCGGTAAAGTGATTACAAGGGAGCCCCCTTTAAGTGGCCTATGATTACATTTTATATTAAATTATTTATCAAATTTACACAAGAACATCAGGGTTCTTGCATTTGGTATCAGAGCCATGTGGGACCCAATCATGTGGGAATTGCTCAAAGATATTCGTCAAATCACTTCCATGCGTGAGTATCAAACTTGGTTTGAGGATATCACCAAAAACAACACAATTTTGGATGAATAAATTCTCATAAATAGTTTCATTAGTGTATTTAAAGAGGAAATTAGAATGGAGGTGACAAGGTTCAATCCCTATACCATGATGCAGACCTATGGATTGACCAAATTAGCTAAAGATAAACTCAATGTTCAATGTCGATTAGGAAAACCACCTATGGGGAAATCACAAACCACTTACACCACCCCCAACCCTAAATGAAATTTACCAATTAAACATATCAGCTTTGAGGAGATGAAGGAACGATGAGCAAAAGGTCTTTGTGACACTTGTGATGAGAAATTTGGACCCCATCATAAATGCGCTACACTAACATTGTATTTATTGAAGGAAGTTGATCCTTGTCAATCCCTAAAAGGTGAAGATGAGGTAGTTGTGTCTGAAGTGCCTGGTGCACCTACTCACAACAATAAATACAATGAGGTTGATATGCCAGAAGTGATCGATGCATCAGGTAAGGATGAGGTAGACATTCCTGAAGTGACTCATTATGGCCAAACATGCACTCTACAAGAACTACACTCAATTTTCTCTCCAATAGTGAGTTATCTCCATAGGGTCAAACCTATTCAAAAACAAGGTAGAAAGGTGACTGCACACTCCTCCATTGCCTATCCCAGGGAACAACAAGAGAATGTATAAGTTTTACCACCTCTTTTTATGCATCATTTTAATGTCGTTTAAAGAAACACAAGTGTTGTCCTTCTCTCATAATCACACATTTACTAATTTTTCTGGAAACCCCTTGCTAATGCTTCATCCTTCTCGATATCCCTACCTACAAAAGGATGACATTAAAAGAGTCCAAGAACTTACAAAAATCCTTCTTGTAAAACAAAGGACAAAGCTCCTCACTTTGATATTTGAGGACAAAGCTCTTTTTAAGGAGGGTGGCATGTTAGGATCCTCCATCCTAACATTATTAGTTAGTATTAGTTAGTATTATTAATAATTTAATTATTATATTATTAACTCATTAAGTGAACCATCACATCTCTTCACCAACATAGCTTTAGGGTAGATATATATATTAGGTTGGCCATTCACACAAATCATCGAAGAAGAATCTTAGACTCTAAAGAGGGAGCCCCCTATAAGTGGCAAGGAGGGAGCCCCCTATAGCGGCAAAGATATTACAAGGGAGCCCCATTTAAGTGGCATATGATTACATTTTATATTAAATTATTTATCAAATTTACACAAGAACAATAGGGTTCTTGCATATAAATCCTTAATGGTGACATGTCTTTCTATGTATGCACTAAATTGGTGAACAAATATTTTTGTTGTCTCTTCAAAGTTCCTTAAATAATTTGTAGGTAGTTGATAATACCATTCTAGAGCCATGCCTCCGAGACTTTTAGGGAATATTTTTAGTAACAACAAATCATCATAGGATATATCATGACATGTTATCTTAAACATGCGAAAATGCTCAATAGGATCTTTAGTTCCTTTATATATCGGGAGGGCAAGCATAGGGGAATGTTTTGGGTATGGTTTATCAACCACAATAGGATCCAAGGGTTGACTACACATCTCTCTATAACTATATGATGGACGATAGGGATCCATTTGATCTAGTCGTGAAGCCAATTTTTTAACCATGGCTTCAAGCCCCTGTGGTTGTCCACCAAATTGATTTTATTGCACCATGTTTTTGTGTCTTTGATAATGAGGTTGTGTTGTCACATAAGTATTTCCAGTTGAAATACTATTGTGTAAAGTGTTTGTGGGAACAATGTTATGGAGCTTATATGGGATTGTGTTTTTTTGAACTTTTTGTTGATGATGATTGGTATTTTAAATTTTCTTAGCTCTTTGTAATGTAGCTCTTTGTTTATTAGGAGCTTGATAAGCAGAAGAAGTTTGTTTTTGTTTGGGATTTATTGTGTTGTTGATTTTTGATTGTTAAAATCTATATTTTGATGAGATGGACCAACTTGATTTTGGTTTGTGTTATCTATGTATGTCATTGGATTTGCATTTAATTGGAGAGCAGCTTCTAAAGAAGCCTCCATTGAATAATCTCCCATTGGGAATAACTCTCATGTATTTATCACATGATTAATTTCATCTATATGACCTTTTAAAAACTCAGTAAAATGTTGAACATTTTTAAAGCTAACATTACCTTCATAATCTACCAAAGGCATGGAAGGATCTTCTATTTCATCTTATTTATTATTGTTTTCTTCATCTTGTTCTGTGATTCTATCATATTCTATCTGAACTCTATCATCAAAGTTTTCTTGATCTTGTTCTTCCATGGAGTCAGATTCTATTTTCTTACCACTTCTTAAGATTCTAGGCATTTTGTTTTAGGATGTTTTGCTTCAGGGATATATATATATATATATATATATATAGATATGTTGTATATATGTTTTAAATTTCCTGGGTATATATGTTATATATATATATATATATATACCTATATAAATATTGTAAATATAAATATATATTATATTTTGTTTTCTTTTTTTGTTTTATATGTTTTTATGAATCAGAAGGATTCCTATGTTATTCACGTCGAGTTCACCAAATAATGTAGTCCTAAAATTATTTCACTCCTTTTCTATAGGATAATGGATCTATGCCTCGAAGGGGAATTGAAGAATAGTAGGATTACACCCCAGAGGATAGGCGCTTGAGATCGTGCTCTCTTTGGTGATTTTTGATGAATTGGGTGGGTTCACAAGGAAACATTTTATGGCAATTTCTACACCTAGTTTTTGGAGTTTGTTTGATGTATTCCTTTTAGATAGTATCACATACACCTAATTTGACCAATATGCAACTATGCTATTATACATGCAATTTCGATTCACATGAAGATAACAAACATCATAAAATAGGAAATAATGAACAATACAATTCTTATAAAGTTATTTGAAATTCTAACCCAGATCTGGATGGCTGATTTTTGCAACTTTTTATTTGCTACAAACATGATCAGTAAAAATAGAACGAGATCGTGTGATACGATTGGATGATCGATCGTTTCGATCTGCGATCGGTCGATCCAATCAGAATAGAAACCTGCATTTGATAAGATGGATTAGATTAAGTAATGAGCTAGAATTTGAAATAAGTGCATAAATGAATATAGATCTAAGCTATATGCATAAATATTCATGAAAAGTGGTATTAAATGAATGAAAATATAATGCATAAATTGAAATGGATTTAAAATGATCTAGTAGGTAATGAATATGATATAAGGAATAAGAAAAAAGGAGATAAAATGCAAAAAATGAGGTCTGGATGCCTCCAAGTAGCTTAGAAATAAAATTTGTTGGTACAAACAAGATCAGGAAGTTTTATCTAAGATCAAGTAGTCCTATCCAGAGATTGGGTGGTCCTATCATGTACATATCCAGCCGATGCACAAATCCAACCTATAAAAATACAACAAATATATGAGGTAACAAATCAAAGATATGTGAATTTCCAAGGGGAATCCAGGGAGAGGAGCCTAGATTAAATAGATTAGAATAGGTTGAGAGGTTGGGATAAAATGAAGAAGGTTACAAATCTCCCTATTTTGGATGAGATCGTTCGAGCTGATCCCATAACCGTCGTGCAATTGGCCAGGTAAGGATAAATAAGTTGCAACTATTTTTGTTGCCTTGCTAAACAGGGCAATTTTAAATTATGGATGTGATCGGGTGATATAATCTCGTACAAAATAGTCTGATCTCGTACAAAATTGTACGATCTCAAATCGGGTGGTCCGATCTTGCGAGGAGGTTAGACATGTACATAGTTTATTTGTAATTTGAGGGGTCAAATAGTGTCAAAACTGGACATATAATATACTGTTGGAAATCTCTTTTTGATATCAATCCAATGGTATAGGTTTTAGGAAATTTGGAGGGTATTGGTTTAGGTAAAATTAAGCTCAAAGATAACCTTACTTTTATATAAGGAAAACTAATGAAAATGAGTCAATTTTTCATGTCTACAATTATATCGTCACTTTCAACAAAAAATAATTGATGTTTTGGCACAAGGGTGTCATGACCATATTTTTATCACTAGAGCCCACTTTATGCATGATTTGTATGTGGATTTTATCATATATAAAAACTCACAAAAGAATCTCATTGCGAGGTATGTTGTCAAGAAGTTGAAGCTTCCCACCAAGCCACATCATCAACCCTATGCACTTGGGCAGAAGGATGTAGACTGCACATCTAACATCACACATACTTGCGCCTTATCTTTTGATTTTGGTGATAATTATGTGGATAAATTAAGATGTGATGTCACGGAGATGGATTTTTGTGGACTATTGCATGGTAAATCCTATAAATTTGATAGGAATGTAGTTTATCATGCTAAAAAGAACACATACACATTGGATTTGCATGATAAATAATATTTTATACAAAGTACTACACCCACATAAAATTTTATGCTAAGTTTAAGGTAAGTTTGTAAGCCATTAAGTCAAGAACTTATTTTGGCTCCTACTCCATTAAGTCCCACACAAGATAAAGAAAATGCACCATCAACGACTCATGATAAATAAGAAGCTTCACTTCCACAAATTATAAAATCACAAGATCTCATGGTTAAGGAACCCATCACTCTCACTCATGAGAAATATATCGACCATTCCATTGGCATAATTTTGAGTACACCTCTAAACACACAACCACTTGCTCCAAAAAAGTTACCTTTGGCTTTGCCCTGCTCCACCATTGCAAAAAAATAGGAGCAAGCTAAGGTCACTTTCTTCATTCAGCACCGGTAGAGCCTTTAGGGCAAGATAACATAGAAATTGTAGAAGAATCAGTAGGATCAGTAGAGCACAATGATCAAGCATCGTAGTCCTCACTCACTTTAGGTTAGAGACATAGTTTGGTGTCCTTTGGATAAGTGACACTTTCTAGAGACACCATATCAGGTTCCTCCTTTGGTACTTGAACCTGTCATCAACCCTACAACAGTAGTAGCACTTGACCATCAACTTCCACTCATTACAAATAGAGTTTTCAAGATGAAGACTCCTCACACACGATAGGGTTCTTCCACTTCTTACCTTGTCACCCATCGTGGTCGCTTTCCACATATGGATCACTAGATTCCTTACCATAATATGGACCACATTTGTTGATAGTATTAGGATCCAATGCTTCTATAGTTGGGAGGAGTGTTGAGGATATTATTGTACCTTAGGCTTAATTATAAGCCTAATTTATTATTATTACTATTTATATTTTCTTGCATTGTAATACGTGAGGCATAGTATGTCCATGTTGGAAATAGGTTTGTTATTTATTAGGACTTTAGTTAAACTGTTAGAGTTATCCTTTGTCTTCTAGCAGTTAGTTGGCATCCATGTTTAATAGATTTTTAATTGTTAGTTATAGTGATTGGCCTTGTTTGGAAATTTGTTACAACCATTGTAAACATGTGATTATTTGTAATATTATATATTGTACTACCACTAATAAATAATTAGCTTCACTTTGGATATTTCCATATCAAATTTAGGCGAAGGATTGCAGGTGATTAGAATCAACTTATTACTACCCTTTTACTGGTTGATTATGCAACTATTCTTGGTTGTTCCAAATAGCTTCTTCACTCACCAATTTGTAGCTTAGTAACTCCTCTATATTTTTTTCCTTTAGTCTATAGTATATGACTCCTATTAGCATTTAGGATAAACTCTAAAAATCCTAAATTTTTGCAGCTAGTAATGCTTTCTTAATTGCTACTCTTTCATAGTCAATTTCTGCATTGAAATGCTATTCTTGAAACTCATAAATTTGGTGGGGAATTCCTCCAAATTGCAGTCGAGTTTTCCTTCAAGATCCATTTTAGTATTTTATTGTAGATTCAAAAAAATCCTATCTTCAGATGAGCCTTTTAGCCTTTGAAGGTAATCTTCAAACCTTCTAGTTTGGTAGTAATGTTTGTTTCCTTTCTATTTGTTTAATTTTGACTTAAATATAGGCCTTCCTCTCAAGAATCTAAATGTATTAAGGTCTTTAGTATGCTTTTTCGATATTTGGCACTATTTTCCAAATTATTCTTCTTTCGAGATTTTTTTTATATGGTGACAATTATCTCAAATTCTACTCTATCAGTAACTTATCCTTGTTTATGGATTTCTCCAATGATTTATTATATGAACATCCTTTAATGGCCTTCTCCTGATCTCCTTTAATGAGGCTCATCAAACCTCCTTATTTCTCATCGAGACCTCACCAAGGTTTTCAATATTGCAACTATTATGGCTTCCAAATGAGACATTTCCTTCAACCTTCTACTAAGGAAGTGCTAGCAATTCTTCTCAGTTCTCTAAAATCTATTACTTCTAGATTATGGAATAGGACCTTGTCCTTATTCTCTTCTACAATTTGTAGGTTTTAATGAAAATCACCAACCTCCAATATTTTTGAACTAGAAGTTGTAACTAGATATACTAAGGGTCTCTTTAGCTTCTTCAAGGTGAAGTCTTCAATCTTCACTAGAGATCACAAATCTCCTATATTCATCGATACTTTTCATTATAATCTTCTTTGCTCCCTTAATTTTATAACAAGTCTCCAATGTTCTTTTCTACTTATGCACTCTACAGGTTTTGATATTGAATGGAGATCACCAATCCCATATATCCTCCTTGACTCATCTCTAGATTTGCTTCTTCCTTGAGTCTGCAATGAGGCTAGTATGGCCTTTTCTTCACTTCTAAAATATGTAAGTTTGTAGCTCTTGTAATGAGACACTTTTATAGGTCTTTGAAATATTCAATCTTTTTCTTGTTGTTGTAAGTGTTAGAATGATTCTAAGAAGATATTATTTCTAGCTCTCTTATAGGAAACTTCCCAACCTTTTTTTGAATCTCCTTTTCCTACAAGAAAATGTTAGAAAATATAATGAAAGAATTTATAATTCTTGAGATAATAACCTTCACTAGTTAATTTTTCAATCTAGTGGAATTTATGTTGAGTCCTAGTCTTCACGAGTTTTTCTATAACCATGCGTAAAGACTTTAGCCAAATGTAATCTCAGGAATTCTATAAATAAATTTTTTTGATTTCTCTCAATTTCACTTGTAGCTCTCTCTATTTCCTATTTGATCTACCATGTGCTTTGATACCACTGTTAGCTTTCTATGGGAGGTAGTACAACCATAGGATGAGATATAACTAAACTGATATATCTATAAATCTAATGGCACAATAATGTGCAGGAAAATAAAGAAATTAATATCTACAAATAACTCAAAAATAGGTCATTAATGAGAGTGACAAAAATAGTACAATGCTATATAATGTAGGACATGCATACTCCATGAAAGTATATGAAATAACTACATTGTAACTCACTACATCTACACATTGTATACTATATCACTTTCCCTATCTAACTCTATCTCTATTTGTATATGTATATATCTATGATGCCTTTATATATAAATATATATTGCTTAGCTTTTACTCTACCTAGGACTCATGTACATGTGGACTACATGCACATTGGCATTTGTGCATGTATTATAATACTTGAATAAATTAATTGAATTTACTTTGAAGTAAACTCCTACTCTAGATACGTACCAAAGGTGGTACATTTACATGACCCAAATGATGTAATATACTCTAAAACCAATCCTAGCCTTAGCATTCAATTTTTTACCTTACTTCACTAGTGAATATGAGACCATGCCTATAGAACATCTATATTACATGGTGAACCTGCCAGTGATACACAATGTTGAGGAGAAAAACATGACCATCGAACTATTGGTAGTATTTTTTAGAGGTAAATCACAAGAGTGCTACATAAACCTTCCTCTGCACTTAATCAAAAGCTAGGACTACCTCACAAACCTACTATTGGATAGATTCATAGAGAAGAAATATGGTGTGGCCCTCCTAGAGTACATAACTACCATTAAAAGAGCACCTATGAAGATGATGGATGACTTCAACATCCAATTTCACAAAATATACTATATAGAATCCCAAATGATACTCGTCCTCTCAAAGGTTTGGCATGTATTTATTACTGAATAACTTTTAACTCTAAAATAGCCATGATGATTAATTCTAGGAAAGGGAAATCTCTATCGATGGCCTATGGGTTAGACATCCAAGCTAAAAATAACATCATCTAAATAGTAAGGTTATCCTGTAGTCACCCTATGCCTCTACTTCCAAGCAACCAACCTCTCTATCAACCACCTCTAGCAATATAGCCTACCAATTTTCAATCCATTCCTATTATAAACCCTATGAATGATCGAAATTATCTCCTTGCCCTAGAATACCCTTCTACAAGTCCTTACCCCTCCACTAAGCTAGAGTAAATGTGACCTTGGGTTGTTGATTTTGACATGTGGTGATCCTATGCTTAATTAAGGAGAAACAAGAGAGAGCCCAAGGATGAAATAGCATGGGCTATATAATATACTCATTGATAGACAATAATTATTTGTCAAGATAGAAGGCAAATGGCTTGTCAAGAAAGTGTGAGTCATTTGATTGGCCAAATATGTAAGCAAAATAATATGCACCCAAACAATGAAATACTGACACAAGCAATTGCAATGAAATAAATTACTTTTATATTAAAATTTAGGAAGTCTTCATATCCTCTCTTTATAATAGTGATTTAACTCAAATTGAAAGGGTATGATTACAATAGAATACCACTTATTTATTTTTTCACAATACAATGGTCACAAAGGGGGGAAGCCCCTTTTACCGATCCAATCGAAAGTAGATACAAATATCTTATTTTCTACAATTATTTGATTATATGGGCTTTAGATATCCTTGTAGGCCATCCTTTGCTTTAGCAACTCTTCAAAAACCTATCACCTACATATGTATGGATGCAAACACAAAATAGGGTTAGTAGCACCTATTTAATAAGCATAATAATAATTTTATAAAAACACTAACATAGATGCTTACAAAATGTAAAATGAAGCGTAGAAAGATAAAAAACAATTAAATTTTGTACGTTGTTGATTTACTTGCTCCGATAAGAATTATTTTTGTATTAAATTTTTGAGAGCCTTGATCTCCTCTCTTTTACAATAATGGTATGCCCCAAATTGTAGGGGTTACAAAAAGTGTGCTTGCTTTCATATTACAGTGAGAAAAAGAGGGAGAAACCCCTTTTACATATCAATGGAATGTGGGTGTGATGAATCTTTGTTGCTCTAATAAGATTTTTGGATGGGCTTGAATATCCTTGCAAGCCATTCTTGCTTTAGTAGCTATTCAAGAACCTATCACCTACACACATATCCTGCCAAGAAGAGGGTTAATAGCATATGATTGGTCTCCATGGTGTGAGACCTTTTTTGACATAAAAATAAAGCTATTAAAACCTTGAAATTAAATGCTTGCAAAATAGAAAATAATATGCAAAATATAGAAAATAGTGAAATAAAATACCTTGCTGATTTACCTGCTTCGATCTGAGTCTATTGATGGCTAAATATTATCCCATTCCAACATTGGGTTTTTATTGAATTTCTATTGGAAAAATGATCTAAAAATTGGTGGATATATTCTAGGGTTTCTTAGGAACCTACCCTCAAAATTTTAACTCAACATGAGTTCGGATGAGTGAGATATGACTAAAATAAGTTGGATATTTTTAGTAATCCTATGAAAACGTGGGTAGTGTGATGGTATGATTTTATCCCCCCCATACCTCCATCACAAAAGTGATGGATTTTTTTATAATATTTTGGAAGGTTAGCGTTAGGGTTAGGGTTTGGCAAGTGGATAGGATTTTGTGTCTACAAAATGAATGACCTATAAAATAATCGATAAACAAAAAATTGGTACATGGATTCACATAACATCAAATTAATGAGGCAATGTCCTTCCACCAAACTTGATTGGAAAAAGATAACTTAACATGCATGGATTCAATGCATTGATATAAGTGTCATTTTTCTTATTTTGTTACTACTAAAAGAGAAAGTAAACACATGCAATATGAATGCATTGCTAAAGATATGATAATTGGTCTTGAAAATGGAAACTCGATGTTCAAAAAGAGTAGAAAATATATTTGTACTAGCTATATAGAAGGAAAAATAAAATCAAATACAATTAATTTAACTACGGAGAAGAAGGAAAATACTTCCTACCAATTTTATAGAAATAGGAGGAATACATTCATTTAACATGAATTCAATATGGGTAGGTTCCCTGATCCATAAGAAGAGAATCCATAAATGGTATGCCTTGCATTCATTTTTCCTCATTGATCCTCAACACAAGAAATCCAAAGAATACAATAGATAATAATTCAAGGGTTGAATAATTAGAAAGAAGGTTTATATATAGATTTGTTCAAAAAAGAGCAGTAATGGAGAAAAAGAGGACCACCACCCACCCATTATCATCTACATTAGGCCCTTATTCCAATTCCCTTACAAGAGTAGTCACATCCACATCTTCCACCTTTGGCCAAGAAGCATTGATCTAAATCCTTAATTCAAGAATCTTGAGTTGATAAAATACCTGGATAAGAAGATGAGGTATCCCAAAGTATCAAAAAGAATCAAGAATATACAGGAGGTATCCCTCCAATGATTTAGTGCTAATCCTTAGGTACCTTTAGAGTAACAATTACAACATTTTATTGGTATATTATATGGTACCAAAAGTACCCAACTAATATGAAGTAGTGGATACAAGCACTTGAATCTATGACTCTTGGGTCCAAGAAGTTAAATCATAAGATGATATTTAAGAGTTATAATCACCTTAGAAGTCATCTAGAAGATCCTACTAGTGGATATAGGGGACTCGACATAAATTTGGATAATACCACCAAACACTTTAACCCTATTGAGGACAAACTAGGGTTCTTAAGTATCGAATGGAGTATTATGGTTACTGTGCTATCAAAGTTTTGCCTCAACATCAAAACTTCCAGTGATAGCATGAAGGACACATTTATTGTGTTGGTGTTAATTTTTTCTTTACAAAATTATAAGAGTGTAATCCAAGAACAAGTGGGTGCTATTTACATGATGAAATGGATATTTAGAGAGAAGAGACTAATTTTTGACTTTAGAAATTTCATTTCCACACAACTTCATGAAGGGTTGACCAAAATTTTAGACACCCAATTTTTTAAATATTTCTCATTTCTATCACATTTGATTTTGTATCAAAACCCCATATGATACCTGAGTTTGAATTTGAAGAGGACTAGTGAGTTTAACCTTGATTAATATATTTATTTATTGATAAATGTCCTAGCCAAAGGCAACTCCTAATACAATTTTGTGAAAAAAATTGGCATTGACATTGGTGGCTCTAAGAAGGTTCAAATCAAAGCACCTCTTGGTAGAAAATTTCTCATTTTGTACAAAACATTTCATGGAGATTGGTATTTACGAGAAAATTCAATAGTTTTTTTTTAGCTTTATGGTTATAATAAATCTATCTATCAACTACCAAATTTTGTGTCAACCATGGTTTTTACCTTGGAGCTACTTAGGAAGTTGGACATAATTGATACAATATTCAGGAGTAGAAAAGGTAAAATAGAATTTTATAATCCTACCTTCTACATTATTAGTGTAATAATGGTGAAAAGAAAAGCTATAGGTATTGATGACAACTAGAACTATGAGCTAGAGGGGTGTTTTCTAACTAGTTAGCAATTATTAGGACCTCCTCAAAGTTTGTGCATGATCCTAGGCCAAACATGGAAACTAGTAGAAAATCAATAAAGATAATTATGGAGCATCTATACAATTCAAGGTTTTATAATACCTTTTATTACAAGAAGCACAAGGAAAATCTTGAAGTCTACATTAACACCAAAAAAATAGGGCCTTTAGAGAAGAGCATTGGAACAAATTGAAGATCAAGTCTTCGTGGAAATTTTGACAAGAAATTTATGACACTACAATGGCCAATAATGACCTTGATGATGATGATAAATTTATTAAAATCTACAACGAGGATCATCTAGATGATGATAATGCATCTAAATAAGAAAGCAATATAGAAATTATTAATGTTGTGGTATCCCAAATGGTAGAAATGGTATAGGTAGCAACCAAAGAATTTATAATAGTAGAAGAGTCCCCATCAAATATCAAGAAGCTCTAATCATGTTATCTCCCTAGGTACTTCCAGATAATTTAGTGTCACCCTAAAAAACACCTCCATAAGTGAAAAAACCAAAGGAAAAGTGAAAATTCATCTAAGAAGTAATCCCTCCATCATCAAAAAAGAAGAAAGAGGATGCATTAAGGGCTCAACCATGAGCCACTATCTATTTGTTCCCCTTTCATTGTCGTCTATATTTTTATTTTTCACTCCAAAAAACAACCAATGACATTCTACTTTTCTAATTCTTTTAGCCCCATTGGCCTTCATTCTTGGTTTTATAGATACATTGGCCACCACACCTATAAATTTTTAAATAACCACCTCCATTTAGGTGATTTCTCCATACATAGCCCCTAACATCATCACACCCATTTCCATTCCTCCCACCAACCCATCCATCCCATTATTTAGGTCATTATATATAATTTAACTAATGCAAGAGTAGTCAATTAGTTCATTGGAACCTCCTATGTCTATAGTATACTAAAATGATTCCATGTCATTCAATATCGAATATTGTAGTACACCCAAAATAAAGAAGCCAAAAGAGCTGAGCGACCCATAAAGAAAATAATGAGTTATTTTAATCCTTAGGGAAAAATGCTACATATTTTTCTAACTGCCCCTAATTGTCTCTAATCCAAAATGATAAATGCAAGACCAAGACTATCAAGTCCTAGCAATAGGGATTAGTCTTAGAGATGCCTAGGCTAGGGATAAGGTAGATTTCATGGAGAAATCCAATAATATTATAATGAATCACTACCCATCCATTGAAAGGAAGTTGGAAAAGGAGGAGCTCAAAAATATAAAGACTATACTTAAGAAATCCTAGCTAGAAGCCAAATCACTATAAACTTAGGTTTATCAATTCACTAGTCGATTGGTTTTAAAATTGCTAGCTTCTCTCTTAGATGTATAAAAGAGAAAGATACAAATCCTCATAGATTACATAACTTCATAGAATGCCTATATACATAAGGATAAGAACATTTTGTAGAAAGATCTTGAGGAAGAGAAGAATAAGAATGAAGAGCTTAAGTAACAATTAGGGGTAACAGAGCTTATGAAGGGAGTTTGCCAAGTTTAGAAGGATAATATTTCTAAGGTCACATCAATATTCTACTAGATTTTTAAATTCATTAACACAACTACCTCTTAGATCTCACTAATAATCTAGTCAAACAAATTTTGATAGAGACTTCCTCAAGGTTGGTCGACGCTAGAGCATATCAAGTAAAATTAGCTACCATGCATGATTAGAAGCTAATAGTTTTAGGAATTTAAGATGGGGGTAGTGGCACATAAATTATTTTATGTACTTAATAAATAATGGGCTACATAGTAATACAAAATATATATCAATGTCCTAGCTACCACTATTGTAGATATGAATATTTATATTGACTCGTTGATTCAAAAGGTCATTTCCTTCCCTTGGAATACAAATAATGAACTCTTCAAATAGGAGTATTTTTAGATGATCGAGTTATAGAAAAATTACAATATAATTTTAATTTATGGTTGGATCCCCCCACCTCAAGTGATATAGCCCAAGCCATCAAGCCCTTGGCTAAGCTTGAAGTGCAAATTTGAGAAGACATGAATAAAGTGAAAAACCTTTCTCATGATGATCAATGTGAGCTCCAAAACTGTTATTATTATTTTAAGAAGATGGATCTATCATATAAAAATGTTTGGGATAAAATAAAGGCTTGGATGGATAAATTGTCCTTCCAATATCTTTGTCATTGCTTCTTCATTGTTTCCATTATTTTCTTCATTTTTTTTCATTCTTTCATTTGACTCCACACCTAATGGATGATGGCTATATATTTTATGGGATTCTTTATCTTCAATGAGTAGAATATCTTGTGTGAGTCACAAGAACTAAAGCAAAAATTTATTACACTTAGAGAAATTTTTCTTAGGCCAAATTTTCAAGATGTCCTCGATGGGAAGCAAATTGACAAGGTAGAGAAAGAAAGAGTAAAAGTGCACCACTAATTTTGCAAGCAATGATGGGCATTGATATTGGATTGCAAGAGCTCTAAAAAGGTTTTTCATGTTATGCAAATTCTTCAATATTTTAATCAATGGAAGGAACTATTTAAGAAGATAAAAAACAAAACAAATTCCCAAAATCCACCCATCATTTTTTTAGATCTATGGTAGGTATTATTTTTAGAGAAAAAGTGATTTGTGGAGACAACAAAATAATGCGAATCATAATTTTTGCAATATATGGTAGATACTTGTTCAAAAAGGAAGAAATAATAAAGGAGTTTTTAAAAGTATGTGATCCATTTATTGACTCATCCAATAGTCCATGTCATTTCATCAGGTTGGCATTGGTTGATATTAAAGATATGTGCCAAGTGCATTAGCAGCCCATTGTTACCTAATGTTGACTTGTTTTTTTTCTTTAGTTAGGATAGTGCACATTAAGGGGGAATGTTAGAATTAATGTAATGTGCACTATGTCAGTTTGACACTTGTCAGTTTCATTGACAAGTGTCATGTTCATCATATAGGCTTATGCCTATATATTGTAACCTATTTTTATCAATAATTAATCTCATCGGTTTTTCACTCCTAACATTTGGTATCAGAGCGGGTTCCCTCCCCTGCCTGTGAAATCCTTGAGGGGGGATTTCCCTCATGGAAATCCTCCCTCCCCTATTTTTTTTATTTTCCCTATTTTTTTTAATATTTTACCGAGGGAGTATGCTCTCCATCATTTGATGGATCAGAAACCAGATGGTAAGATTTTTTAAAGTTTGGGAAAATAGTAGGCCATTTTTTTTTCCAGCAATTATCCAAGAAAGCAATGAAATCTTCATCACATTCTCTGCCCTGCCCTGCTTT
Organism: Wollemia nobilis; assembly: GCA_028583015.1. NCBI lineage: Eukaryota > Viridiplantae > Streptophyta > Pinopsida > Araucariales > Araucariaceae > Wollemia > Wollemia nobilis. The sequence continues at coordinate 7,242,918 of JAQPPZ010000719.1, read as the reverse complement.
GTCTTGCCCTGTGATTTTTTTATGTGTTATGTGATTTTTTTGCTTAAGTTGTTGTCTGCGAGATGGCCAAGAAATGTAAACCCTCTCATTCTTGCATTCGTAAGTCCAATGGCCATGCTGAAAACATTTCTGGCAGCGCTGACTGGCACCTCCAGATTGCTGCTCGTTCAGCCTGGGCAATACTGAGACCCTTGGCAGCGCTCAATGCTGCGGATTTGATCCGATCAGCAAACAAAATTCAAAGAAAATTTTCCCGTGCCCGTGGGCATCTCCAGGAGGCAGTGCTAGTGTTAATTTTTGCGGCGGCCCCAATTGCTGGAAAATTTATATGACAGTGCAGGCTTCCGTTCGCAGAATTTTAAAAGAAAATGAAGACGGCTTCGATTTCCTTGCGCGTATCTGAAGAAGCTTGCTGAACTGGAAGTCCTGGGGGCCAAGAAGTTGCTGGAGCTATGTTGTGGTCGCGACCGCGGTTGGGGTTTACCTACACCTTCGACGACGGCTGCTGCATCCCGGAAGGCGGAGCAACCGACGGCGTGGCCTGTTCCCGGTCGATGCGGAGGCGATGCTGGAAGAGAAGGCCCGCAAGTGTCTGCAGCTCCTCCAGATTTAGCGGAGGCAGACTGTTTCTGCTAAAACAGGCGATAAATTAGCTGTGGACGTTTTTTATCTACGGTCGGCGTTTATCTCAGAGAGTTGTTAGTTTAGAAGAAGCGGGAATTTCGAAGATTTTTTATCCTTGTCCGGCGAAAGCAGTAGTTTGATGGTTTTCATTAATGGCGAAACCCTGCTGTCGAAGATTAATGACTGCCCATTCCTATCCTTTCCTGCCATTGCAGCGGCGGCTGTGAATCAGTTATTTTTTGGCGACTTGATAGATTATTTTTTTTAGGAAGATCGTGCTCTGTGAGAAAGAAAAGTCTATTTTTTTTTTTTTTTTTTTTTTTTTTTTACACAGCAGATGTTCAATGCTGGCCAACAGTGATTCGCCCTCAGATTTTGGCGGTGAAACTGTGATTCACCCTCAGATTTTTTAGATCTGAAGTCTTCAAAGGTATTGGACCACCGGATTCTTTACAGCAAGCCGCTTCTTAATTGCCCGGACTACATCCTGGCCGGGAAGACGCAACCGGGGACGATGCGACGCTGATGGTGAACCTGTTTCTTTCACATGGCTGAAGATTTTTTTGATGGGAGCCGATGACGAGCTGTCGAGCCGACGCAGTACCTCAATTTTCTGAGAAGAGAGATATTTTGTGCCTCCAGAGTGAAGATAGCCCATGTTCCACTGGAGACATCGTGCAAAAATTACGGATCTGGGTGAACACGTGTTGAACTGGAGGTCGGTGAAGGTATTGCAATCGACCTTGACGAGCACCGCGGTGATGTTGACGTCGCTGGGCACCGGTGAAGAATTGTTTGAATTAAAATAGGTTTTTTTTTAAGTGTTGTTGGAAGGTACGCCTGCGTGCATCCATTTTTTTGACTAAAGGAGAGCCCGATGATCACCATTATTATTTTTATTTCTTTTCCCGATGACGAGTTGTGAGAACTCCGGGAAACCTGAAAGTTGTTACATGGTCTATAAAGTGGAGGGGCCACTTATTTATTTCAATGTATGAGACTTTATTCCCCCACATGCCTTGTATTTTTTTTCAAAATAGAATTTTTTTTTTTTGAGGGGACCAATGGGAAATTTTTTTTTTTGAGGGGACCAATGGGCCTCTTTGGCCATTTGTTTCCACATGGAATGTGGGATTGGAAGGCTCTCATAGCCATTTTATTGTATTCAAATATGGATGGTCCCAGTAATTCCCTACGAGGGAAAATTGTATTGATGCTATTTTTTTCACCAGAGAGCGATGTCGCCACAGTGCGAGGTTTTAGTTGTTGTCTTGGAGAGGCATGTTGTTTTTCATTATGATGAAGGCCCCTTTGATGGTGAAATATAGGGGTATTTATAGTCGTTGGAAACGGATTTCCGCGACCGACACATTGGTATGGGATTAATTATTGATAAAAATAGGTTACAATATATAGACATAAGCCTATATGATGAACATGACACTTGTCAATGAAACTGACAAGTGTCAAACTGACATAGTGCACATTACATTAATTCTAACACCCACAAGGACTCAAGTTTATATTTTGCATCCAAATGAAGTTCGTGATATATCATAGATAGATGGAAAATCCAATGGCCCATAGAAGATGAAAAATAATATTAAAGCATGTATATCATAAAATATTATGGATATTTTTATTTGAATGATTAACAACTTGCACTATATCAAGGAGTTATTTAACAAAAATAAAAGTGGTTCTTATATTCATTAAAGTGCAAAAAATTCAATGGTCATGGAACCCATCTTTGTGAATTATTATAGGTAACACCAATGCACAATACTCCAAGGAATGTGGTTGATTTAATAAAGGTAACAATGGCATAAAATCCCTAATTCCACTGACCTACACCATTTGGATGTGACATTCTAGGAAATATGTTTAGTGTCTTAAACATAGCAATAGGAAGATACAATACTAGACTTATTAAACCCTTCAACATTATGGCCTTAGTTCGAGAGACCTCAATACCATCAACATTGAATGTTGATCAATCTCCTACTTGATTATACAGAGAAAATTTTGAATTTTAAGTGCAATATTTTAGGCAAATAAACCTTAGTTTTTCTTATAAATAGTTGTTTAATTTTCATTATAAGGTATTGAAAACTACTCGCTTATGCCTAATACCTAGAATTTTGTGTATTTTCTTTCAAGTTTTCTTCTGTGTAATAATTTAGACTCAATCCTTGAGTTGTTTTGTTAATAACATTTGATCCTCTTTTGATCTAGCACCTCCATACAAAAACTTATAATAGACATGAATATATGAAATTTTTTATTTTTCCTATTTATTGTATACGTTTTGTGTACGGATGCTTGTATATTAGATCAAAACCATGTTCAATTTAGTGCTAATAGTAGACAATGCATGTGTTCATTCCATTCTAGTTATGCATAGGAGAAATATTTTGATCTTGACACATTACATATATTAGATTAGGTTTCATTTTTGTAATCTCTCTCTCCCTTTTCCCTTGAATTTTTACAAGTAGTTAATGAAGTTGAATCTAAATATAACATCAAATAAGGATACAACCTTAGGAAAATCTTAGAGGTTTCCCAGTGCATCATGTCCCACACCCACAAATATTCTTGACTATGTTGCTCAACACAAGGCATGAGTATTGGGTGCACTTGGTCATCACATAGGAGACTAGAACATTCTAAGAGAATATAAATATGTAAAATCTATGTCTATAAAAATATTTGGATGAATTAGCACTCAAATTAGGAAATAATTAAATGCCAAACTTTAAAAAAAATATTTTAATTAGCTATTATGACATGTCATCATTAGATTGGTTGCTATGTCTAGAATTGAATGTTTAACACTTGGTCTAACATGATTGGTAGATTAAATTCATATATATAAGGGTTGAATATGTTCTATAGCCAATGGGACTTCTAAATACCTCACCAAGATAATAGTGAGATTACCATTATGCCATACATGCACTTCAAAACCAAAGGATAAATATATAATAAAATACCTTTGTTTTAAGCACAAGAGGGAGAAAAATATAGTTACATTGAGGATAAAACTTGAAACTTACCACTTGCAAGCTAGAAAACCAACCACTAAGACACAAGCACTACTAGGTAGGAAGAGAGACAAAGCCACTTTTAGCCATAACAATTCTTGAACTTTTGTCCCTTTAACAAAGTATCACCTAGGGGTTTCATTCTGCCTACATCCAAGTAGTAATAAAATATATTAATTATTGTTTTATTCCATTGTAAGTAATGGAAAGAGTGGAAGATTTATCATTTCAACCTATTTTCAAATAGATTTTCCAAAGAGTTATATGGATTCAATCTCATGATGTACTTCAAACCATATGACCAAACTACTACCATGCCACTCCATAGGCTAGAAAATGAGATCCTAGGCTTGTTTAATGAAGTCATGTTTACAATATGGGGTATGAAATGGATTTTATTGCACACCCTACCATACCTAAATCACTTTCCATGGTCATTTTATTTATAAGACTATTATGTCACTAATGCACTAGATTGCATAATTGAGTGTTAGGACTCCATCCTAACACTAATATGTAATAAACCTTTATTAATGTGGGTACCCATGTTATAATATTTTGTAATAGTTTATGGCACTACAAGTTCCTATACAAGTGGTACCATTTTATATAACTAATATCAATAATGTAATGTTTTTTTTTGGTAGAAGATTCTAGCTCGAGTGGAATTTTGCATGTAAGCTAGCCTTGAGCATTAGGTAGTGTTATGAAGTCTTTTAAAATGTGAGGGGAAATAATAATTATATTAGTTTACATATTGAATGAAAGTATTTAAGGAGGTTGACCCCTCAAAGAGTCACAATTTTGTTTTATGATTTACAAGATTAATATATTTCTGCATTTACATTTCATATTGCAATTTTCTATTATTTCATGAATTTATGCTTTTATAACAATATATATGTGAATGATCAATATTTAAGATATCAAGACACTTATAATTCTTAAAAATTCACAAATGAAGGGACTCATCCTATAGAAAATACATGCATAACAAATAGTTGGGCATTTAGGGTATCTCAAAACCTATGAAAGGATCAAGCATTTTTTTTTTCTAAAGGGGAATAAAAATGGATACTCAAACTTTTGTGGTAGAAAGTTACAAATGCCAATGCATGGAAAGAAGAAAATATGTGTTTCATGGGAACCCTTCAACTCTTACCAATTACCAAATAAGTATGGATATATATCTCTATGAATTTCATTGAAGGGTTACCTAAATTAGGAGGAAAATATGTTATTATGGTGGTAGTGGATCATCTCACAAAGTATACTCCTTTTTATTCCGTGTCCCATCCCTACACTACCTCTAACATTTTCCAAGTTTTTTTAGACTCAGTGGAATACCTAAATCAATTGTGTTTGATAGGGGCCTTACTTTTACTAGTCATTTTTGGTAGGAACTACTCAAGTTATAGGGAAATCAACTCAAAATGAGTTGAACTTATCACCCTCAAACCAATGGCCAAACTAAAATTGTCAATAAGTGCTTGGAAATATACCTCCATTACTTTACCTTAGAACATCCTGCATAATGGGCCAAGTGGCTTCCTTTGGTAAAATGGTGGTATAACACTATATATCATACTACTACTAAGGTTACCCCATTTGAAGCAATATATGACCATCCTCAATTAGCACTCTCCTCTTACAATCCAAGAAGCTCGAAGGTTCAAGCTATGGATTCCTCCTTCAAAAATATGCTTCCATTCTTCGACAACTTAAGGTCAATATTGACTTAGCTCAGAATATAATGCATCAATAAGTTGATCAACACTACTATAAGCATAGATTTGAAATTAGAATTCTTTCTTTGCTTGCACCCAAATAAATTTTTATCTCTCTAGCTTTGGGGATGTTAAAAACTTGGTTCCAAATACTATAGTCCTTACTAGTTGTTCAAATAGGTTCGATCATTAGCCTAAAAACTGGCCCTTCGACTTATATAATTCACATAGTCTTTCATATCTCCTCTCAAGAAGGTTGTTGGCAATAAGTTCCATGTACAATCTACACTACTAAAGTTGGATAAAGATAGATCCATCATTCTGAAGCCTAAATGAATTTTGTACAAGATATCACACACCATTCACCATCACGTAATCACTAATATTCTTGTTCAATGGTGAGGATTACAACCTAAAGATGCCACTTGGGAGCCCCTTCAACAACTACAACAATAGTTTCCTTATCTTCAACTTTGAGGACAAATATTTTTTAAGGGGAAGGGTATGTTAGGACTCCATCCTAACACTATTATATTGTATCGCTCCAAATTTTTTGCAGCCTTACCTTCAGGCTATAGGATCCACGCCCGAAAGGGGGATGTGAAAAGGATGGGACAATACCTCGGACTGAGAGGCCTTGCGAAGGTCCCGCCTATCGGGGGAGGTGTATAAAGGTGATTTTTCGATGGATGGTGGGGTTAACCAAGAAACGTTTAGTGGCAGTTTCGACGCCTAGGTTGGGAATGTGTTTTATGTGTTCAATTTTATCTTTAAACATTCAAATCCTAGGTTTGGCCAAATGAATCTAAGTTATTCTATATGAAATGCAGATTTAAATACAGAAAACAGATTTAATAGAAAACACAGAGAACAAACTAAGTGAATAAAATAGATTAGGGTTGGGTCATCAAGGACTTCATCTCGATCGACAACTAGGACTCGCAGTACCACACATATTGTGATGAGGCCACCTTGTCCACCTCAGGGTGGGGGAGGAGATGAGGCTGAGAGCTCGAGGGGTTCTCGAGGCTAGGCTACTACACTGCACAGACTAGATATATGATTGAGAGGATTGAGTATGCCAAGATGTAGATTGTGGCATACCAATCTAGTTTTGATATGATGTACATACATTGTTGAGATATATATATATATATATATATATATATATATATATATATATATATATATATATATATATGATATTTTTGATCATATGACTTGTCTTATGTATGGTGCTTTAATGTTTTTGATGTGATTGATTTGATGATTCATGTAATTATGTTGTTTGAAAATATTATAGTTTGAATGTCATGCTTTAAAATTTAAATGAAATAATCTGATGTAAACAAATTGGTTGTTGAGATGATAATTTGATAAAAATAAAAGGGACTATTAACAATAATTTCAAAGGACATTGTCGCTATTATAGACCATTTCATGGAGTCGTTGCTCACTCGATCGTCAAGCTAATCCCGGTATAGAAATATTGTTAAAAGTAAAAAGAGTGCTTAAGAGACTGTCTTAAGACTTTGTTGTGATGATAGAAATGATGATGGTTTGATGGTAATTTGTTTTCAGATTTTCATAAAAATGATATGCATGAAATATTTTAAAATGATTTTGGCTAGGCATAAATTCCTAAGTGTGATAAAATTTTGAATAATTCCTTAGAAATTATACCATGGTTGCAAAATTGAATTTGAACATAATGACATGAAAAATAGAATAAGTTGCATTATGTTTGAAAGCATAATTGTGGAACATAATGATTTAAGTCATATGTTGGAATAAATGGGAAATAAAATTAGTTCGATGGTTTGCGCTAGGCATAGAATATTTAGGTATAGACTTATACCATCATCGCGAAATCCAAAAGAAGAAAATAAATAGTTTTATTGCATGGTTGATTTTTAATTTTTGAAAATAAACTAGAAAATATGAAGATGAGGACTTGTGCTAGGCATAAAATTCCAATTTTGGTTTTGGAACTATACCATCGTCGTGAAAGTCAAAAATTATATGTAACTTTATTGCATGTTTTTGAAAATGATTTTGATTTGTTGGTAATGCATGTAGTTGTCTTTATACTAAACAACTGTTCTCGAGAGAAGAAAATGAAATTATTCCGGACAATTTGCAAAAATATTTCAAAGTATCTTAAAGACAAAAGTTAGATTTATAAGGAATCCCATGTGCATATGTGAGTTCATTTCCAATCTTGATTTATCATAATGATACACAAAATCTCTCAAATACAAATGTGTGTGCGATTGTATTGTTCATTCACCGAGTTTGAGCAAGATACTATGATACAAGTGATTTAAATTAACAAAATAAGTGTTCATTAACCATGATTTAGATGCATATAACCATACCAGGACTACTATGTAAGTCGGATTATCAAGAGCTAGCTAATCCATAAGCGGACATAGGTCTGTACAAAAGAAGGTCGCTAATGTGACAGACATATCACCATGCTAGGAGTTACCCAAGGCCAAGCGGGTTGGGCACAAACCACCTGTTATGGGGCTTACCTCACAGTTTTCGAATAATTGAGAATTCCAGGGATTCAAGCTCATCAACCCTTCTTTTCTTTTTAAGGGGTAGGGAAAGGATTTTATTGCTTTTGCTTTTGCTCATTTTGTTGTCTTTCTTTCTTTGCTTTCTCTCTCTTTTTTTTTTTTTTTGTATCTTTTGCTTTGATATTTGAGATAATGCTGAAATAGTGGTAAATGATTTTGCTTGATTTTTCCTTTTCTTTTGCTTCCTATTCTAGGGATACTTGCTCGGATTAGCTTGTAGAGCAAGGGATTTTTATTTCGGGTAGGGGTGAGCTTGTCCTTTTGCCAATTCTCAAAGATTCTAGACCATGTGCATGATAGGATAGCAGGGGAAACTTTTCGCTCAAGAAACCACTTCTACTATGTAGGATAGCATGGACATTACAAATATAATCATTTTATTGTGAAAGGATATGTTTGGCTTAAGTAAATAACAAGATCAATTCTCTATGCTCAAAACTTTATTTAATTGAATTTTGTGGACTTTGATATAAGAGAGATTAGTAATCATACCAAATAAATCAAGATATTTATTCATGTGAGTGTGAAAGTGCGGGATTCCAAATAAATGCTAATTTATCCAAAATAATTTGAAAATATAAACTGCAATGCGTCACAATGTGAGAAGTACAAAAATAAAAGATGTTTTTGATGATTTTGAATGTTTTTTAGATTTTTAAGTTTATAAATTGAAAGAAATACAAGATAGTGATTTTTTTTGAAATATTTTAAACAAATATATACAATGATGAAATGACAAATTTTGTTATGCATAGTAACGTTTAAGATGTAAAATGTTCATGGGTTCTTTAAGTTCTTTACCATCTAAGGTAGATAATTTGTATGCTCCTGATTCAAATTTAGCAGTGATAATATATGGTCCAAGCCGGTTGGGCTCAAATTTACCTTTAAGGTCTTTAGTTGCATTAGTATTTTTTTGATTTTCTTTTAAAACAAGGTCGCCGACCACAAAGGATCGATGACGAACTTTCTTAGCATATGATCTTTTAAGCTTGTTTTGGTAGGCACGAAGATGCTCCAAAGCATTGATGCACTTTTCATCTAGGAGCTCCAGCTGACTGAGTCTGCCAGCTCGATATTCATCTCCTACTTCGGTATCTTGAAGTAGTAGAGCCAAAGAAGGAACTTCTAATTCAAAGGGAAAAATGGCTTCAACACCATAAACCAAAACAAAAGGTGAAGTTCCAGTGGGGGTTCGAACACTAGTTCGATAAGCCCACAAAGTAGGATATAATTGAATGTGCTGATCGCGGCGAGTTATTGACCAATATTTTGAGAATTTTGATTAAGGTTTTGTTTGAAGCTTACGCTTGGCCATTACCACGAGGATAATAGGGAGTGGACTAGCGATGTTGAATCTTATATTTTTGGCATAATTTTTTAACATCTTTATTTTTGAAACAAGTTCCATTGTCAGAAATGAGATTTGCGGGAATTCTGAACCTACAAATAATTTGATTAAAAATAAATTTAGAGACTTGTGTCCCAGTGCGGGAAGCTAAAGGCATAGCTTCAACCCACTTCGTGAAATACTGAGTGGCGGTTATGATGAATTTGTGTCCATCAGATGACACAGGATTAATTTTGCCAATAATGTCTAAGCCCCATTTTGAAAAGGGCCAAGGAGATGAAATAGCCTGCAGTTCTTGTGCGGGGGCATGGACAAGGTCGGCATGTTTTTGGCACTTGTCGCAATGGCGCACATAATCATGTGCATCATTCTCCATGGTAGGCCAAAAGTATCCTATCCTAAGGAGCTTTTTAGCAATGACACTACCATTGAAGTGTCCTCCACAAGATCCATCGTGGGCTTCACTCAAAGCTGATCTGGATTCTTCTAGATTCAAACATCTCAATAGGATACCTTCAAAAGATCTCCTATATAAAGTATTGCCAATTATTACAAATCGACTTGCTCGTCTACGTAATAACCGACGTTGGTTTCTATTAGAATTGGCGGGGAAAGTCCCATTGTGAAGAAAATCAAATATATCCAGTATACCAAGGTTCGGGAGTAGTTTCATTGATTAGAAACACATCCAAAGGTTCTAAGCATGACTTATTTGAAGCGGGTTCCTGGAGTCGACGAATAATGATGGTGGCATATTCGTCATCTAACTCCAAGGGGAGAAGAGATGCAGCTGCGGCCATAGCGTCAGCCGCACGGTTGCTAGTTCGAGGAATAGCTTCCAAGGTAACTTGATCAAATAGAGACATTAATTGTAAAACATATGCTTTATATGGACGCAATTTATCATCTCTGGTCTGATAAACTTCATTAATTTGGTTTATAACAAGTTGAGAATCACCAAAAACTAATAGATTTTTAATTTTTAGCGCCAAGGCAGCTCGTAATCCAAGGATTAGAGCTTCATACTCAGCAATATTATTAGTGCAAGCAAATGTTAATTTAAAGGACAAAGGTATAATGTGCTTTTGTGGAGATATTAAAATAATACCTGCACTAGCCCCACTCATGCATCGGGCTCCATCAAAGTATAAGGACCATTGTTCAACATGGTCTGCCTCTAATTGAAGGCATTCATCAGGAAACTCAATGATGAGGGGATGGGTAGACTCTAAGGGTGCAGCAGCTAATTGATCTGCTATGATTTGACCCTTAACAGACTTTTGTCCTATAAACGTGAGTTCAAACTCGCTTAGAGCAAGAACCCACTTGGTTGTGCGACCCGATAAATAAGGTCGACTCATGAGATACCGCAAAGGATCATATTTAGCAATGACATACGTTTTTTGACTAAGCATATAATGGCATAATTTTTGCGTAGAAAATACGACTGCTAGACATAGTTTTTCTAATGCTGTGTAGCGGGTTTCATAACTAATTAAAGTTTGGCTAATATAATAATTAGCACGTTCTCTTTTCTCATCATCAAGTTGAGCTAACATAGCTCCTAAAGCAAAATCTGAAGCTGAAATATACAGGATAAATGGGCGGTCAGGTCTAGGCGGTGAAAGCACAGGTGGGTTAAGGAGGTATTGTTTAAGAAGTTCAAAAGCTTCCTTACATTCATCGTCCCAATTAAAAGGGATATCCTTCTTAAGGAGCTTAAGAAAGGGACCGGTTTTGTCCACCAACTTATCGATGAAGCGACGGATGGCTTGAAGTTTACCTTGTAAACTTCGTAACTCAAATATATTGGTAGGTGCGGGCATATCAGTGATAGCCGCAATCTTGAGAGGGTCGATTTCGATGCCACGTAAAGAAACTATAACCCCTAATAGTTTACCGGACTTAACTCCAAATATGCATTTGGCTGGATTTAATCGAATAAGATATTCTCTTAACCGATTAAAAACTTTTCTCAAATCATCTAAATGATCATCTTCATTAATAGAGCGAGCTATAATATCATCTACATAATCATGTAGGATATCATGCATCATGTCATGAAAAATATAAGTCATAGCTCGTTGATAGGTTGCACTGCATTCTTTAAGCCGAATGGCATCACTTTCCAACAAAAGGTACCCCAGGGGGTAATAAAGGTTGTTTTAGCTTGATCTTCAGGAGCTATCCTGATCTGATTATAGCCGGAGAATCCATCCATTAGGGACATCATCCCACTCCCAGCAGTAAAATCAATGATTTGATCCATGTTTGGAAGAGGAAAATCATCTTTAGGGCATGCAACGTTAATATCTCTAAAATCTGTGCAAACCCTAACTTTGGTAGCTTCTTTCTTGGTGAATGGAACTACATTCGAGATCCATTCAGCATAATCAATAGCTTGTATAAAAACAACATTCGGGAGTTTTTCTAACTCCCCTTTGACTAGCAAAGCCACTTTAGGATGCATTTTTCTAAGTTTCTGTTTAACAGGTTTAGCATCCGGATGGACTACTAGGTGATGCATGACTACAGAAGGGTCTAAACCTGGCATATCTTCATATGTCCAAGCGAAGACATCTTCATATTCTTTAAGGAATGCAATGTATTGCTCTTGTTTTTCTTGACTTAATTCTGACCCAATATTGATTATGTGAGGATTATCCTCAGTTCCCATGTTAACTTTAATGACGTTTTCTACTTCCATGTGTAGATCTCTTTCAAAATTAGGTGGGGCGGGTGAGACGCCCAATTCTTGTAATTCTTTTAAGGTTAACTTAGATAAGTCATTTTGAGGAGTAGTGGCCTCAAGCTGAGCTATAGTTGGTATAGAACCATCAAAATAAAACCCATTGTGTAACATCTCTTCAACGGAGACATCATGGAAAATATCACCTTCCAACTCATCATCGGATCCAACAATCATTTCAGGATAAGCTATGGATAGCATATTGCATGTAAATGGCTGATTTTGTAGAGGCAAATCATCATGCCTATCCAAATAATCTTGATAACATATGAGTTGATCATCATGTTCAAAAGGGAAGGGTTGACCCTTACTAGGAAATAGGCCCACACCACATCGGGCGGGCCATGGTTCTACCTCGAAAGGTTCTTTCATACCATTTTGGAAAGGTCCCAAGCCTTTCCCTTTATATCCCATTTTAAGCATTATAGGTTTAGCTTTAATATACTCATTAGTAAAATAACATCGAGCATATCCCTCATGATGAGTTTTGATGTTCCTGGGTATTCTTCCCTAGTCATATCCCTTATAAATGAAGGCACAACTCCCAACTTGGTAAGTACTTCCCATAGGTTGTGGGAGGCCCAAAGTACGAGGAGATGGCGGCAAATTACTTAAGATAATGGAATTTTGCATAGAAGCATTTGTTTTTTCTGATATAAGAATTTTAGATAAATCAGGTAAGAGTTCATCAGAAAGAGCATAAGATGTAGAAGGATCATTCCCTATATCTTTAGATGTGGAAGGTATGATAGATGTAGATAATGTAGAGGTGTTAATAGATGGGTCTATAGGTTTTGAAATTATAGGGATAGAACATGAAGGATTGGTTGTGGATTTAAGATCTTTTTGAGGTTCTAGAGTGGTTTGTTTAGAAGATTGTTGAGTTAAATGTATAGGTGTAGTTGATGGAGGAGAAATAGATGATGTTATGGGTGTGTGTTTCACATGTTTAGATGAAAAATAAGAATTAGGATGTGTGGATGACAAAGCGGGGCAAAATTGCACTCCAACGGGTTCTGCCAAAGCACACATATCAAAGGGTCTAGGATCACCATGGATAGTGACCAACTGATTTTTAAATTCGAATTTAACACATTGGTGTAAAGTTGATGGGACAGCCCGCATTGCATTGATCCAAGGACGACCCAAGAGTATATTGTATGATGCGGGGCAATGTACAATAAACACGGTCGTATCTAGGGTTCTAGGACCAACTTGCAATGGGATGGTAATGACTCCACACGTTTCTTGTGTCTCGTCATTGAAAGCTTTGATGATCATGTCAGTTTTCTTCATTTCATCACTTCTAAACCCAAATCTTTGGTAGAAGTCAAAAGTGCAAATGTTTAGAGATGAACCATTATCGATCAAGACTCTTTTAACAGCTACATCTCCAATTAGAGCAGTAATATATAAGGGATTATCCTTATGTAAACTATGTTGTGGTATATCTTTATCTCGAAAGTCAATACAATCAACTTCTCTAGTGATGATAGTATTGGCCATGGCTTCGGGTTGAATATTTTGAGGTACCATCATTTGGCTTAATGTAAGCATCAATTCATCCCTATGGGTAGGAGAAGATCTTAACAAGTCCAAAAGGGAAATTATGGTTGTAGTATTGGATAATTGCTCATTAATATTGTAAGGGGGTTTAGGTTGAACATTAGGAGCATGATTCCCTTTATTGGGATTTCTCAAAACAAATGGAGTTGATCCATCGTTCTGATTTGGTTCTTGTTGAGAATTTTGAGCCTGTTGTCTAGTAACGACTCCGATGGTACCTACAATGTTATATTGAAGATGCTGAACTAGTCTCGGTTGAGCGTTTATGGCTTGTTCATTAGGAAGGAATTGATTAGAAGAGGGTCGAGTAGTAACTCTTCTAGGAAATGGTTCTTCCGGAACCATAGCATCTGTGATGGGTTGAATAGGATCTGATTCATTTTTAGAACTATTCGATTGATTTGAGGTGATGTCTACTTCACTTTCAGTATCCGATTCTACATCACTAGGATCGGGAGTTTGAATATTATGTAGGGGCCTGGTCGTGACCATGGATAAAGTTGTGCCAAATATTTGAGGATCCTGAACAGATAATTGTCCGCTAATAGTCCCTACATATCGGGTAGGAGGGGGAACATTATGATGTTCGATTTGATTGGCCACTTCTTTACCATGTTTTGGTAAAGGATGTTGAAATATATCTAATGATTGATTAGCATTTTGATTCTGATTTTGGGGAATGGTCTTTTGAGCATTATTAGGAGCATTTTGTTTAGGTTGGAAAGCTTGCACCTCCATCTCATTATTATCAATCAGATCTTGTATTTTATGTTTTAACCTTTTACAAGAGTTGGTAGAGTGTCCAGGCCCTCTATGGAAATCACAGTGTAAGTCGGCTCTGTATCCGGGTATGGTTGGATCAGGTTCCCGGATAGGTGGTAATTGAATCAAACCTCTTTCGAGTAATTGGGGTAGAATAGTTGATAATGGTTGATTCAATCTAGTAAACTCTCGAGGAGGTTTATCAGGAGGTTTCAATATAAATTTTTTTGTTGTCTTGGTTGTATTGATATTAGCAATGTTTCTACTATCAGTGACTCCGTCACCTACAACTTGTTTATTTTTGTATTGATTTCTGGATGTTTTCTCATCATCTTTCTTTTTGAGCTGACCTCTCCTAATGAGAGCATCTTCCACCCTTCGAGCTAAGTCTATAGCTTGATCGAAGGTGGTCAAGGTAGCGATTGATAGCTCATAGGATATTTGTTCTTGCAAATTATTAATAAAAATATCCAACATTTCCCTATAAGGTAGCACAAAGTGCAGTTTTCCTATCAACTGCCTCCATCTAGCTAAGAAATCAGCGAAACATTCATCTTTATCTTGTTTTAAGTTGTACAAATCTTTAATGGTTACATGCCTCTCGATATAGGCACTAAATTGATGCACAAAAGATTCAGCAGTCTCTTCAAAATTTCTCAAAGAATGAGTGGGCAATTGATAGTACCACTCTAATGCCATTCCTCCTAAACTTTTTGGGAACATTTTTAGTAATAGCAAGTCATCATGTGATATATCATGACATGCTATCCTAAACATGCGAAGATGCTCTATGGGATCTTCGGTTCCTTTATATATAGGCAGAACGGGCATGGGAAAATGTTTAGGGTATGGTTGTGCTACAACCATGGGATCTAGAGGTTGACTACATATCTCTCGATAATTGTACGAGGGACGGTAGGGATCTATCTGGTCCATGCGGGAAGCTAACTGTTTCACCATGGCTTCCAGATTACTGGTTTGCCCACCATATTGGTTCGGTAGGGCATTAATATGAGATTTGTGAGCATATGATGGAGGGACATGAAGATTAGATGCTATATTGCTATTGTGTAAATTGTTGGTAGGAAGGGTGTTATGAAGAAGTTTTGAAGTTGTATTATGTTGTATCCCAGATTGTTGAAAATTGGTGTTTGGCTTCATTTTAGGTTTTTGTTGATTTGAAGCATATTGATTAATAGTTTGGCGAAATAAAGCAGTGAATGAAGGTCTCTTTTGTGTGGGAATGATTTTAGGCTCAATAACAGGTTCCTTAGGAGGTTGGGTAACCTGTTGTTTTTGCATGTTCTGAATCATAGTGACCATATCTCTATTGGATGGTCCAGCTTTATCACTTTCTTGATCAATGAAAGACAAGGGATTAGTGTGTATGTCAAACATATGTTCCATGGCTGCTTGAGTGTCACTAATTTGTCCTCTATCAATACGAACTGCCATATTAAGAGCACCAATGTTATTATTGAAGAATTTCCAGAAATGATCTAAGTTATCAAAAGCAATAGTTCCATCTGGAGCTATTCTAGGGGATGAGGATCCTTCCTCTTTAAGATTTTCTTGTTGTTCATTTTCTTCACCGACTCATCTTACGGCTGTTCTAGAGTTTCTCCTTACGGAATTGATTCCTCAGGAAGGACATTTGGGTTTTTTGTTTTGTCTCCTAACCAATCTTCTCCTTCTTCTTCAGTTTGTTTACCATTCCTAAGTCTAGGCATTGTGCTTAAATTTAGATTTCAGCAAATATATATATATATTTATATATATATATATATATGCAACAAGCTTAAGAGGTATATATTTTAATTATATACCTACTATAGTATTTGAAATAAAATGTTTTTGGTTTTGTTATGTTTTTGGTTTTTCTTATTTTTTATAACAATATTATAAAGATAACAAACAACACTCAAAATGCAAGAAATAATAATAATGAAAGCAATGATCTAGTTTTCTATAAACAATTTATAAATATCATTAATGGGCTCAAGTTCTTCAAGAGTCATGAAGTGTTCTTCTTCAAATTGAAAATTTTCTTTCAAAAATTTGACAAAAAGTGCTATAGTGATATTATCTATCTCAGATTCTGGTTGGTAGAAATAAAGCTCGTGGCAATATTCTCGATATAACACAGCTCTAGGAACTCTATTCCATATTTCTCTATTCATAAGAACGACCTCTTGGTCTTCTACATGACCTAGGAATTGGTGTATAATGGCTGCGTTCTCGAGGTATTCCTCGAAGGTGAACAATTCTGAAGACACAAGAGCTCTCCTATAAGCTAACCACCTATGGCAGGCTCTCTGAAGTTCATGATAAAATATGAGTTGATGAGGATCCAGGATTCTATCTAGGACAAGCCTCTTGATTTGTTTAAGTTCTGTTGACCTAGATGAAATGACACCTAGTCTTCTATCAAGTTCGTCCCACAAAAGTTGGTTTCTATCTGTTTCAGGCACACTAAGCACAAAATTAATTTCTAAGGTTGCTAATTGGTTTTCAACATTTATAATAACTGCTAGTCTTTTCTTAGGAGCTACCATCTAAACATGATATGCAACTTAGTAATTTTCTAATGATTTTAAATGCATCTATTTTTTTTTGTTTTGTTTTCATTTTCAAAAGGTTTTAGTTTCACGTCGGGTTCACCAAAATGTATCGCTCCAAATTTTTCGCACCCTTACCTTCAGGCTATAGGATCCGCGCCCGAAAGGGGGATGTGAAAAGGATGGGACAATACCTCGGACTGAGAGGCCTTGCGAAGGTCCCGCCTCTCGGGGGAGGTGTATAAAGGTGATTTTTTGACGGATGGTGGGGTTCACCAGGAAACGTTTAGTGGTAGTTTCCACGCCTAGGTTGGGAATGTGTTTTATGTGTTCAATTTTATCTTTAAACATTCAAATCCTAGGTTTGGCCAAATGAATCTAAGTTATTCTATATGAAATGCAGATTTAAATACAGAAAACAGATTTAACGAGAAAACACGAGAGAACAAACTAAGTGAAGAAATCCATACCTAGTTTTGGATGTCTGATGGAGGTTCTGATTTTTGAAGCAATTCGGATCGTCTGGAATTTGACAGGATCGTCTCCTATCTGACAGGATCGTCTGAGATCTGACGAATTCATCAGATGAATTCGTCGAGACCTACAAATAGAGAAATAGATACAAAATACCAAAATTGCAACTATTACGATAAAGGAAAATGATATGAAACAATAATAAGGATGTTAATAAGATAATCCTGAATGGAAATGCAAATAAATTACGATACTTTAATAGCTAATCATGATCTTATTATGCAATTAAACTACATGGGTGAACTCCAAGATGCAAGATAACAGGAAATAATAATAAAAGCCGACTAAATGCAAGAATAAAATAACAGCAAAGTATAGAAAAAGTGCAAACTCTGGGCACTGATTGCCCCAATGCAGACTGTAGTCGAAATCATCTCGGATTGATACGAAATCGTCTCGAATTGGACAGGATCGTCTACGATGATCTGAGCTTGCTCCGGCTGAAGAATGACAAGGTTCCTGCAACAAAATTTGGAAAGTACAAATGCAGATGGTAATCCTGGGTATTCTAATGCGTGTAAAGGTCAAGTTACAGGAAATTTCAGCCAGGGGAAAGTCAAGGGGGTTCCTAAGGTTTAAATAGGCTTAGGAGGGAAGTTGGGAGGTTGGAGATCATCCTAATTTGGAAGATCTTCAACAGGGGAGGTCTCTAGCGATGCAGACACGCTTCTGCCCAACTTAGAGACGTCGTTGAAACAGAGGCTAATTATGAAAAATTAGTTTTGGGACAAGATCGTCTGGACGTCCTAGTCCAGACGAAATCATCCAATCTGAGGCGATATCGTCTGATCGGCGACGATATCGTCAAACGGTCAAAACAAACTCTAAAAATGGCACGAGAAACGAGGAAACGGGTTAAACGGTGGTTTTGGAGCGGTTTTGGGGTTGAATTTGAATTTGAATTATTACTAAGGTAATTTTAATTATTGCTAAGGTTTTACTGCACCAATTTTAGGGTGCTACATATATAATAATCCCTTTCTTAAAATGGGATCCCTATTATAATGTTTTGTAATGATATTATTTAATATTTTGTAATATTTTGTGGCACTAGAAGTGCCTGGACAAGTGGTAATATTTTATGTAACTATTATCAATAACATAACTATTTTGTTTGGTAAAATATTCTAGCTTGGGTGGAATTTTACATGTAAGCTAGCCTTGAGCATTAGGTATTGTTATGAAGTCTTTAAAATATGAGGTGCAAGGATGAATATATATTTTTGCATATTGTATGAAAGTATTAAAGGAGGTTTCCCCCTCAAAGAGACCCACGATTCTATGTTGTGATTTATGAGATAAATTTTATTCAGCATTTACATTTCATATTGCAATATTTTGTTCTTTCATGAATTTCTACTTTTATTACAATATTTATGTGAATGTGCTTATTTTTATTAGAATGTTCCTAACATTGAGCAATGTCAACCTATTCAAAATATGCTCACATAGATACTACATGTAGACGATGCCAAAAATTAAAATTTGAAAAATTATAAAAAATGAAATTGGTCAAGTTGCAACCTAATGTGACTGCTCTCATTAATCACTAATGTAATAAATTCTTCTTTTTATAGATGAATGAAGTTTATTTATATCTCATATTGATACCAAGTTTAAATTTCCAATATTTTCTAGAACCATTCCAAAACATCCATTCACCCCAATCATATGCCAAAAATAAGATAATGCAATTTAGAATATAATAATAATAAATGATGGAAGTAAAAAGATATATTAATAAGTATAAGGTGGGTGTCCATGGACACCTCAATATATCATATTTTTTTCACACTTATGATATAAATGGATACTCATGGAGGGGTATTTATAGGGGTACCAATATCTCAATGAGAGATCAACCTTAGACCAACTTTAACTTAACCTTCAAGTTAACCTTACAATAAAATAATAATAAATTACCCTTTAAGTGAGGTTATTCAAAAATATTGATTAACCAACATGGGTAAAATACGAAAGGGGCTTGTAGACTTACATGAACATACCCATAGGATTACATAAAGAATGCCTATAGTTTTACATAATCACATTCTCATAGGCTGCATAAATGACACTCATAAACACATCATCACACATTTGGACTTGGCCTAAACAATATCAAATCAACATACAAGTCATCAAAAATTTATCCCAAGCTAATCACAATAGCATAATTATATTACCTATTGTAACTATGATCAAAAGAAGGGTTTGAATATAGAGCATCATTAAACCATGTTAATTTAAACTAATTAAACAAGTCTTCAATCACTCTATTTTATGAAGCATAATAGATAGATAAAATAATACTTTAATCACTTTATTCTAATCATTAATACGTAAAATAGATCCTTCATGGACAAATGTTTTATACTAAATCAAAAATTAAAACAAGCATAGAAATAAGAATAAGTCTTTAGTTTATTATTCAAGGGTGTTAATAAACCTAGGTTATCCTTTCCTTCTCATTTTTCATCTAAACCATATGATACAACAAAACAGAAACTACCATTATTATTAAAAGGCCCTAATCTTCTTTACTTTAAAAGTAATAAACAAGGTCTAAAAATCATTGCAAGATAATATAAGAATTAGTAATTTAAGTTAGTACATTATTCTAAGTTATCTATAAAATTATCTATCCTCATCATAATGAAAAATAAATTTTAATTTCACTCCATATTTGACACACAAAAAAAGCAAATTGGTAAAAATATCATTGGAATTATAAAATGCCTAAATAAATCTAATAGACAAGCTAGGAAAAAAAGAGGAATATAGAGAGTGTGAATACTATATGGAAAGAAACAATAAATTAGGATAGGATACATTTTATTTATAAATAATCATATTTATATAAGATAATCACAAGTATATACGCATGATGTGTGTGTGTGAGAGAGGGGGGGGATCTAAACTATGGTTTGATAACTATGGTACTTATTATTTAAAACTATAATTTTTTTTCTATATTTATTGAACTTATCACAACCTTATTATAATACCCATTCTTACCAATTCAAAAACATAGAGTTTATTAAGTTAAAAAAATTCAAATATAATGGCATTGTGTCAATAGATAATGAAATAAAAATAATATTATCTCTATAAGAACATAATTTAAAATATTAGTTTATTATTTCCTCCTATTTATATTAACTCTAGATCTCTTTCCATTCCATTCCATTCTTAAATCTTGTTTTTTTCGTTTTCCATTCCATTCCATTCTCCCTAGGATGTAGATAAAAATCTATTTACACCTATTTATAGAAACCTATGAAGCCTAATCTTCTCCCAATCTCCTTAATTTCTAGAGATACAAGTTAGAGATAATTAAATAATTTGGGTAAGGTGTAGGAGTACCACAAAATTATAAACATGGTTGTAGTTAGGGTGGAGTTAAATTCCACACTACCACCACTTTGTTTTCTAGACTATATTACACCCATGTTTACCTTATTATCACAAAGTGAGGGAACAAAGGTAAATAAATTAATATTTATAATAAATATACTTTAAAATGTGGGCCCACCATTTAAAATATTATTTAAATCTTTTGGTAAGCTATAATTATTGATCTAGGAAATTGTCCTGACTTTTGACTAAAGTGTTGTACTTCTAAATATGATTTTCAAAAAGGTTGGACAAGTTTGTCAAAGGATTCCTCTAACATATATATTAATGTTGGCTCATTTTTATCCTTGTATTTATCTATAATATACTCTACTTTGCATGAAAATATATGCATAAAATAAAATACATGAAATTAAATTGCATAAAGTGCAAAAAGTAAACTCATAGAGTTTGGAGTGCAAGAGATGAAAACAAATTTGGATGTTACAATATAGTCAGGAGGATATATGATTATTCAACACATGAGAACTCAAATAATATCAATTTCCACTCATTTATTTATTATGATATTGATAAGCAAATGAAAATATTGGCTAAAAGGGTGATATCCAACTATCACACTCTTAGCAAATTAGGAGGGCAATTCCATTGATGGGATACATAAGGACTTTCCAATTTCTAAAAACCTCATGAGTACAAAGTATATTATGGGTTTCATAGAGTGTAGCTCTAAATTTTTTGGCTAAAATATAAATACGATGAAGGCCCTAGGACCCTATTTATAGCAAAAGGTTATGCTTATGTTACATGGGGTGAAAAATAATTACTTATAGTGCAACTAAAGTTTTAGGGGTAACTTTGGTAAAATTATGCACTTTCAAGTGTAAAATACCTATAATCATACCTATAATAAACTTATAAGGATCTAAAAATGTTGTGTACCACAAAATACCAAAAATATCATTTTCTAGAATATTTTCCTTGAAATTCGTATAAATTTTCTCTTTTGTTCACTATATGAGGAATTTGCTTGGCTTTGTTGAGAAATGTGCTCACTTTTGCAAGTTATTCATTTACATTATCAAGTGTACTATCAAAAATTTTCAAGTGAATAACTCCTTGAAAAATTAGTGCTTTTGTTGAATGAATTACTCCTCTACGCCAATTAGCAAGTTTTGTAAGTGAATGACTACTTCACTAAAAATGAGATTTTTTTTTAATTATTATTTTTTTTCATTTTCCCTCCTATTGTTATTTATTTCCTATAAAATAATAAAAACTTGTGGGATTTTAAGCCTTACTACCACAAAATATCACAGGTCCCAATATAAAGAAGCCACACTATTAAAGGTCAAAATATTAGTATTAAAGAGTATAATTATATATGTGAGAAATTAAATATATATCCAAGCCAATATAATAATGAAAATAGCATTCACTTATAATACCAAATATGAATATAAATGTCCATAATCATTCATGTAAAAGCATGAAGAAAACTTACAATATTAATTGCTGAAAATATGTATACAAGCTTTAGTATCAATGTTTTTTTCTCACCTCCTAGTTCATATTTTCACGTGTTACATTGTATTGAGCTTTATATCCATAATATAGATATAGTAATGTGAATCTTAACATACTTGACTATTTATTTCCATATGACAACTCACATGACCTTTGACTTATCTTCTTGGCACTTGTATACTAGACTCTTCACTCCTTACATGTATACTTGACTCTATGACACTTGCAAACTTCTACATGACTCTTACTCTTCTATATGCACTCATAATATAAGAAAATCTTGCACATCCTCACTTTAAATGTTTGCACACCTTCATACATGATATTTTTGTATATTCTCTCAATACACATTTGCATTCCAACTTACATGACACTTGTGCATCTCCTACACATTGACACTTACATAAAAGGGAAAACATAAATCACTCATCTAAACTATAGACTCAACTCTAATATATTACATATTTACATTTGTACCATGAAGGTACCATGGCATTACATTTACAATGTAATATTCTTCAACACCCCCATGTATTAAATTATTTGGTTATTGAAGAATTTAGTGTTCAATATTTGTCTTTGTCTTCAATATTTATATTTTTATTTAATATTTGTCTTTGTCTACAATATTTTTCTTTGTCTTTAATCTTCAATCTACTTCTTTCAAGAATTTGTCCGAATCTTCGGTATATAGTCTTGTTTGAGATTCTTCTAGTTCTTGTTATGGCGCTTGTTTTTTATCGATATATATTTTAACTTTCTTTCTCTTTGATATTTGGATCTTCTTATTTTGTTTCTTTATACTATTATTTTTAGTCCTGGTCTTGATCTTGCCTTGTCATATTTTTGAAGTCTTTTCTCCTATATTATGATTTTCTAGAACATTTCTTTTCTTTTTTTTTTGTAAAAGAGGGTAAAAATTTATTAACTTAGCAAAACATTCATGATACAAAGAAAAAGCAGAAGCTATTCAGACATATCAGCTCTCAATAAAGAAGATAGAGATTGAGAGCAATCAGAAGAAAGTTAAGACCAATTTTGAACATCCCAACCATCTTGAAACTTAGAAGCCCATTTAGCTAACAAATCCGCTACCCTATTCCAATCCCGAGGAATATGCACAAAAGAAATGAAGTCCAAGTGAGCAGAGATATTAATAATTTGCTGAGCAACCCAACTCAACCGCCAACAACCATGAAGACTATCTCCAGAATTTAACAAATTTATAACAATCTGAGAATCAGATTCACAAACAATCCGATGCCAACCCAAAGCATACCCTTGCTCCAAAGCATATAAAATTGCGAGTGCTTCCATGAAGTTATTAGAATGATGTCCCTTAAAGAAAGAGAAAAAAAATTGGATAGTACCACTACTATCCCGCCCCACACCACCAATACCAGCATTACCCGGATTACCCCAAGAAGATCCATCCATATTAATTTTCAGCACTCCCGGAGGAGGCGGATTCCATTTTCCAGCCCTTCGCACCCGATTATTCTGACCCATCCGTCTGCAAGAGACATTAGGACCAGGACCATTAACCATCAAGCCTAATATTTCCATGATCTGACGTTCCGCATGGTCCATGGGAGAAATAATCTGACATTTTGCAGACACAGTTTCCTGGATCATTCACAAAATCCTCTGCCAAACCTGGGAATTAGTTAACTCCTTACCTTGGAAAATCCGACGGTTCCGTTCAACCCAAATCTACCAAAAAATGCATGAAGGACCAATACTCCATCCAACTTGTAAAAAGAAAGCCGCTGCAGGAGGCCGCCCCATACTCCTCCAAAAATCAACTATTGATGAAGCATGCGAACAAGGGTGATTCCATACTCCCCACCAATAATGCCAGACTTGTCGAGCAAAGTCACATTGGAGAAGTAAATGCCCAATAGATTCTTCAACCTTCCCACAGTTATAGCATAAAGAGGGGCCAGCAAACCCACGCTTTTGAAAATTATCCCAAGTGAGACAACGATTATGAGTAGCCTGCCACCCATAAAAACTACACTTCGGCCAAATAAACTTATTCCAAACTTGCTTCCATAATGGAACCTCCTCCTCACCAAACCGCTACCGATCCAAAACACAATAACCAGTAGCAACCAAAAATATCCCTCTATTATCTCTTCCCCATGCTAGCACATCATCCCCAGGTAGAGAAGAGCAGGGACGGCTAGCGAGAATACGGGCCAGCTCTGCCCTCGCATCCATAGTGCCACCAGTAGGCCATTCTCGAGGATCCTTCCACTGGAGACTAACCATCTGACCAAAGGACTTAACAGTTTTGAAATCTGCCACCTTCAACCATCCAGCATCCCAAAAGCATTGAGCAAGATCTTGAAGATGTGGAAACTCGCTAAGAAGAGGAGCAAATCCATCCCAAGAATCCTGCCAAAAAAGAGCCCGAGACCCAATATAACAAATCCAAAATAACCCCTGCTTAACCGACTCTGCTCCCTTTTTCAAAGTATTCCAAACAAATGATCCTCGACCGGTCAAGGCTGTATCGAGGAATCTCCGAACCTTCCACTCCCCTAAGATACTTGTGGGAGATAATCTTGGCCCAAGTTTGCTCCCCGATTACTACACCAATGCCAATACGACTTAGCGACCAAAGCGAGTCCTAGAAAGAGAGCTTAGACGAAGACCCAACCCCCCAACTTGCCTTGGTCGACAAATAGTCTCCCATTTAACAAGACTCCATTTTGAGGAACCAAGATTGCCAACCCATAGGAATTGCCCGGAAAGAGAATCCGGGTCATGAAGAAAACTTGCTGGAGCAATCTGAATAAGGCATCTATACACCGGTAAAGCTCTGAACAAGCGACTTCAAAAGTAAAACCCGACCAGCAAAAGTTAACCATCTATGAGTCCAATGACTAACTCAACTACGAAATTTGTCAAGTATGTTAGTCCAAACCGCCCTAGGTAGAGGACCAACAGAAATGGGAATCCCCAAGTATGTAAGAGGAAGAGTTCCAACCTGAAACCTGAGAATCTGAACAATTCTAGCTTGAACCCTGGGATCTGTATTGAAAAATAAAATAATAGACTTGTGCTCATTAATCTCCTGACCAGAGACGACCAAATACAAGTCCAAAGCATGTCTAAAGTTGGTTGCTTCACAAATAGAAGCTACACCCAAGAGAGCAGTGTCATCAACAAACTGAAGATGGGAAATGGCTGGCCTACTATTCTCCCATTTCCATCCATGAATAAGACCCTGGTGAACCTGATCTTTAAGCCAGCGACCCAGACCTTCAGCCATAATTATAAACAAGTACGGAGATAAAGGATCCCCCTGTCGAAGACCCGGGAAGCATGAAACAAAGGAGAGGGCTTTCCATTAATTAGGACATAATATGAGGGAGTTGTAATACAACTCATAATCCACTCAATCCAAGAAGGATCAAATCCAAAGGCCAAGAGGATTTTGTGAAGAAAAGACCATTTCACCCTGTCATAAGCCTTCACCATATCCAACTTCATAAACATAAACTTATTCTTAGAAGTGCTCATAGAATGAATCGCCTCGGCAGCAATAGCCACTCCATCCAGAATCTGTCGGCCAGCCACATAGCCACCCTGCTCATCAAAAACAACTCTATCCATCCAAGGCTTGAGACGCTCCGCAATCAGCTTAGTAATAATTTTATACACCACATTGCAGAGAGTAATAGGCCGAAACTGATCAAAATAGCTAGCACCGTCCTTTTTAGGAATTAGCAAAAAAAAGTGGAATTCAAAGCTTTCAACAACTGATGGTTATGAAAGGACTCAAGAACAACCCTCAAAAGATCAGATTTAATAATTTCCCAAAAGTGTTGAAAGAACTCAACCGGGAAGCCGTCAGGCCTCGGAGCTTTCCCAGTCTTCATAAGGAAAACTACCATTTCTAGTTCATCAATGGAAATAGGTTGAAGAAGGCATGCATTGATCTCTTCTGAAATAACAGAAGGAATACAACACAAAATAGTATGATCATCAACATGATCCCCACAAAAATCCTCAGAATATAAGGAATAAAAAAATCGAACAGCTTCCCGAGAGATATCCTGAGAAGCAGACAACTGAATACCTTGAGAAGAAATAATCGAAGAAATACCATTACCGTGTCTTCGAGCCTTAACAGTTTTAAAGAAAAAAGTTGTATTTCGATCTCCTTCTTGTAACCATTCCACCCTGGCCTTTTGCTTCCAGAAAATCTCTTCCCGAAGCTCCCATTCTTGAAGTTCATGCAAAGCTTCAGACTCCTCCTGCAAATTCTGCTCTGTTAACCCATGATCTCTGATATGTCTGGTGATAACATCAAGCCTTATTTGGGCCAAAGTTTTAGCCTGAAATAGATTCCTGAAACACTACCTGTTCCACTTTTTGAGTTGATATTTCACAAATTGGAGTCTTTTAACAAAAGAGTACATAGCAGTATCGTGGGAAGGACAACCCTGACTCCACTAGACTTTCATCAACTCGTACAAAGAGGGATCCCTAAGCCACATTAACTAGAATTTAAAACTTGGATGATGATCCATTTCTTTCCGAGAGATAACAAGTTTAATAGGCCAGTGGTCTGATTCCCTCCAGTCAAGAATCGTTGAGTTAGTAACCCAAGAATTGCTAATCCAAAATGAAGAAGTAAGAAACCTGTCCAACCTCTCAGAGATTGAGTTAGAACCACACCGCTTATTCGTCCAAGTGAACACACCATTCTTTGGCTTAATATCCACCAGATTAAGAAGCTGAATATTATCATTAAGGAGTCTAGAGGCAGGCCCCAAAGTACCCACACCACCCCTCTTCTCATCAATACTAGATATAGCATTAAAATCTCCAGCCATAATCCAAGGATAGAATGGAACCAAGGCTCGAACACTTTGAATATGATTCCACAGCAGCACCTTCCCAGCAAGATCTGAGGGGACGTAAATGTTAGTGAAAAAAACCACTTCTCCGGACTCATGGCAAGAAGCTATCATAGAAAGAGATGACTTATTTGATACCCACCAAAGAGGAGTAAGCTTCTGCGGATTCCAAAGGCTAACAAGCCCCCCAGCACTACCCATAGCCCCAACACACTGATAAAGACCTCGAGGGTAGAGTTTAGAAGCAATACTAAATAGACCCTCCACCGATAATTTAGATTCTTGAAGAAAAACAACATCCGGCTTATGTGCCTGAACCAAATCCCGAATAGCTTTTTGACAAGGTAAGCTATTCAAACCTCTCACATTCCAGGAAAGAACAATCATTTAGAGATAGAAGAAAAGTGAGACTCCAGAGGTTTAACCACCCCACTCTCAACCAATGTTTCTCCCTCCATATGTAGTTTATGTGCATCTTTCTTTCTACCCGCCTTAATCAGCTTCGCAGGGGCCTCTTTTTTAAAGTTCTGTTGGAGTAACCCTAGAGAAGGACTAGGCCAAGAACCCTTTCCTCTACTAGAAGTCAGCAAATCAGCCAAAAGAGGGTCATCCCCTTTCACACCATCCTGTTGCCCCTCCGAAACAGGAACAATTGCCAGGGTTGTGTTCAAAGAAGAATCTGTCACTTCCTGTTGCCCATTAGGATTCAACACCTCAGTTACATTTTGAGTATCCATATTCAAATTACCATTCATTCCTTCATCAGGAGATACCAACTCATCTAAGGCATCAAACTTATTATACAGGCCATCCATTTGTCTAGTAGTAAAGGTCCGCTTCAACCCTTTTCCCTTATTACGATTCTTAACTGGAACAAAGCCTTCTTTGTCTACCCCACTAACATCCATGGGAGCCCTCCCTTGTCCAGGTCCAGCCTCTTGTGTAACTGACTTCCTACCCTAAGATTGTAGATTTGGATTTTTAGAACCAAATGATTTATTTTCAGGCATTTTAGGGCATTTACGCTGAAGATGCCCGTACTCATGACACAACCGACAACGGAAAGGAATAGTTTCATAGTCTAATTTTTGAACCCAATAAAAAGAGCCAACACATATTTGCATAGAATCAGGTAGAGGCTTAGATAAATCCAATTCCACACAAATACGGGCACATGAGACTACCTTTTTGTCTGAAGTTTTCTGAGACGGTCCCACCGGTTTGCCTAACACCAATGCAATCATGTGTAGAATATCCGTCCGTAGAAACTCCAAAGGTAGCCATGGAAGTCGAACCCACACTGGAACCCTAGAAGTAATCTCCTCAGTTGGATTAAAACCCATATGCCAGGGTTTAATAAATAGGCCAATCTGGTTGTAAAAGTATGGGCCCCCCTCAAAAGCCCTGTTTCGGTCTGCCAAGCAGGAAAACACCACCAGAAAGAAATTATTAGCTCCCATCATGATCTCCATATCATCGACCGGGTTCCGAGTACTCCTAGACCACTTTTCAAATGCCAAGAAAGGGATGTGAATACCCAATAATTTGCATATTAAAGCATGATTTTGCATATATTCAACATCATATGCAATTGACTCAGGCTGAATCACAAGAACAGGCCGCTCCCCAGCCCTTTCCAAGCATCCATTAACTCGCTTTGCACGAAACCCTCCTTCCAAAGAAGAATTACTTGGGCCTGAAGAATTACCCTCTGCATTATGCCAAACGGAAGAAAAGCCTGAGCCACGAAGGGCTTCCTTAAACGAGACATTATTCCGACATTGGGTACCTCCAGGAAAAGCCATTCATGCTGTTCCAAAAATCTCAGAAATCCCTTCTCCTCAGAGCACCTCCTAATTTTTTCCTCAGCTGTTCGATCCCTTACCCCTCTAGAACATTTCTAACATTAGAATCATCAAAAATATTTTATGAACATCTTCACTGACCATGAGTTTTACTATAAGATATTTGAATTCATTTTCTTCTGATGTTTCATCTAAATCTTGAATTTAATGAATTTCCCTAACTAAGTTTTCTTTTTTATTTTCTTATCTAAATTATGTTTGAGGTTGTTGTTGATGACCATATTGGTACTAAGGATGATATTGACATTGTTGATATTGAGATTGAAATTATTGTTGTCATTGAGGATTATATCGATATTGAGATTGATATTGTCTTTGTTGAACTAGTTTATTCATTTGACTTCCTTGATTCATATTCATCTGATTTCCTTGATTCTGATTTTTTTGATTATATCTAAAAAAAATTACTATGACCCTTTCTCTTATATATATGATAAAATATTGAATTCTATTTAGATCTATACCTTGATGCTGTAAAATATACTTGGTGTATTTTCTTTAGATACTAAGGGATTATTAGTATTGGTTAATCAACTTTTATGGATAACCTTAAATGGGTAATTTATTATTATTTTATTATAAGGTTATCCTAAATGTTATGTCTATATGAGTTTAACCTCTTATTGAGGATATGGTATCACTATAAATACCCCTCAATGAAGATCCATTTGTATTAAAATTATGAATAAAATATCATATATTGGTATGCTTATGGGTACCAACCTAATACTTCTTCTTGTCATATCCCTTTGTTTTTTTCATAATTTATGTATTGGTATTTTTAAATCACCATTGTTTCTTTTTGACATATGAATGTGGTGAATGCATGTTTTGAAAGAATTATAGAAAATATTACAAATTAAAATATGGTATAAAAGTGAGATCTAAAGTAGCATTACTCATCAACAAGAAAGGAATCAACTAATTTATGATTACAAATTTATACTCAAGTTCACATATTTTCTTTTGGTTTGAACTTGAGCTATTTTTAATTTACATTTATTTGGCACCATTTGCATGTATTTTTATGTGCAATCAACCTTTTCTCTTTTATAAAATTTGAAACAAACATGGTACACTAACATGGATGGTGTAATAGCCAGATTTTTAATCTTAAAACAAGTAGGAGGGGTGATCATCAAAGAGAAAATTGGTCCTATTAAAATATGGACTACCTAAAATATATATATGAAAAAGTAAGTGCTAATAAATTTAAAATAATAGAAATTGATTTGTTCATTCTTAATATTTTAAATTTGATTAATGTTAAATATTTTATATCTCACACCAAAGCTCTAAAATACTATCTATGTTGTAAAATATTACATTATTTGGTACATACAAATGTACTCCATGGTACCTTATGGTACAAATGTAAATGTGTAGTAGATTAGGGTTTATATTTATAGTTTAGATGAGTGATTTATATTTTTCTTTTATGTAAGTTTCTATGTGCAAGCTATGCACAAGTATCATGTAAGTAAGAGTGCAAGTGTGTATTAAGAAAATATACACAAGTAATGTGAGGATTTGCAAATATGTAATATAAGGATTTACACAAGTGTCTTGTATTAGGAGTGCATGTATGATAGTAAGATTCATGTAGAAGTGTGCAAGTGTCAAAGAGTTCAAGTATGCATGTAAGAAGAGAGTGAAGAGTCTTGTATACAAGTTGCAATATGAGAAGCCAAAGGTCAATAATAGGAAAGATTGCATCTCCTAGATATGTGAGGATTTCAATAGATAAATATTGAAGAGACACATTATTGTATGTATATTATAGAGATAAATCTTCATACAATTTAAGGGGAAATGATTTGTAGCTATCACCACATAGTAAGCATTGATAATAAATCTCGTATATAGATTTTGAGCAATTTATATTGTAATTATTCTTCATGCATGTATATGAATGATTTTGGCCATTTAACTTTTATATTTGTTATTATAAGTGAATGTTATTTCATTATTATATTGGTCTGGATATATATATATATATATATATATATATTGCTCACAAATAATTCTACTATTTTTTTAAAATGTTGGTAAAAATTTATTGAATCAATAAAAGCATACAAGAAATAGAGAATCCCAAAAAAATAACCCTTACAAGGGCTAGAAGAAATATACCCCTAAAACCACCACGCACCCGACCAAAAGACATCCAACAAAAAATAGCCTCAACCAGGCATATTCGCAACAAGCAAATTAGCAAGATGATGAGAACAATCCAATGGGAGCTGATCCCAGTCCCTAACATTCTAGTCTTTCTAAAACTCAGAAGCCCATTTTGCCAATAAATCAACCACACCATTCCATTCCATGGGAATATGAACAAAGGAAATAAACTCTAGGTGTCGACAAATTTGAATGATCTATCAAACCACTAATGCCAGATGCCAATGAACATTAGAAAGATTATGAGTCTTCAAAAAATTAATAATAATCTGAGATTCCACCTCATAAATTATCTTCCTCTAGCCCAAAGCATAATATTTCCAAAGAAACATGAATAGCAAGGGCCTCTATATAATTATTAGTTTTCTTTCCTGTATAATAGGAGAAAATGAAAATAGTTGCACCACTACTATCTCTTCCAACACCACCAATACCTAAATGCCCAATAATTTTTTTGGAAAAGCCATCAGTATTAATATTAAACACCCCTCGAGGTGGAGGATACCATCTGCCACCTCTCCTCCCAACCAAAAATTAAGGACAACCTATTATATTGTGGCTTATTTATATTAGGACGTGTGATATTTTTAGATAGTAAGAATTAAAATCCAATAGTGGTATTAGAGCTACCACTTAATTCTTTTCATTTTTGATAAAGTTATATTTTAACCACTATTATATTGGAGTATGTCCACTTTGAAAGTAGTGAAGACTTGGACTTTATTTTTAATGTCTTATTGAGTATATTGACAGGATAAGGTAAGAATCAACCTGATTTGGATGCTAGGGTCTTTCCACTTGGTTCAAGAAAAAACTAGTGAAGACTAGGACCCAAATTGAAGTGATTAAAACTCAAAAGGATATTGGGTGTGTGGAGACATTCATAGTCACCCTGATATTAATTTTCGATTCTCTAGAAAAGAGGATAATTTTTTATTTCTTAATCAAGATCTTTAGCTCCCTTGCGGAGGCCATTTTTTTTATTTTAGTAGTTATTTTCAAAAGTTTTTTCTTCATTATGTAGATATTTTTGAGTGCTACAAAAATGAGTGCTCATTTTTTAAATTATGATATGTATTGATAAAGTTATGTCTATTTGAAGTTGAGTTATTTTTGTTGTTTTTTGGCCACGCGATTTTTTTTTCAAAATAAAAAATTTGTATTAAATTTTTTAGCAGTCATTTGAAGAATATTTTAGCACCAACATATATATTATTTTGAGTACTATAAAAATAACTGCTCATTCATGGATTTATGATAAGTTTTGAAAGAGTTACAACTATTTGAAGTTGGGTTATTTGTGTTGTTTTTTGACCATGCGGATTTTTTCTCAAAAAGAAAAAAATCGTATTAAATTTTTTATTAGTCATTTTTAGAATATTTTTGCATCAGCATGCAGGTTATATTGAGTACTACAAAAATGACTACTCACTTATTAAATTTTGATAAGTATTGAGGGAGTTATAGTTGTTGCAAGTTGAGTATTTGGTGCTATTTTTGGGGTTGGTTTTTGAGGTTGCCTGCAAAATAGGAAAAAAAATTATAACTTTCAATCCGGGTAAGCAAATCAGTTGTAGTTTATTTTATTTTGAATAAAATCTACAAATTTACTTGTTTGAAGAGAGAAATAGATGAGATTTTAGATATTTTAATTTTTGAGTTCCGGTTATTCAAACCCTAGCTACTTAAAAAAAAACATGGAGTTACCAGAATTCACTGGAAGAGATGATAGTAATGCTAGGGAATGGTGGAAAATTTTTAAATCTTTATATTCTTCTAAATGTTTATGGAGATTTAATATTTGGATTTCCTTGCAAGGGAAAGCTCGCTCTTGGTATGAGGACTTTGCTCATACTGATACATTTACACAAAAAGAATTTGAAGTTGCATTTTTAAGCAAATGGGGATTAAAGGAAAAGGATAATAAAGTGCAAGCTAAGGAAACTACATATTTTGTGTTAGAACCAAATAGTGGTAAAAAATATTTGTTTGAATGTAAAAAAATTATTTTGCAAGTTCATGGTTACATTCAAAAGAAAAATGTTATTGTCTCCATAAACCCTAGCAGCAAGCATAATTTCATCAATAGAGACTTGGCTAATAGCTTGCAAGTTCCAACAACAAAAATTAAAAACATAAAGCTTGAGGGTGAGGATGTTCAAATTTTTGAATATTTGAAGATCACCATGGATAAATATGTTTTACATTCCAATTTTTATGCTACTGATATGAGTGATGTAGATATTGTTCTTGGTTATCCTTGGTTGTATTCTTTAGGTACTATTAACATTAATGTGTCAAATAAATTCATGAAGTTATGGTACAAAAAGAAGAAGATAACATTACAAGATATTTCTCAATGTAAGGAAAAACAGGTAGCTATTGCAAAGGACCACAATGAAGAACTTGAAATAGAACCTAAGGATGAGGTGGAAATAGAGCTCAAAGAAGAAACAAAAGCAAAATATGAACCAAAATAAATGAGCACACCAGGCTAAGGTTGGAGTATATCATCACCCACACCACCATGAGAGGCAACAATCATGGAGACAGGACTTAAGTTACAATAGGAACAATGAGGAACATACAAGGAACCAAGGGAGCCAAAACTTTGGATATGCTACAAGTCATCAATACAAGCAGGTATGGATGAAAAAATATGAAATTTATGCTTCCAACACATGGCATTGGAATCAAAAAATACCACCACCAATCATAGTTTTACTAGGATGGATGGATGATCGATATTGGTACCAGTATTCAACATGGCTCAAAAGATCATATTACTTAGTTTCTAATGTTTTGAGGATGAAACATTTGTAAGGGACATGGAATGTTAGGAACCAAGATAGGTATTTAATATTGTATTGTATAATGATATGAGCCATAAATTAATTATGGAGTAAGGAAGGCCACATATCAAAATATAAATAGGTATATCATAGAATCATATTTGTAACCATTGGGGGAATGTTGTCATATTTAATCGCGAGGAATATTATCATATTATTATGCACTTTGTAACTCATGGAAGGTGAACCATCACACTCTTGTATAAAGAGAGATGTGCCCCCATTGTGAAATCAAGCTATGATGTATTATTGGAGAAGTCTTGGCTTGTGGAGATAAATATCTTATGGAGTGGATTCCTTCCAAATGGAGCATTGTATGGTGTTCCCCTATCTCAAGGGTATAATCAATCTCTATTTTATTGAGCAATTTATAGTGCAATTAATCCATTTGTGGATGCATGTTGAATATTTATGTAAATTGTTGAAAGATATATGGTATGAGAATAGAGGTTTGTTACACATAGGCACTAACAAAGCATGAGTAGATGAAAAAATATTAAAGATAAAATCATCATTTAAAAATACCTTTGTAGAGCTAACCGAACAAGAGTCAAAGCATCATTTCAAATGTTCTTTTTAGAGCAAACCAGTTAGAGATCAAAGCACCATTTAGAGTGCTACTAACAAAAACATCAAGATAGAGACCTAAGCACTATTTAGAGTGCTACCAACAATGACATCAGGATAGAGATCTAAGTGCTATTTAGAATTCTACTAAAAATAACATCAAGATAGAGACTTGAGTTCTTCCAATAGCACCATCAAGATAGATACCTGAGCACTACCAACAAAACCATTGAGAGAGGTATTCAAATGAGATACATGCACTATCTAATTTACTTTCACCTAAGACATTAGAGCATTGCCAACTACTATATTAGAGCATTTCCATTTAATATGGTAGAGCATTTCCACCTAAGAAGAGCTTCATCTAGATCTTTGAGCATTGCCACCTGAGAAGATATCCATCCAAAGCTTCAAGCATTACACCATTCGAATAAGCAAGCAATAGAGAACAGAATGAATTAAGAGTACAAAAGGAATTCCACACATTTTGAGCCTTAGAAGAATAAAATGTTAGCTTGGAATGTTGAACAACTTGGAATGTTAGCTTGGAATACTAACCAACATCAAAATCATTGCAACACTAATTTTGTTTACCATCACAAGTAACGTTCTACATTACATTTCTAGAATTGGTGCACCATTTAATTTTTTGAGGGAAAATAAATTTGGTTTGGTTTTTGAAAATATTAAGTGGAGTTATAAGGTTTTCCACTTTAATGTTTATTTATGCACCTTAGCTATTTTTTCAAAAGTTATTTTGAAAGTTTGAATTTATTTATAAGTTATGGAGTGATAAGGATTACTACTAGGATTTAATTTTTATAAGGTTTGAAAATATAATAGTTATTTTAAGCCTTGAATATTTGAAGACTTAATATTTGAGTGTTTTAGTTTTTGAATATTTGAAGTTTTTATTCTTATGCTTTGAGGAGAAAAGGTTTTACGATTTGAGGTTTTTAGTTTTTGAAGAATTTTGGTTTGAAGCTATTTGAAGTTTTTTGAGTTTAAAAAAAATTAAAACTTTTGAAATTTTGAACTTTCAAATTTTACATGGAGGAACCAATACAAATTGGGAGGTTACTTCTCAAGAGAATATTGAAAAAATCCGCTCCTATAGATTCTACTGGTCCATGATTGAAGACAGCAATAAGGTCATGCTAGTAGAGGATGTAATTTGCATGGTAGGAGGTAAGAAAAGTCCCACAGAGGTAATATATTCTCTTTCTCCCCTTGGAGATGTGTCCCCTTCTCTAGGTTTGCAAGGGTTCCATATCACTTTTGATCCAGGTAAGAAATATTTTGAGGATGTGGTTGTGAATTCTAAGCATAATACTCATGCAAATGATCTCTTTGATCTTCAGCCTATTCAGGAATCATTATCCATCCCATCAAATCTTTTGATCTTATCCTTGGGTGAAGGGATTTTTAATATCATTGAAAATTTTCTGGGATCTCATCTAGATTTAAATTTGTAAGGATATGAGCCTTCTCTAAATGGTCCCCTCATGGATATATGGAAATTGTATCTCTTCCCAATGGCTTTTATCTCATTAATCTTTATATGGAAGAGGATATGGTTAATATTGTTGGTGGTTTTTTACGGTTTTATGGTAGAATATATTTGTTCCTTCATAGATAGTGGTTGGATTTTGATCCAGACTCTCGAAATATCAACTCTGCACCCATATGGGTGAAGCTCCTTAGGTTACCTCTCCATTTCTGGCATGTGGTATCTTAAGAGGTATTTCTAAAATGTTTGGAGAGCTAATCATGATTGATGTGACTACTCATTCCAAATATATATTGATAGCTACCAAATGTATGTTATTGTTGATCTATATTCTAATTTTCCAAGCTCCAACGATCTAATTTCTAATATGGGTATCTTAAAATAGACCATTGAATTTGAAAATTTGCCTTCTCATGGCTTTGAGGCTTATAGTTTAGCTCCTATAAAAAATGGGTTCACAAATATTCTCTAGTTTCTCAAATTTCCATATCTCCTTTCAAGAACCCATCTAATCGTATGAACTCTATAGAGACTATTGCCTTCAGAAATTCAATTTTATCTATTGGAATTGCTACTTTCTCCATAAATTTATCTATTGCTAGGAATGCTACTGAAGAAGCTCTTATCATGGTTGAAGCCTCTCTAGTTAAGGTTTTTGAGGTTATTGTTAAAAAAAACTTGATCATTTATGATTCTTCTCTTACTATAGAAGAGATAAATGTGGGATTTCCTTTTTTGATCCTTCAACCCAAGGTATTAAGAGAAATGAAGGTTTTGAGGAAATTCCTCCATCCAAAATTGATCAAGAGTGGGAATAATTCTACAAATTTAGGTCCTCTTACAAGATCTCAAAAGGAAAATGTGGGCATAAATCTAGAAGACTTGGTAAGAAAGCCCTGACGGTGTAGAGAACATAATTGGAAATTACAAACGAGTTGTAGTCCACTCTAAATTTAAAAAAGAAAAAAAAATTGTTGCATAATTTTTTAAGGGTTTCTAGCCTCATATATCTTCTCTATGAGATGCCTGGAGGAAATTAATTTATGTTTTACTAACATATGCAATTTGGATGCTGAGTTTGTCATTTTGAATGCCTTCCTGATTTGGAGTAAAAATTCCTATTTTTTTGGTTTCTAGGCTAGTTTTTTCTTATATTTAGGGCTCTAGTTGCGTGGGGCTCTATGGCTATTCTTGGAGGTATCCTGGATGACATTGTTTTATGGTAGAAGGAACCTCTTCCATATAGTTTCTCAGTTTGAAGCCATTTTTTGTTTCTTTAGGATCTAGGCTTTCTTTTTCTAGTTTTTGAAGGATTTGGGTCTTTCTTTTTGTTAGGATATTTTGGTTCTTCCTTTTTATATGTTTTTTACATTTACATGCCTAAATTTATCTACTAGTTGTATGTATGTTTTGAGTGGGAAATTTCTTTTATTTAAATTCAATTTTGAGTGGGATCGAGGTAGTTTGTAGCTGAAAACTGAATTAAAGTTTGTTTATGCTTGGCTAGGTGGAAAGGTTTTTCAGATTTGGTTTTTAAAATTTCAAGCAAGATCCTTTTTATTTTCAAAATTTCATATACATGCTTGGTTGTAAGGGCGGTTGTTTAATCTCTCCTCAATATTTGTATCCCATTTTAATTTTTTATTGTTGACGGTTCTATCTAGATCCTAAGAGATCTAGATATTTCTTTCAAATATTGATCTATTTTTCTTGTTGTTGGATCTCTTTGTTTATCATTAAGATATTCATCCTTGTTTCTCTTGTGCTCACCTTTTTGACGGTCAGTTTTTCCTATTAAATTTTTGGAGACCCTCAAAACCCCTTTGTAAAAGGTTTGGGGTTCCTTTCAAAACCCCCATTTTTCTACCTTATCAAATAAAAAAAATTACAAATTTAATTCAATAGGGAGTTAAAAGGATTTCTACTTCAAAGGTTTATTTGTATATTTCTTATTTGAGTGTTTTTTAACTTGGAAGATTAAATTTTTACTACTTCAAAATAGACGATATGGATAAATGGTAAAAAGGAACATCATATTATAGGAGAAATTATTAAAGTGCAAGACCATACTATATGAGAGAAATATTTCAAAATCAAAAGTTGCATAAAAAAATAATATTTTGAGTACAAAGAGACATTATAGAAGATTTTTTCAAAATTCTTATCAAAGATGTGAGATAATATCACTTGAATCTCATAAAAAAATACAAATATAAAAGGATGTTTAGTATATAGATTCAGGTGCTACTCATCATATGACTAGAAACATTTATTGGTTTAAATCCTTAGAAGTCAAAGATAATATTTCACTAAAAAAGCAAATGATAAGACTTATCACATTCAAGGAATTGGAAGTGTTTCCTAGCATGCCATTTTTAAATTTTGTACTAGACAATATTTTATATGTTCTCGAATTATCAACTAATCTTATCCTAGTTTCTCAATTAGTTGAAAAGGGAAGAACAATGGAGTTCAAACTTAAAATGAACATATAAATTTAATTATCAAGAATCAAAGCAAAACTAAAGCTACAATGTCACAACCCGCCCTTGTAGAACCCTTGATAAGAAAACAATATGATCTGGACCTATCATTTTAGTACCTAGCATTGTTGGTGTTATAGCTATGCATATATATAATGCAACATTTGGGTGTGATTTATGTCTATGATGCTACTATGTTTTTATGGTTTTGTCATGCTAACCTTGTTTGTAGGTGGACAATGTCAAGCTATCAACCTGACAATAGTATTGATGACACCTTTAAATTGATCAACAAATGAGTTAAATAATGGCATTGCTTGCAATGGTTTTTAATTAAATTAACTAATCATTTAAATGGTAGGCTACAACATAATATCTGCTTTGATGAAGCATTTAAATGGTTTAGCAAAGGATTTTGAAATTGATATTAGTCATGAAAATAATGGTTAAATTAAAATGATTGACCATTACATTGCATAGAGCTAATGATTTAATATTTACCTTTATTTATATTTTTAAAATTAGCAAAGCAATTGATTTATAAATTATTTTATGAAAAATATGGCCTCATTTAATAAGGTAGGATTATGATATATTTAATATAATTTTTATTTATATATATGGACCTCTTTTGACTTTTTGAATGAAGCATGTTCATGGAATATATTTGAAAGATGTCTAATTTAGGAGTGAGCTCATGTCAACGGGATGGAAAAATGGGCTAGCCTTAATGGCAAGTACCTCCCTTGCCAGCTTGGAAAATACATAGGTCTTCTTGGAAAAATAGAATGGATTTGGTAGGAAGTCATCATGCCTTTCGAAGGACATCAAAAAAAAAATAAAGAGGTTCTAGAGAGGTGTTGGCAAGGAAGGAAGGAGGGCTTGGAGTATTTTAGGATGGGAGGCATCAAATGAAAGGGAGGCTTGGTGTAGGGTTAATTAACCTTACATAGAGTAACAAGTTAAAATTTTTGGGTTCAGAGAATTATTTTGATCTTGTTTTTAAAATATGTGAGCCTAGTTTTAAATTCATAATATGATAAGCTTTGTGGTACTTGTATTTACTTTTATTAAGCTTAGTGCCTGATATATTTTAGACCCTATTAGAGGATCCTTAGTCTCGTAATAATTATTTTTAGAAATATATCTATTTCTAATTTATTCTCCCCCTACGAAAGCCAAATACTTGGGAGATTCACTATCTAAAATTCCTTGTAGTCCTGTTTGTTTATGGTACTAGAAACTCTACGTTAATATCATGTTGTATCTTTTCATAAAGGGATGTATTCCTTTTTTTTAAGCTAGGTTGATCTTCACTATGTGAAACTAATGAATAGCCTCATCAACACACCCCTTTCACCATGATTTGGCCATAGACTTTATTTCT
Source organism: Wollemia nobilis (assembly GCA_028583015.1). Lineage (NCBI taxonomy): Eukaryota > Viridiplantae > Streptophyta > Pinopsida > Araucariales > Araucariaceae > Wollemia > Wollemia nobilis. The sequence goes on along the minus strand of JAQPPZ010000719.1, from coordinate 7,202,815 downwards.
TGACTCGAAGTTGAGTTCATTGTAAAGTTTGAGTTGATGTCTTGTTGGTCAAAATTATCACATCGAAAGGAGTAAGGAGTGGTCTTCTCAATATTTTGCTAAGTAAGGAATGGTCATCCTCCATCGATAGCTAAAACTCTGCCAGTAGAATGTTAGAATCTAGAGCCTTTATCCATTGGGGAATGGAGTAAAAATAACAACTAAAAAAAGAAGGGGAGAAAGGGGAATGATACCAAGAAAAAAGATGCTTCTTGCTCTGTGTGGTCATTCATCGGGAGTGTCTTCTTCTATAGATTTCTCTGTTTCTTCCTGCCCAGGTGCTGTTGCACTGCTTGCTGAGGCTTTTTTAGCCTTTTCATGCTTCTCCTTTTCTTGGACAACTTCATTGTAGGTGGCACAGGCCCTTCTCCAAGTCTCTTCATCTGTATCTAAAGTCTCCTTGAAAGTTAGGTACAAATATTCTAATTCTTCTACCTTGTCGTATGATAGAACTTTTGACTTCATGTACAATTCATGCAAGCAGGAGTTGATTTGGGTGATATCCTGAGCCATACTAAATATTTGTTCTTCCTGGACCGGCTCTTCCCAGCTATCTATCTTCGATTCATCTTCTACAAAAATTTCCAGGAAGTCTTCAGCTCATCTTCTTCTAAGAAGTTTGAATCCTTATCCCAGAATCTAGGCATGCCATAGTTTTCTACTATGCTTACATGTTTCAAAATCCCCTTAGCCTCTGCCTTGAGTTCTTGCATTATTTTGGCACTTTCTATTACCAGCTTGTGTCTCTTGAAGAAGTTCCTGGCAGCTAGTTTGGCTTGGGACCATTTTTCATCCCGGGCTCTGTATCCGAATATTGCTTGTGTGCTTTCTGCCAGGACTTGGATTTTTGTTGCTATGGATAACCTTGCTTTTAGGAGGTTGATTGATGCATCAAATTCATCCTCTACCCGACCTAACGTCTCCTTAATTTTGACCAAGTATGACAATGTAGGCCTTGCTTTCATGCTCATCTTTTGGATGGCCCCAATCATTTCTTTCCTGATTGCTCTGGCCTTTTCCTTGGATAGCCCATTGGTCTTATCGGTGCCATCTGAGATCTGCTTCTTAAGGTCTTCAACCTATTGGTTCAATAGCTGTATTTGTTCCTCGACCTTCTCTGCTTTTTCCTTATAAGGGGCCACTTCATTGAACATTTGTTCCCACTTTTTTGCTTCATTTTTTAAAGCCTTTTCAATTGTCTTTTGTTGATTCAAGGCTTCTTCCAAATGCTTCCTTGCCTCTTCAGCCCTGAGGTATTTCTCTTTGTAATACTCAATATTCAAGTATATTATCCCCATGTGAGCTTGGGCTTTTCCCCACTCATCCTCCATTGGCAGTTGAGTGATATCTTCGGTGGTTATCTCAGCTTGATAATCTTCCAAGGTCATTTCTCCTTCGGGATTTTGGACCAGCAATGTCATCTTCAAGGTAGAACATTGCATACTGATAGGATCTAAGGCTATCCCTTCCCTGGTGTGAGCTATATCTTTGGAACTTTGAGTGTTACATGATTTCAACCAGGCAGAAGCATTTAGGGTTACCTTTTTCAACTTTTTCAATTTAGCAATTATGGGGTTACTCTCGAAAGAAGAGGTAGGAATGGATTGGAAGTTTGGGAAATTTAGTGGTATAGGGGAAGGGAATGGTGGCTATGGAGGCATCCACATTTGGTTGTTCAGTGAGGGCATCTGTGGGTGCAACTAAAGATGCTTTTGGGTCAATTTGGGTTGATGGTGGAGATGGTGGAGGCTACTGAATGGAGGGAGAAGAGACATCACCCTGATCTACAGAATGGGGAGGGGAATTCCTTTGGGGATGAGAAGAAGAAGATGTAGTGAGGTTAATAGGAGATATACCTGATTCCTTTTGTGGGTTGGTGTCTCCAATTTTTGGTGCATTTTTAGGAGCTTCAGTATAAGTTTCTACTATTCTCTTTAGGCTAGTATCACTAGTATCCATTGCATCTTTGGTCGGGACTTGCTCTTCGCTAGGGGCTTCTCTTGTGGGGATAGATTTTTTAGTTATTTCATCCTCTTCTTGGTTGTTTGTCTCTTGGTATCTTGAGAGTTGTTCTAGGAATTTCCCCTATGTTTCCTTCTTGGTCCCTTTTTTCCTCTTTGTCACTTGTTTCTTCTTGGTCCCTCTGTTTCTTCGGAGTGTGTCTCTTCTTGTCTCATTTTCTTTTGTTCCCCTTCCTTTATTGATTCTACTTTCCTCTTTCTCTAGAAGAGAGGAGCATCATCATCATAATCTATGTCTGATGTGGAAGGGGGATGAATTTATGAGATGCCTTCTTTGGGGCTTCTCCTTGTTCAATGATAATCTCTTTGCCTTTGCCTTGGCTAGTCCCGACCTTTTCGATGATGAGAAGAATAGGGATACCATTGATGCCTGGTGGTACTTTATCTACAAGAGTTTTAGACCATGTGGCATGGTGATCATCATACCTCTTGCAAAATTCATGGTCAATTTTTATTCCATATCTAGTGTGTGTTTGTATCTAGCACCTCATCTACCACCAAGCTAAGATTTTTGCATGCGTCCAATCCTTCCCTTTTTTCTTCATCCTTTTGATAACTTTTTCATCTAACTTGTGGATTGGGTTCACATCAGGGCTCCAGTCTATTAAATGCTCATAGAAGTCATGCCATAGAGCTAATGGTTGCATTTGCTCGATGTGCCATTCTAACGCTTCATCTTCTTCATTATTTCTACCCTATTTGTCAATCTGCCTATTTGATGCATGAAACTTCTTGAAGGGAGTTTGATTGAGGGTAACCTATTTTTGAGAAAATTTGTCCATAGGATCATACTTCCATTTCTATGGCAACTCAATTAACTTCAAATTCTTTAGGGTTCGAGCGATTCGCTCGTGGTCTCCTTTTTTGAGACTGATACCCCTACAAATTGGAAGGGCATGAGGCATGTACCAGTCTTGCTAGCACCTATGCTAAATTTATAATTTACATACTCAGTCTACCTTACATACTCCAGAGTGAACAATCACTCAGTGACATAATACGATAGTAAGAAGGGCTTCCCTATGAAGCCATACAATCTGATGACTACTCCTTGAGTCAAGATGAACCAATCCCCTCTTCTGCGTGAATGTGTTGTAGGGTATCCCACATATTTTGGGGAATTCTTGGCATAGTGCCATACATAATTTTTAATGCAAGACCTAAGAACTCCATATTAAAGTAGTAGTATGATTCTACTTTTGAGAGGACCGACGTCCACTCGTATACAGGCAATTTATTTCCATCTTGGTCCTTAGTTGTGGTAGAGATGAATTCCAAATTTTTTGATTGAAAGAAAAAGAAAAGCCATACTAGGTAAGAGGAAAACCTGAAGGTATATGGGAGGTCTCTTTGTATCTTGAATAGGCCTACATGTATCTTTTGGGCTAGGTATGTCAGCCAATCGAAGTAAAGTGGCACTATCTTCTTATCTACATATGAAGCATCATAGAACTTAGGGTTTGACATGCATTGCACCATCACAATCTACCATCCGTAGACCTATGTATCAGATTCTAGCCTTGCTACCATGGCCAACATGGAGAAAAGCTCCTTGTTCTTGAATTTAGATAGGGGAATCAAAGATTTTGGTAGGGTCCCCTCGGGAGGAGGTTTCGACAAATGTTCTTGCAGAAATAATTTTATGTTGAGGGTAGGGGTATAGAATTTGGCCGAATTGATGGGATCAAAAGGAATAGGATTTACCATGGGCCTTCTATCACAACTGAAGGTGACCCTAACTACATCGACATCGAGGGTAAAGATGACCTCACCCTTAGAATTTCTTACAATTTTATGCTTTACATCATAAAATTCTGCCATGGCTCTGATCAATTTAGGGTAGGGGTGGATAGGGGTGCAAATGTACTAGGAGAGCATGGAGTGGTAGGAGAATATGCTCGAGCATGATGGCATGATGTTCTTCACTACCCTAGCTTCTATGTCTTTTCGAATCTACTCTGGATTCTTCCATGTTACTCTGGTATCGGTGATGTGTGCATCTGGGTCTATGAAACTACTTTCACTCTTAGTTGACTTACGCTTTTCTTTAGTGGTTGGAGGAGAGGCCTTCATGGTTGCTCGCTATGATTTTGGCATATAGAAAAACTTGGGAGGCACTTGATAGAGCTTGGAGAACTTTGGGGAAATTTGGGAGTGCTACAAGCAAGGGAAAATTTATAGAGGATAAAGAAGTGATGAAAAATCTTTTGTGGCATAAGTAGATGTGCATGCATGCACCAAGGTGACATGCATTAACTATGGTTGGTGGCGCACACCCCATGACTAATTTTGAACATTATCGAATGCTTTGTTTCATGTGCCACCTTCAAGAAAACCAACTACCATGCATTACCATTTTTTTAGGGCCAATGGCATCACTTTTTCATTGTCTTGGCAATAAATTTGTGTCACCTCTATTATGGGTCAATAACTTGGTATGATGGTGCTTTGAGAGGTAGGGAATTTAAAAGTTCAAGAAAACTAATTTTCTCACCAAAAGGTATGGTTACCTTGATTTTGACTATTGGATGCAAAAATGTCACGCCATCATGACAATTTTATTTGAGGTAGCCTTTGGATGTCAAAATGTCGTGAAATCATGACAATTTTCTTTGAGGTGGCTTTTGGAAATTTTTTTTTTTGTGGTTTTTTGACATTTTTCTTTGAGAGTGGCCATTGGATGCCAAAATGTTATGAAATCATGATAATTTTCTTTGAGGTGGCCTTTGGATGCCAAAATGTCATGAAATCATGATAATTTTCTTTGGAGTGGCCTTTGGATGCCAAAATATCATGAAATCATGACAATTTTCTTTGAGGTGGCCTTTGGAAAGAAAAAGAACATATTTACATATAATACATACAAAGTAGAGGGAAACATCTTACTTATAGTACAACTTCAGATGGAAGCCATTGATGGGGATGGGTTGAACCTGACCCTATTTGTTTCTCAACTGGAAGGAGTTCTATTGTTTTTCTTTGATTACTTCAAAGGGCCTTCCTAGAATGCATCAAATTTTTGGTGGTTCTCGGGTTTCGCTTTCTTTTCATTCCACCTCAGGACCAAGTCTCCTACTTTGAAATTCCTAAGAGTAGCCTTTTTGTCAAACCATTTCTTCATGGTGACCATATGTTTTTGATAATGGTCATAGGCTTGTTCTTTCTATTCTTCTAATTGTAGGAGTTGAATCAACCTATTTTCCATTGGCTCTACCTCCTCTGTGCTAGTTTGATTGAGCAACTTTAAAGTTGGCATTTCTATGTGTATTGGGAGAACTGCTTCTTTACCATAGACTAAAGAGTAGGGAGAGGTGTTGATAGACTTTTTTATAGTTATCCTATCAGCCCACAATGCTTGGTTTATCAGAGAGTGCCAACTCCTCTTATTGTCTTTCAGAGTCCGCTTCAAGATTCGGAGCAAGTTTTTATTCATTGATTCGGCTAGTCCATTTCCCTATGGGTAATAATTTGAGGATGTTTTCAAGTAGATCCCATATTTACATGTAAATTCAATCATTTTTGTGCCTATGAAATATGTGTCATTGTCTATGACCAATGCATCTGGGATACCAAATCTTGTGATCAAACTCTCCATGAATTCCATCACAACTTCTTGGTCTGCTTTCTTAGTGGGTATTGCTTCAGCCCACTTAGTGAAATAATCTGTAGTGGTCAGGATGTATTTATGTCCAATGGATGAGTTGGGCTCTATTACTCTGATGAAATCTAACCCCCATTGTTGAAAAGGTTCTTCAACCTGAATGGATTTTAAAGGCATCGAAGCATTTCTATTTCTCCCAATGTATCTCTGGCACTTCTCATAGTTTCTTGTTACCCTGAAGGTATCTAAGAAAATGGTTGGCCAATAACACCTAGTCCTGATGATATTTAAAGTAGTGGTTCTTCCTGAGTAGTGTCCTCCTGATGGGCCCCCATGGAATTCATCCAAGATCTTCTATTTTTGATCATCCTTTATACATCGAAGCAATACTCCATCCAAATTTTTTTGTACAACCCTTTAGGTAATAGGGTGTATTTCAAAGCCTGGATCTTGTATCTTCTTCTCTATGAAGCATTCAAACTTGTTAGGACACTTTCTAGTCTAGAAGTACCTAATCAATTCATCGGCCCAATCAAGCTCATCTAAGGGTTGATCATCCTCTGAGGCTACTTCTTGAGTTTGGCAAGCTACGTATTCTGATGAGGCTTGCTTGGTGAGTTCTTGACATAGTGCTCTACCTCTTACTAGCTTGGTTGGATGGATCTCAATGTCATATTCTTGTATCTTTGACACCCAACCAACTCTTTTATCACCAAGTTCTCCCTTGAATGATGAAATTCCTAACATCGAGGTGGACCACATAAACTATGGTCCTACTCTATGAAAGAAAATACCTAAACTTTTTTAAAGACTTCATTATTGCATAAACTTATTTTTCAATGAAGTTGTACTTCTCTTCATGTTCCTGCATAGTCTGGCTTAGGAATGCTATAGGCCTCTCTTCATTGTCAGGCCCTTTCTGAGTGAGTACTATGGCGTAGCTCTCTTGTTCACCTACAACATACAATATGAAACCTCTGGAATAGTCTGGGTTCACTAAGATGGGAGCTTGGGCTATCTGTTCCTTTATTTTTTGGAAAGCCTATTTCCTTAAGTCTATCCACTTGAATTCAACATCCTTTTTCAATAATTTGGTCATGGGTTTGATAATTTGTGCAAAATATGCTATGAATTTGTGTATGAAGTTGATTTGGCTAAAGAAGGATTGCAAGCTTTTTTGTTTGGGGGAGAGGGAGTTCTAACAGTGCTTTCACCCTGTTAGGGTCTATAGCTAGCCCGACCTTAGAAATGACATGACCTAGTAAGATCCCTTCTTCCATAGTGAAAATAGATTTCTTCGGGTTTAAAGAGATGTCAAACTCTCTGCATTTCTCAAACATACTTCTAATATGGTCGATGTGATCTTCCTTTCGATGAGAGAACACTATCATATCATCTAGATATATCACTATAATCTTGTTGACAAGTTCCCCGAAGGCCACGTCCATTGCTCTTTGAAAGGTTACCCTAGCATTGGATAATCCAAAAGGCATCCTCTGATAAGCGAATGTCCCCCACTTGGTGGTGAATGCAGTCTTGAACTGATCTTCATCTTTGACCCATACTTGATTGTACCCAGAGAACCCATCTAGGAGTGAAAATATTTCTGCTCCTACTATTGTATGTAGAGTCTGGTCGATCTGTGGGAGAGGATAATGATATTTTAATGAAGCCTTGTTCAGGTTATGAAAGTCGACGCACAACCTAATATCTCCATTCTTCTTTCTAACTAGGACTAAGTTAGCTACCCAAGTAGAATGCTTGATCGGGTAGACAATCTTGGCCTCGAGCAACTTTAGTAGTTCCTACTTCATTAGAGCTTCGATCTTAGGATTCATCGGTATTTGCTTTTGTCAAAAGGGTTTTGCACCTTCTTCAAGCTTGATTGTATGTTGGATGGTCTCTTTAGAGTAGACTTTAAGGTCACCATAAGTCCAGGCTATGATGTCAAGGAATTCCTTGCATAATACCCAAATTTGGTCCAGCTCTTCCTCTATAGTGTTTACTCCCACTTTAATGGATTTATCAGGTCCCATTTGAGCTTCTCTATATCTGTGCTTGTCAAATTTCATTTTATGGCTCATTTACCTATCATTGTTATAAAATAGGCTTTAAATAGTGATCAATCCTTTTGGGATGTGGTTGTTTTTCAACTGGATCATACCTGCATCTTCTTCATCTTTAGACACTCTATCATTCGAGCAATTCATCTCATGGATGAGAAAGTCTACTATTTGTTCATAATTTTCAAATACCTACCAGAAGGTATCCCTATCTGGCATAGAGGGCTTTTAGATTAGTTCTAATTATCTTAGAGTTCTGAATGATGTTGCTGATAGGGCAAAAATTTGCACCTCCTAAAGTCAATAAATTGGCATGAGTGTTCTTTTCCCTAGGAATTGCTTTGAGGTTTAAATATTCAAAGGACTCTAGCAAGTCCCAAACCTTATTCCTGTAAGCCTTCAGGTAGTGTTGCTTGCTTACACATTTCTCAGTGACCTGGTTTACTATTAATTCAGAGTCTCCAAAGATCTGAAGTTATTTGATACCCATATTTTTAGCTTTCTTAAGGCCTAAGTAGAGTGCTTCATATTCTGTTGCATTGTTAGTGCAACTCCAGGTTAATCGATAAGAAAAAACTTTCTCTTCGCCTGTTGGAGAGATTAGAACAATACCTACTCTAGCTCCATTTTTGCATCTAGCACCATCGAAGAAAAGTTTCCATAGTTGATTAGTAGATTGGTCTACCTGAGGGAGAGGAGTGGGGTTACTTTTCTTGGGTTTTACAATTGTGTAGCTCCCCATATCTATTTTGATCATGGCATTGAAGTCTTGGAGAGAGAACTGGTCTTCTTCCTACAACACATTTAGAGCTTCCTCCATCAAGTTCAAGTCTTCTAGTTCCTCTATCATCATATTCATCATGGTGGCATGTTTACCTTCCTCTTCAAGTTTTTCAATGTGAAAAGTTGAAGGTTTCTCATTAAATATTTTCACTCTTTTGCCCTTGAATGGGATTTCCAAGTGTGAGAAATCTAATGATAAATATCCTCCTATTTTGGCGATGAATTCCCTGGAGAGACACATACCAAAATAAGGTTCTAGATCCACTACTACTACCTCTTGTATAACTGTGAGTTGAGGTAGTCTATGAAGAACTATTGGAATATCTTTAATTACCCCTACGATTTTGATAGGGGTTCCATCCAGTTGCAAGACACCAGGGTTGCTCCTTGTGTATTCCATTCCCATGATGTCACATACAACTTTAGGTATCATAGTGGTTGCAGCTCCGAAGTCTATCATACAGTTATGTACCACCCACCCTTCCATTTGAAGAGATAGATAGAAGGGAGGAGGTCTATTTTTTCTTGAAGAAGATGTCAGGCTAGCTTGTGCAGAATCTAACTGAGCTAGGGTTCTATTCTTGTTTTTCATAGATCTCAAGGATTCTTGCAATAAATCAATCTATCTTGGAAGCTGCAAAGCTTCATACATAGTTGCTTTGGAGGGAGTTTTCTTCATTTCCTCAACTATGTTGAATGGGAGGGGTTCGACACTTTTCTCTTTTACAATTGTGTCATACTTATTCCTGTACCCCTGAGTAGCATCTATCCTTTGATGCTTAGTTAGTGAGGGGTATCTCAATTTATCTCTAGCTTGTTCTTGCATCTCAACTTCTTTCTGTAGGGGTATTTCTTTACGTGCTTCTTCTCCTTTCTAGCCTAAACTTTGGGGAGATTTCTCGTAGGAGGCTCTTTTCTCAATTGGGTTCCTCATAGGTGAAGGCACTTTCAAGGGGTTAAGTTCTTGGGGATCAACCTACAAAGGTTTCTTTCTCGATCTGGTTAGAACAACCACTTGTTCGATAGAAGGCATCATGAAATTTTGATTCTCTTCTCTGATCATATTAACCTGACCCTTGAGGGTTTTCTCAACCTTCTCAATAGCTATCTTCTAGACATGATGTTGATGGATCATACATGATTTTTCATTATGTGGATCATTACATGTAGAACACTAGAAGTTTGACTCTATTGAAGCGTTAGTGGATTCACTATCTTCATTGGCGTAGACCACATTAGATTTGTCATGGTTTCTACCGCTCATGGAGGCTTGATCTCTTGTTACCTATGGAAACCTCCTTGGTTGGAAATTTCTTTCTACTTCTCTTCTTTCCATTGAGGTCATCTTATTCGTCAGAGTTTTCATGGATGCTTGCAGATCTTGTAAAGCTGCAAGTGGAAGATCTGGGGTTGATGAAACTATCGCCATAGGAAGTGCAGGAATGGTAGGAAGCATTGGAGGAGTGAGAGGTGCCTGTATTACTGGGATATTAGGCTGCCCAGTCCATTTGGGGAGACTTGTATTAGAAGTGGGAGCAGGAGTTGGGAAAGCAGTATTTGATGCTTGCGGTAGATCCGAGAAAATAGGCATTATCATCTTTGCAGGGAACCTTCCAATAGCAATTAGATCTCTTTCTACTTTTTGAGCTTCTTGGTAAATCTTTGGGAAGGTAAACACTTGGGATTTCTTGATAGCCATACTTATGTCTGAGTTGAAAGCCCTTAGATAATAATACATTGATTGTTCATCAGTCGGCCTCAAACCATCAGGTACTCTCTGCCAAGTTTGACTGAATCTGATGTTAAAGTCGACTATCTCCTCTTGAGGGTGCTTCTGGATGATGGTAAACTGATTTAGCAGGGAGAATGGGTCAGCATGTTCATTGAACTCTTCCACTAGTTTACCGGCAAGTTGGGCCCAAGTAGATATAGTTTGGTTACCGAGGGCTCTGTACCAATAGAGCATTTTTCCTTTCAAGGAAATGACTAGCAATCTTATCATAACATCCTCTTCAGTGATGTTATGTATCGGGGTGAGCGCGGCTACATCTTGGTAGTGTTCGTAGGCCATATTTCCAGTACCATCATACTGGGGTAATGCTTTCAAGGCCGCTACTGGAATCGGGTGTTGAGCTACCAGATTCAAGGGGCCTGTATGGTTCCATAAAGGGTAAGGTAGATTTGGCTGATTTACGACCATTGCAGTTATGGTTCTACCAGATATTATGGGTATATGGGTAGCTGGAGTTAACGTTCCGCTAGCAGCAGTACTAGGGAAGGTTGTAGGGGAAATATTTGTGTATCTTGTATTGATAGTAGATGAAGAAGTTGTTCTAGCAACTAAAATAGGATTAGCTCTAAGGCTACCAAGGTGTAATTCGAAGAACTCGATGGGCTCTTCAAAATTTTTTGCTTTAGATCTGGTTATCATAAAAAATGGTATTCAACCAGAAAGTAGATAAAGGCTTTCTTAGGGTTCCTTTCTTGGGCGGAGTCACCAGGTGATTCATAAAAAATAAACAGGGCAAAGGTAATCACCAAAACTTTGATCTGTATATATCGTGGGATTGGGTCCCATCGGGCGTGCCAAAAACTATTGGTGCAAAATGACCACACCAAAGGGAGTAAGGAGTGGTCTTCTTGAAATTTTGCTAATTATAGAAAAAGGTCACAATGGTGCAACATTTTTTAGTTGGAAGGCTAAGCAAAGAGAAAAGGTCATGATGGCACAACATTTTTGAGCCCCAAGGCTAATTCATGAGAAAATATCGTATGACGCTACATTTTTTAGCCCCAAGGCTAAGTGAAGTGAAAAGGTCATGAAAACACAACAATTTTGAGACAAGAGGCTAAACGAAGAGAAAAGGTCACAATGGTGCAACATCTTTGAGCCCCAAGGCTAAGTCATGAGAAAAGGTCATGACGGTGCAACATTTTTTGATCCCCAAGGCTAAGTGAAGTGAAAATGTTGCAATGGCATGGCAATTCTTATCCAAGAGGCCGAACGAAGAGAAAAGGTCGCAATGGCATGAAATTTTTTAGTAAAATATAGCTAGACCACGATGCCTATAAGAATATAAAGGCAGATTGCGGTAACAAGGAGATCCTAAAAATTTCTAGTTGAAGATCCCATGCTCTCTTAACTTCCACCCTACCAGAATGAGCCTACGGGTATATTGTTGTAACAACTTTCAATTTTTTTGTTATGTAAAACTATATATATAGGATTAGCGACCCAAAAAAATGGTCATCTCTTGGATGTTTACAAGGCAATGTACACAAAATTTTGAAAGCAAATAAATATTATCCATTCTAGTTTCTGGCTCACTAGTGTTCTTATCAAGTATGTATGGGTTGTTAATTGCTGTGTAAAGTTAGGTTGAATAGAAATTGCTTTAATTCTTATTCTAAATTTATGTGTTGAAGTTCTGCTAACTCTAAAATTAACAGTTCCATTTGGCTTGTGTTTGATTAAATCTACACCAGAGGATTAGTTATTCTATTTTGATGGTTTTAATAAATTCTTTTCTATAAAAGGTTGTTGAATTTGATTTGTTGTTATCTAAACTGCACCATTTAAATGCTCATAGAAATAACTATATTTCCATATCTTTATGCATTTCACTCTTTCTACCTTATCCTAAAAAAGCAAGGAACTAGCCTCCTCTAGATATTGAACCGGGTAAAATCTGTTTCGAACTCGGTCTTTCAATGTTGGCAAAGTATTGGGTGCAAACATAACCAAAGGCAGATTTTGCACCACCATGTCTCGATTGGCTCAAAGTACTTGTGTTGTTTATATGAAAGCCATGACCCTCTAAGTAATGTGTTTTTAGGCTCGTGAACCCCCTATATTTGACTTGCACTAGTTTTTAACTAGGATTTTATTTTTAAATGCATCACAATTTTGTATGGCGAGCCTTAATAGTTGTGTTGCACGTAAATTTGTAGGAGGTTGCCATTTTCTTATGTTGTCTACCCAGAGTTTTATTCATGATGATTGCTTGGACGTAGAATTAAATTGAGAGATAAATCTTACCCCTTTTTTTATCCCATCACCATCGTTGACGTCTGAGGAGAATGTTGGATTCAGATGCATCCTCATTCTTTTGTGCGTGAAAACTGTTGTTTTTTTCCTACTATGTAAGATTTTAAGGGTGGTGATTGTTGTCTTAATTTCTTCAACTCTTGCAACTACACCTGTGACATCGATGGAAAACACCATGAGAGAAGTGGTGCTAAGTTTTGCTAGATCACTCTTGTTCATCATGTATTTCGATGTGTAAAAATAGGCATACATGTTTTAAAACCACCACTATCATCACTATGTTTTCCTTATCCGTCACTCCCTTATTTTATTTCCTAAGTTTTTATAAGGATAATTTTTATTTTCAGTTTTTGTGTAGGTCATCACTACTGCATGAGTGCAATTGTGATCTATATCATTCCAAGGATTTTTGCTGCTAAGAGTTTCATTTTAATGGAAAATTAAATCCTCCCTAGTCTTATGTTTGCAAAAATGTATTAGAAATCCTTAAATTAATTTTAAGCTTTAATCAATCCTTTTGTCACTGCGAAGAATTTTTTTTGTTGTAGTTGCATTGCTATTTCTCCCTCTCATTGCTTAGAGTATTGTAGATCACTATCACACGATGTAATTTTTTCCTCCTCCTAAGTTTAAACTTAGGGAGGGATGTTTTAATTTTTTCCCATCCAAAGTAATGCCACTGAAGCATGATGTTACCATGCTTAGAAGGTGTGAGACCCAGGGAATGATTGCAAGTGCCACCCAACAATTATCCCACATGGGGAGTGTGGGAGGCCTTGTGCGGCATAAAGAGGATTAACCCCTCTTTAATCCTTGACCACCACTTGATGGTTAAGAGAGCCACCGAGTGGTGGTCATACCTTGCACCAGATATAGTGGTGTTGTTCCCTAGGACATATGGCAAATGCTGGTTGATCATTGATATTTGTTCTTGGCTAGACCTTACCCTATTTTATGGGATCATATGGCTAGTGGTTCTAGGTTACTATTGGTGGACTCCACCAGATTTTCTAGTCATTATCCATTATTACAAAATTCAATTAGCCTTACATGGTCCTTTGATGTTTTAATTGGAAATTAATTTAATCGGCCTTGGATGACCTTGGTCTTGTATGGCCTTTGAATGTTTTAATTAGAAATAAATTTAATCTTTAATTGGGAAACTTAAATCAAACTTAGAAAAATAAGATGATCTTTGACTATATAAGTTTGATTATGTAAACCAGTAGATCAAGTTGGTAGAAAATAAATTAATCAAGGATTGCTTGAAGGAAATGACGGGTTGTTTAAATGAAAGTATGGATCTAATGAATGACTAATTAACTTTTCTATGTTAATTAATGATCCTTGATTTTTGTGAAAGAGGATTATATGTTAGAAAATCCTCTGAATAGGAGGTTTAATTGTTTTAAACCTTGTTTAAGAAAAAAGATAAAATGAGCAGGAGACTAATTGATTTTGGAACCCTAGTTAAATGAAAGTTTAACTATGGACTAAATGAGAAGGATAATTATGTGGTTTAAAATTTAATTATACTAGTGGATAGTATTTTCATTTGGATACAAATTATTGGTAAAATATTAGTATATAGTGTATTTTTTTTTTATAGATTGAAGGAGGAATTTAATTAGGGATATTATATTTTGATTTATGAAGAATGAAGTTGAATATAATATTGAATATTATATTTCTCTTTAACTTAGATTAGAATTGAAATATAATAGTGGATATTATGCATTTCATTATTAGTTGGAGTGAAATAGAAAAATAATATTGGATATTATGCTTCAACTTCATGGAATGGACTTAGAATAAATTAGAGGATAATGTATTCCATTTGGGCTATGAATTTAAGTTGGATAAAATGAGCTAGATATTCATTAGTGGATAATGTAGTTCTTGATAAAACAGATTGAATCTTGTTAGTAGACAATATGTTTCATGAGATAGATATATGCATTGGTGGTTAATGTATGTCATTTGATCATATGAGATTAAAAATGCTAGTGAGTTTAGTGATTTACATTAATGGATAATGTAATTTGTTGGTTAAAAAAAGTAGAATGATGTACTTGTTTGAAATGAGTTGGATTTAGACATTGGGTGGATGATGTATTGTATATGGTTAAATGGGTTTTAAAATCTTATTAGTGGACCATATAAGTGGTTTGATAATTACTTGATTGATTAGGAGTATGGGCTTGTAATTGATCAAGAAAAGTGATTTTGATAAGTTCTTGATTGATTAGGAGTATGGGCTCCAATTGGTCATGGAAAGTGGTTTTGATAAGTACTTGATTTATTAGGAGTATGGGCTCTTAATTTTTTAAGGAAATTGGTTTTGATAAGTACTTGATTGATTAAGAGTATGGGCTCTTAATTGGTTAAGGAAAGTGGTTTGATAAGTGGTTGAATGATTAAGAGTATGGGTTCTTAGCTGATATTATGAATTGATTCTTATATATTATTTTGGTATTGATGTATGGACACATTAGACTCATGGAAGAAAAATATTTCTTCAGTTTGGATTAAATGATAGAGGCTATCTTGGGATGGTGAATGCGAAGTTCATTAAAGCAAATTTATGGGGATTTCCTCATTGTTTTGGAATATGAATTAAAGGTATCAATTCAAAATATGAGGCATAAGTATTATGGGGTCCTTATGTGCCCATAGTTGTATTCAAATATTGAGAAAAGAAATCAAGAGTTTTATAGATCGATTGTATTGGACTCAATTGCAATAAATGAAATATGGATATATTTTAAGGTTGGGTTTTTACCTTAGGTATTTTCCTAGGATATATGATGTGTCATATGTGTGATGTAAAAATTAGTTATTTTCATCTTGCAAAATTGTATTTATTTCTTTCTAAATCTAGTCTATCATGGTTATGTTGTTCTACAATGAGGAAAAGTTTATGCTATTTTATAGACCATAGTTATGTGTTAATTAATAATTATATGTGAATATTATGTAGTGCCATTTATGGTATTTGTCATGGTTAAGTAGAGGTAACCTAGTTATGGTGATTTAACAATGCACACTCCTTGTGTCATTGAATAGTCCTTTCTACGATGAAGCATATAAAAGTAATGAATAAAATATTTAAATGCTTATGCTTATGGACTAGAAGCATATAAATATATATATATATAGAGAGAGAGAGAGTAACTAGAGAATTCGAGATAGCATAATCATAATACACTTAGTGCACCTACATAGATGAACTTATGTATGGTGGAGAGATGGGCATGTGCTTTGATGGACTAAAGGTATAAGTTGGCTCATCACAAAGATGAGATGAACAACTTAATCATGGGATATAATTCATTAGAAACTTGCATAGAATTAATTATGGAAGGTGGTTATATGTATAACCTAATAAATGCAAAAAAAATCTCTCTCAAATGGGTTAGAATTTTGGAATGTTACATTTAGCATCAGATCTCTAGGTTGCAATGGACTAGATGCTTTCATGAAGAAGCTCCAGGCACAATGGACTAGAAGCTTCCACAAGCAAGCTAATATATACTTAAGAATTAAAATCAATAAAGGTAGCTTTACCTTGACATGGCACCTTTCATAGAGAAATTATGTCCATCATCATTATGTGGAGATTGATAACGTATACGCTTACCTAGGAATAGTATCTTGCATGGAGCAAGAATAACTTAGCCATCATCAAATGAATGATAATAAATTAAGTTATTTTAGAAGGATGAGGAATTAACTATAAACAACTAAACTTAACTCCTAGGTAGATAAGGAGAATGATACCTTGCAATGAGGTAAGTGTGACCTAGGCTTGTATCAGTCTAGTGATGGTGGTTGTAATTAAGATAGAAACTTATGGGATATAGATGTGATGGAAACCATTAATGATTTAATATTAGCTCTTAGGAAGATATAACTAACCTTTGAAATCACAAAAAATATTAGACAAATGACTTGATTTAGCTCATCATGGAGATAAGATAGATAGGTTAAGCTAGATCATCCTTGAGATGAGACTGATAACTTAAGTTAGCTCATCATGAGGGTGATACAAATAAATGAAGTTAGATCATCATGGAGACGAGAGGTTATTACACCTATGTACTAGCTCGAAGGGCTAAGCTTAGTAAAATAATTGACATCCCTTGTCTTTATTGAATGAGCTAGGGTTAATCCTTACATTGTGGTCGAGTTATCCTACATTCATGGAGAGTGTTAGGAAATGGGGAGACCATGTGAAGGTATCCTTTAGGTTGTGTGGATTGTGTAAAAGGTTAACCCTAGTGGACTACAAAAGAGTGATCACTCTTGTCCACTTGAGGGTTTTTATAGCATCCAAAACTCAAAATGTGGTGGAACATATATAGTCCTATCTGGTATATATTTGTGAACCTCAACTATGTAAGGGAAAGAAATTTATACCTTCTCTCAAAATGGTTAAATTTGGATTGTTACACTCTCATCCAACTCCTTTGTAAGTCAAGGATGACTGACACCCAAGGTAAGAAATTTAAGTAGGGGATCTTCACAAAATCTAGGTCTAACTAAGCAGGATCGAATTGAAGCTAGACACTAAAGAATTTTTTTGAGAAATTGCACAAATAGATAAAGAACCTCACTATTGTACTATGATTACTAGAAGAACAAATTGAATGATAAGGGGAATAGATGAACCAAAATGAGAAATTATTGGAAATGATTATTGATCAAGTTCCCTAGAATGAAAATTCAGAGTGTAGATAGGAGTATCCTATTGTAGAAGATCAAGAAGGTAAAGCTCAAATATTGGTAGAGCTAGCCAAGGACCTAAAGAATATCAAGGTATTTAATTTATGATTTCAATTTAGGCATGGTTGTATGAATATAAAATGAATATTTTCCTTGGGAATTACTCATTTGTAACCCAAATAGTAGGGTTACCCTCCATATGCATGAAAATTATTTTAAATTAAGAGCTAGCAAGAAGACTCTAACAATGTGACTTTGATAGATGGTTTTGTTCAAACCATAGTTAATTTGGATATGGAATTATTTATTGTCATGTAAGTTCTCCTAGTTATAGGTAGAATTCATGTTTCAAGTTTACAATGTGCGAATATTTTTAATGTTCAAAAAAACCACAATGAAGTATGGTTCTTGAAAGTGGGTAGGCTTAGGAAAGGTTTTAAGCATTGTAGCTTGTACTGGTATAGATACATCTGGTGGTGTTTTAAACATTAAATTGTGCTCTTTACTTATTATGAACATTAACTATGAATGTAATAGTAGAGATATTAGAGAAATTATTGGAAGAGAAAAGGTGGAAAATTTATTCTCAACAGAAGTATGGAATCCTCTCAAAATAGTCTAATTTTAGGATCAAACCTAATGGGAAAGAATAGAAATGAAATTCCATTCATTGGTTTGAATAATTCTTAGTGGAAATAATATATGGGGAGATCTATTCTTTAGAGGAGTATGTGATCCTCTCTAATTTTATGAAGTATGTACCAAATTATGAAATTAGTAGGCTTTTGGAAGGATATAAATCCATCCTAGGAGTGTATCCTAAGGCTAACATTAGCCAAACCTATTAAACCTAAGACATTGAGAGGGACCTATAGTTTTTTGGACCCATAATCTCATGGAATTTATGGATTAAGCAAGAAAATCATTTTGAAGAACATGTGCTTATATTGAGAGTGGGGGGTGAACAGTATAAGATAATACTTTTTTATTTTTAATCCAACTGTTAACATCAACAGTATTAAAGAATTAAACATAACACAAAGCATCACACACATGAGATACATGATTTCACATGGTTCACCCAATGTAGGCTACTCCATGGAGAATATATTCCTTATAATTTTTTCTCAAATAAATTCTCTTGGGAATCCTTTCCCTAAAAATTTTATGGACCTCTCTCCAAAGGAGATACCAATCCCCTAATCAATATTGTGGATCTCTATCCATAGGATAACTCCTTTTGCCTCTTGCTCTGGCTGGTGATATTCTAGAAGAACTGTTGCCTCCACTGCACTAGCTAATGGATCTCTATCCAGTGAATACTCTTATCCTCACTCTGAAGACCTGTCCTCACTGCCCTAGCTAATGGATCTCTATCCACTAGAGATTGTCGTCCTCTATACTCTATCACCTCCAAATATTGCACTCAGATCTATCTCAAATCTATCCTCAATATATGTCTCTGGTCAGGCACAAATATTTCCTCAAATATGTACCAAACGTTGTTCTCAAATATGCACCAAACATTGTTCTCAAGCTCTCTCTATAACTTGTCCAATATGCTCAATAAGTACTTATAAGAACTTATCCAAATCTATCCACAAGTCTTATCAAATACTTACTTCAAATATGTTCAACAAGTCAACACTAAAACTTCTCCAATCTCATAGAAACATAAAGAGAATTGTTAGAGACTCAATATGCTCTATACTCATCACAATTCTCAATTAATTTCTCAAATAAAATCAAAATATAGAATAGTTTGTTTTATGGAACTTGAACAATCACTTCACAAATCCACTTGACTAGGCTCAACCAATCACTCAATCAAACAATCATTCCTTAAAAATCCTAGTACAAGTATATAAACACCAACTCAAAATGTTTCCAATAATGCTCAACAACAAATCTTACATAACAATGATAATCCTTGTTCATGTTCTTTTCTCAACAACTCACTTCAACAACAATGCTCACAAAAAAACCTCTCACATAACAATGATACTCATGCTCTTTTCAAACCCTAGTTCTTTGCTAAACCAATGGCTTCAACAACAATGCTTATAAAACAAGGTTTCAATGACAACTCTTTATTCCATAAAACCTTGAAGCATTAACTCAGATACACTCCATAAGGAAGCCCTAATCAAGTCCTTTTCACTCCAAACTTATTTTCTAGAAAAAAAACCAATCAAATTAACTATGGAAGAATGTGCTTATACATTTATCTTGATGATGAAGGAATCTCATAAATCTACCAAAAACACAAACACTTCTTTGCCAAGCTCAAAGAAGTTATAATATGATAAGCTCCCTCAAAAATACAATATAAATATCAATAAACACATACACCTTATCACTCCATATTTAAGAAAACATTCATCAATATTTACAAAAATAATTCACCACTTACACCTTATAATATCCCAATTAAAATAGTATTCAATGCACTCTTATTTTCAAAAAAACTCAATGAAAGAAATTTCCTTTATCCTTTTAAAACTTCAAAAAATCAATGTGACACTAACACTTTATTCAAAAATAAAGCTAACCCCTTATTCCTCTAATTTACCAAAACTAATAATCAAATAAAAATCCTTTTAACTCCCTAAGACCTCATGTCAAACTTTAGGCAACACAAAATAATAATCAAAATTTATTACCTTTGCCTTTGTGGGTTTCGAACTTACGACGTAGCCTCAACCAGTGCCCTATCTATGGCTCCAACCATAGTATGATCTAGGCGCTCGCTTTGGGAGTAAAGAGCATCACATGCTCTATAAAGCTCCCTGATTTGCCTAGCAAAACATGCATTGTTTCCTTTAACGCTTCCAACACAAACACAACCACAAAAACACGTTGTCATCACTTTTTGAACACAGATCACCTAGCGCCTAAACACTCTAACCACTGTTGTCTTGCCACTAGGCCACGCTGCCTATATGGATTTCAAATTTTGGCACTTTTCATTTTTGTCTCTATTCGTTGGCACATAACACAAGAAATCCACTTCTCTTTTTTTGCACGAGTTATCAACACAATTGCACGCATTAACATTCGATAAAAAGGATAATTTTAATGCCTCTAAGGTATGGGTTTTATATCAATTTCCTCCTTCACACATAAACGTCGATGCTTCGAATTTCCTTCAAACTTTAGACGGCGAAACTATGATTTTCCTTTAAATTTATTAATTTATAAATTATTTAAATTCTCTTGAATTTAAATTTTATAAACTAATTCTTTAAAACCCTTTGGTTTTATTAAGGCCTTATCTCATTGTACAAATTTGTATAAATAAAAATTATTTATAAAATTTAAATTCAATTTGAATTTAAATGTTTTATAAAATAAATATTAAACCTTCCTTTAGCTTTTGCAATAAGCTTCCTTGGGTTTTTATGAAAAACCTTTTAAATTATGCTTCCACATAATATTAAAAATATTATGAAGCCCTTTTGCCTCTAACCTCTGCATTGTTCCTCTTGATATTTTGACATTATCGGTAGCTCATTAATGACAACTTTGACTCAAAATGTCCAAAAATATCTCCCTTTGTCATTGATGGCAACCCAAATTCTTTTTACCAAAAACTTGATCTTTCTTTTGTTCATCTCCCCCTCGAACATTTCTCCCCCTGGCTCAGTGCTCTCTTCAAGTCTTTCTTCTCTACTCAAATACCAAATCTCTCCCCCTTACTCAAATCTCTCCTCATTTGACATCAATGGCAAAGGGTCACCTTTGGGGCTTGGGGCTAAGAATGAGCCTCTTAGCTTAGCCCTTCCCCCCACCTCCTCATGAGATGGTTAATTTTGGGTTGGGAGTCTCACTCCAAGTATTCCTCGAATATACTCAAAGGTTTCCTTTGAAAGTGACTTGGTGAAAATATTTTCTATATGTTCCTTTGTAGAAATATATTCTAGCCTGACATGTTTATCTGTCACCTGTTCTCTCAAAAAATGATGCTTAATTGGAATGTTCTTTGTATTGGAGTGCATAACTGAATATTTTGAGATGCTTATAGCACTTGTATTATCACATAGTATAGGAATAGGATGCTCATATTTTATCTTGAAGTCTTCTAGAGTTATCTTCATCCATAACACCTATGTACAAATGGATACCGCTGCAATGTATTTTGCTTCTATTGTAGATAAGGATACTGAAACCTACTTCTTACTTAGCCAAGAGACTAAATAGTCTCCAAGAAATAATGCTCCTCCACTTGTGCTTTTTCTATCATCAATGTTGCCAGCCCAATCTGCATATGTATATGATAGTGTAAAACTATCAATTTTGGGATACCAAAGCCCAAAATCCATAGTTCCTTTTAGATACCTGAAAATTATTTTACATAACCTTTGCATACTAACCTTGCTTTATTCCTGACCACTTGTCCATATTCATTTAACTTATTTCTGAATACTTATTTTGTGCTGATCACATTTTTTTCCTTTGGTCATGGAACAAGTTCCCAAGTCTTGCTTTTTTCTCTCATATAATTCCTCATCCATTGCCTTAATCCAAAAATTAACCTCACTTGATTGAGCAAAGTCTTTTGGCTCAATTTTAGGTAGAAAAGAAAAATTTACTTGTTGATATGGTGTTATTATCCTTCTTCTTGTTTGTCTTTCATCTAGATTCCCAATAATTTACTCTTTTGGTTTATGCTTCTGTACATATCTGGATGGAGTTTTGGGAAGGAGTCTTTGTGTTTCTTCTTCTTCTTTATATGATTCCTCATAGAACTATTCTTGACAACATCCATCTTCTTGATACATAATTTGTTGAACTGTTTCTCTTGAATCTATCTTCTCATCAATTGTTACATTGATGTTGTCCACCATAGTACGTGTTCTCTTGTTGAAGCATATATAGGCTTTACTATTTGAAGAATAACCAAGAAATATTACCTCATCACATCTTGGATCAAACTTTCCTAAGTTTTGATCTTCTCGTCTTATGTAATACTTGCTTCCAAAAATCCTAAAGTGTTTTATAGTGGCAATTCTTCCTTTCCAAATCTCATATGGATTCTTGTGATGGTTTACTCTCATTTGAACCCTAGTGATTATGTATACTATTATGTCGACTACTTCTCTCCAAAATTTATTTGAGAGCTTAGACTCATTTAGCATAGCTCTAGCTAGATTCTCAATAGTCCTATTTTTCCTTTCAACTACTCCATTTTGTTGAGGAGTTCTTGCTGCTGAATACTCTCTTTTGATTCTATGTTGTTCACAAAACTCTATAAATTCATTTGAAGTAAATTATCCTCCTCTGTTATATCTCAAGCACTTAATCCTTTTTCCAGTTTCATTTTCAACCAATTCCTTGAATTCTTTGATTTTTTCAAAAGCCTCTTATTTCTATTTTAGGAAATCTACCCAAACCATTCTGGAATAGTCATTTATAAATAGTATAAAGTAGCTATCATCCTGAATACTTTGTGTTCTGGTAGGAACACACAATTAAGTATGTATTAGACTCAATGGCTCAGATGACATGTATCCTTTTGATTTAAATATTATCCTAGTTTGCTTTCCATGTTGGCAGGGTGCACAGATTGTGCTTTAAGGTCTTCTTATTTTGGGTAAATCTCTTACGGCCTATTTATTACTTATTTTGACTATGTTTTTAAAATTCAAGTGACCCAATATTCTATGCCACAACCAAATTTCATCTTTTTGATATAGAAAGCACTTTTCTCCTTTGATCTCATTGAGCATATATAAATTGTTTGGGGTTCTTCTTTCA
The DNA here is from genome assembly GCA_028583015.1 of Wollemia nobilis. NCBI lineage: Eukaryota > Viridiplantae > Streptophyta > Pinopsida > Araucariales > Araucariaceae > Wollemia > Wollemia nobilis. The sequence goes on along the minus strand of JAQPPZ010000719.1, from coordinate 7,179,778 downwards.
TTGGCAATGATTTTTCCAGTTTCTAATTTTCTTATCTCACACCTATCTAGATGGAAGGTAACCATGTACCCTTGATCACAAAGTTGACTTATACTTAACAGATTGTGTTTTAACCCTTTAACATACAACACATTTTTTATTTTTGTTTTCCCATTATCTAGACTTAGAGTTCCTCTTCCACCAATCCTTATTGATCCATTATCACCAAAAATTACTGACCCTCTATTGGTTTATTTTAGTAGAATGAATTTATCTTTATATCCTATCATGTTACTAGAGAAACCACTATCAAGATACCATTATTCTTCTTTATCCTGAGCATGAAGGGTTGTTTGAACTAACGTTGATCTAGCCTTAACTTTTTCCCTTTCATTTTTTCTAGATGTTGAAATTGTTTTTTAGACTCAGGAAGTATCATTTTACATCTTCTAGCCTTGTGCCCAAAATTATTGCATTTGTAACATATAATATCATCGTCCATAAGAGGTCTAAAAGAATTGAAATTTCTATTGATATTGTTTCTTGCATTATTAATACAATGTACAGCTCTATGACCATATTTATTACAAGAAAAGCAATGACCATGGAAGAAATTATGTAACCTGTTTGAGTGCCTTGGATTTTTTGGTGGAGTGTTCTTTCTCTTGTGATTAACTCTTAACCAAGGTTCTTCCTTGATTTCTTACTTTTGGACATCCTTTTTTTTCTTATCCTTGTTTTAAGTTTCTACTTTTTGAAGGCTTGATTCCTTTTGTGATTTCTTATCCTCTACAACTTGTAGTACCTTAGTCCTTTCAACTTCATTTCTTATATACATAATTTTTTCTTCCAGTATTTCACATTCTATTTCTCTTTCTCTTAACATATTTATCATATCTTGCTCAATTTTATTTCCTTCTTCCACCTTTATCTTGTGTTCTGTGAGATTTTGCAAAAGTTCCATCCTTTCTTCTTCATCCTCTTGAATTTGTTCCTTCAAGCCTGAATTCTTCTCTCTAATTTTTTCCAACTTTCTGAGAGCAAAAAAGAATTCTTATTTTATTTCAAACATGGTATTCTCTTCATTTTTTGAAGTCATGTGTGTTACTGATGGATCCTCCACCAAGATTTTAGTATTTTCATGGAGATACCTACTCTAATACCAATTGAAGAACATGTGCTTATACTGAGAGGGGGGGTGAATAGTATAAGATAAAAAAAAATTCTTTTAAATATAAATGCTAAAATCAGTATTATTAAAGCAGTAAACATCACACAAAGCATCACACACATGAGAGACATGATTTTACATGGTTCACCCAATGTTGGCTACTCGATGGAGAAAATATTCCTTATAAAATTTTCTCAAATATATTCTCTTGGGAATCCTTTACCTACAATGTTTATGAACCTCTATCCAAAGGAGACACCAATACCCTAATTAAGTTTGTGGATATCTATCCATAGGATAACTTCTTTCTCCTCTTGCTCTGGATGATGATCTTCTAGAAGAACTGTTACCTTCATTGCACTGACTAATGGATCTCTATCCATTGAATACTCTTGTTCTCACTTAGAATACATGTCCTTGTTGCCCTGTCTAATGGATATCTATCCACTAGAGACTGTCATCCTCTATACTCTGTCACCTCCAAAGCTTACACTCAGCTCTATCTCAAATCTATACTGAACATAGTCTGTTATTCTAGCAAAAATATGTCCTCAATCTCTATCTCTGGTCAGGCACAAATCTTTCCTCAAATATGTACCAAAATCTATTCTCAAATATGCACCAAACTTTGTTCTCAAGCTCTCTCTAGAACTTGTCCAATCTTCTCAATAATTCCTTACAAGAACTTATCCAAATATATCCACAAGTCTTATCAAAGACTTACCTCAAATATGCTCAACAAGTCAACACTAAAACTTGTCCAATATCATAGAAACATAAAGAGAATTGTTAGAGACTCAATATGCTCTATACTCATCACAATGCTCAATTAATTTCTCAAATCAAATCATAATATATAATAGTTTGTTTTATGGAACTTGAACAATCACTTCACAAATCCACTTGAATAGGCTCAACAAAATCTACTCAACCAATCACTCAATAAAATAATCCTTCCTTACAAACCCTAGTCCAAGTATATAAACCCCAACTCAAAATGTTTCCAACAATGCTCATCAACAAATCTTACATAACAATGATAACCCTAGTTCAAGTTCTTTGCTCAAAAACTCACTTCAACAACAATGCTCACAAAACAACTCTCACATAAGAATGATACTCATTTTCTTTTCAAACCCTAGCTCTTTTCTCAACCAATGGCTTTAAAAAAAATGCTTATAAAACAAGTTTTCAATAACAACTATTTATTCTAGAAAACCTTTAAGCATTAACTTAGACACACTCCATAAGGAAGCCCTAATAAAGTCCTTTTCACTCCAAACTTATTTTCTATAAAAAAAACCAATCAACTTAACTATGGAAGAACGTGCTCATACCTTTTTCTTGATGATGAAGGAATCTCATAAATCTGCCAAAACCACAAACACTTCTTTGCCAAGCTCAAAGAAGTTATAAGATGATAAAATCCCTCAAAAATACAATATAAATATCAAGACACACATACACCTTATCACTCCATATTTAAGAAAACATTCATCAACATTTACAAAAATAATTCACCACTTACACCTTATAATATCTCAATTAAAATAATATTCAATGTACTCTTATTTTCAAAATAACTCAATGCAATAAGTTCCATTTATCCTTTTAAAACTTTAACAAATCAATGTGATACAAACACTTTATTCAAAAATAAAGCTAACCCATTATTCATCCAATTTACCAAAAATAATTAATCAACAAAAAATCCTTTTAATAAACCCTTTTAACTCCCTAAGACCTCATGTCAAACTTTATGCAACATAAAATAATAATCAAAATTTATTACCTTTGCCTTGGTGGGTTTTGAACTCATGATGCAACCTCAACCAGTGCCCTAGTCGTGGCTCCAACCGTCGTGTGAGCTAAACGCTTTCTTGGGGAGTAAAGAGCACCACATGCTCTATAAAGCTCCCCATTTTGCCTAGCAAAACATGCACTATTTTCTTTGGTGCTTCCAATGCAAACGCAACCACCAAAACATGATGTCGTCATGTTTTGAACGCAGGTCACCTAACACCCAAACACTCTAACCGTTGTCCTCTTGCCACTAGGCCACGCTGCCCAGATGGCTTTCAACTTTCGACACTTGTTATTTTTTTCTCTATTAGCTGGCACATAACACAAGAAATTCACTTCTCTTTTTCTGAATGAGTTCTCAACACAATTGCACGCATTAACGTTCGAGCAAAAGGATAATTTTAATGCCTCTAAGGTATGGGTTTTTATATCAATTTCCTCCTTCACACATATACATCGGCGCTTCGAATTTCCTTAAAAATTTAGATTTCAACACTATGATTTTCCTTTAAACTTATTAATTTATAAATTATTTAAATTCTCTTGAATTTAAATTTTATAAATTATTTAAATTCTCTTGAATTTAAATTTTATAAATTAATTCTTTAAAACCCTTTGGTTTTATTAATGCCTTATCTCATTGTACAAATTTTTATAAATAATATTTATTTATAAAATTTAAATTCAATTTGAATTTAAATATTTTATAAAATAAATATTAAACCTTCCTTTAGATTTTGCAATAATCTTCCTTGGGTTTTTATGAAAACCCTTTTAACTTATGCTTCCAAATAATATTAAAAATATTATGAAGCCCTTTTACCGTTAACCTCTCCATTGTTCCTCTTGACCTTTTGACATTATCGGTAGCTCATTAATGACAACTTCATTTCTTGACATCAATGACAACTTTGACTCTAAATGTCCAACACATGTCCTTAGGAATGATGTTGCAGTGAGGATCGGACCTAATTGTAGAAGAAATTATGAAGAGAATAATTATTTTAGTGTTAGGTGTGGACTCTTGTGCTTTAAATATCAGGTAACTATACCCAAAATTTGGAACTATAGAGATTGATTATACGGGAAGCACATAGATCCCTAAATTTTGCTCATATTGGAGGGGCTAAGATGATGAAAAATGTGGAAAAATACCTTCTTCTGAGTAGTAATAAAGAAGGGCATTGTTTATTTTATTACCTAATGGTTGGATAGGCACCTTACGTGGAGTAAGTGTGATAATTTACATCATCAAAAGATGATGATAATACTTGGAGTGATACCTTGCATGGTAAGTGTGGCTATTATCAGTGGATGATAATACTTTTATTTGGCATAACACGTGGACTAAGCAAGTCATCGATATTATCATTGGATGGTAATATTTTATGTAATTAATAGGATGATAAACATATTTCCTTATTTAATTTGAAGATGTAATGATATATTTCTTATTGCAGGTAAACACACGAGATAGTATTCCAAGGGGGGTGGAATGTCATAGCCCACTCCTGTAGAACCCTTGATAAGAAGACAATATGATATGGACCTATCAATTTAATACCTACCGTTGTTGGTGCTATAACTATGCATGGATATGATGTAGCATTTGGTTGTGATTTATGTCTATGATGTTGCTATATTTTTATGGTTTTGTAGGGCTAACCATGTTTGAAGGTGGATAATGTCAATCTATAAACCTTATAATAGCATTGATGATGACTTTAAATTGATCAGAAAAGGAGTTGAATAATGGCATTGCTTGCAATGGTTTTAAATTAAATTGACTAACCATTTAAATGGTAGGCTACAATTTAATATCTACCTTGATGAAGCATTTAAATGGTTTAGCAAAGGAGTTTGAAATTGACATTAGTCATGAAAATAAATTTTAAATTAGAATGATTAAACATTACATTGCATAGAGCTAATGATTTAATATTTGCCTTAATTATGCTTTTTAAAATTAGAAAAGAAATTAATTTGAAAATTAGTTTATGCAAATGATGGCCTAATTTAATAAGGAAGGATCATGAGAAATTTATTATAATTTTTATTTATATATATGGACCTCTTTTGACTCTTTCAATGAAGCAATTTTACATAATGTATTTGAAAAATGACTAATTTAGGAGTGAGCTCCTATCAGTGGGACTTAGCAAAGGGGTTTTCCTTAATGGAAATTACCTCCCTGTCACCTTGGAAAATATGCAGGTGTTCTTGAAAAAGAGAATGGCTTTGGGAGAAAGCCATCATGCCTTTGGAAGGACATCAAGAAAAGAGGAGGTTCTCGAGAGGGGTTGGCAAGGAAGGAATGAGAGCTTAGAGGATTTTAGAATGGGAGGTTTTTAAGGAAAGAGAGGCTTGGTGCAGACTTAATCAACCTTACATGAAATAACAAGTTAGAATTTTTAGGTTCATAGAATTGTTTTAATATTAACTTTTAAATTTGTGAGCCTAGTTTTAAATTTAAAATGATCAGCTTTGTGGCACTTGTATTTACTTTTTTTAAGCTTAGTACCTAATCTCTATTAGACCCTATTAGGGGATCTTTAGCCTCGTAATAATTATTTTTTGAAACATATCTGTTTCTAATTTATTCACCCTCCTGTAGAAGACAAATACTTGGGAGCTTCACTGTCTAACATCCCTTGTAGTCTTGTTTATGTATGGTACTGGAAACTCTGTGCTAATATTATGTTGTCTCTTTGCATTGAGGGATGCATTCTTTTTTTTTAATTCACTTTGAGCTTCCTTGTGTGAAACTGATGAATATCCTCATCAACATCCTCTTTCATTGTAATTTGATCGTGGTCTTTCTTGCTTGACTCAAGATCGAGTTCATTGTAAAGTCTAAATTGATGTCCTAATCGGCTTGAAGTTCCTGTGTTGTTTATATGAAAGCCATGATCCTCTATGTAATGTGTTTGGAGGCTTATGTAATTTATTTGTACTGGTTTCAAACTGAGATGTCTTCTATAAATGCATCACACTTTTGTATAGGGAGCCTCAATGGTTTTGTTGCATGTGAATTTGTAGGAGGTTACCACTATATTTTTTTGTCTACCCAGAGTTTTGTAGCTGAAAACACTTGTATGTAATGTTGAATAAAGAGATAAATACTACCCTTTTTTTTCCTCATTAACATCTCATGAAAATATTTGATTCAGATGCATCCTCATTCTTTCGTGCATGAAAACTACTATTGTTTTCCTATTGCATAATATTTTAAGGGTTGTGATTGCTGTCTTATTTTCCTCAGCTATTGCAACTATACCTGTGAAACTGATGGTGAATACTATGAGAGGAGTGACAGTATGTTTTGCTAGATCACTCTCATTCATCATGTGTTTTAGCATGTAAAAACTTTTTCAGGCCTATTTTAAAACCGCCATGGTCATCATAATGTTTTGCATTACCGCCACTCCCTTATTTTCTTTCTTAAGTTTTTATAAGTATATTTTTAATTTTAATTTTTGTGTAGGTCATTGCTACCGCCTAAGTGTAGCTATGCTCTATATCATTCTAGGAATTTTTCATTGTTGAGGATTTCATTTTAATGGAAACTTAAATCATTCTTGGTCTTGCATTTGTGAAATGTATTAGAAACCCTTAAATTAATTTTAATATTGGATCAATCCTCTAATCACCACTAAGAAACATCACCACCACCTTGTTATTTCTTCCTTCCACTACTCAAAGTATTATGGATTTCCATTGCACGATGTAATTTTTTCCTCCCCTAAGGTTAAACTTAGAGGGAATGTTTTAATTTTTCCTTTGCCATAGTAATGCCATCAAAGTGTGGTGTTACCGCACTCGAAAGGTGCAAGGCCCAGGGGATGGCCGCAAGGGCTTCCTAGAAATGATACCACATGGGGAGTTTGGGAGGCCCTATGCGGCATAAAAGAGATTAAGTCATATTTAATCCTTGACCACCACTCGATGGTCAAGGGAGCCACCAAGTAGTGGTCAACCCTTGCACTAGATATAGTGGCATTGTTCCATGGGATATATGGTGAATTTTGGTGGACCATTGACATTTGTTCTTTGATAGACCTTCCCTTGTTTATAGGTCCATATGGCTAGTGGGCCCTAATTTCTATTAGTGTGCTCCCCTGGTGTGTCTAGTAGTTATCCATGATTAAAAATAATTGCAGCCTTAGATGGCCCTTTGATGTTTTAATTGGAAATTAATTTAATCAACTTTGAATGACTTCGATCTTGGATGAGCTTTGAATTCTTTAATTGAAAATTAGTTTAATATCTAATTGGGAATCTTAAATTAGCCTTAGTAAAAGAAGATGACCTTTTACTATATAAGTTTATTTATGTAAACTTATAGATCGAGTTGGAAATAAATCAATTAATCAAGGATTGCTTGAAGGAAATGACGAGTTGTTTATATGAAAGGATGGATATAATGAATGACTAACTAACTTTTTCTATATTAATTAACGATCCTTGATTTTTGTGAAGGAGGATTATATGTTAGAAACGCCCCTAAATATAAAGTGGTTTAATTGTTTTAAAACTTGTTTAATCAAAAGGATAATGGTGGATTAAATTAGCGGGAGGCTAAATGATTTTGGAATTCTAGTTAAATGAAAGGTTAATTATTGACTAAATGAGAAGGATAATAATGTGGTTTAAACTTGAATTATACTAGTGGATAGTATTTTAATTTGGATAAAAAGGATTGGTAATATATTAGTGGATAGTATATTTCTTTTGGATAGATTGAAGGAGGAATTTACTAGGGATAATGTATTTCAATTTATGGAGAATGAAGTTGAATATAATATTGGATATTGTATTTCTCTTTATCTTAGATAATAATTGAAATATAATAGTGGATATTATATGCATTTCATCATTAGTTAGAGTGAAATAGGAACATAATAGTGGATATTATGCTTCAACTTAATGGAATGGACTTAGAATAAATTCGAGGATAATGTATTCCATTTGGGTATGAATCTTAGTTGGATAAAATGAGCTAGATATACATTAGTGGATAATGTAGTTCTTGATTAAATGAGCTAAATCTTGTTAGTAGACAATATGTCTCATGAGATAGAGTTATGCATTAGTGGTTAATGTATGTCATTTGATCATATGAGTTGAAAATGCTAGTGAGATTAGTGATTTACTTTAATGGATAATGTAATTTATTGGTTAAAAAAAACTAGAGTGTACTTGTTTAAAACAAATTGGATTTATACATTGGGTGTATGATGTATTGTATATGGTTAAATGGGTTTTAAAATATTATTAGTGGACCACATAAGTGGTTTTGATAAGTAATTGATTGATTAGGAGTATGGGCTCCTAATTTATTAAGGAAATAATTTTTGATAAGTACTTGATTGATTAGGAGTATGGGCTCCTAATTGGTCAAGAAAAGTGGTTTTGATAAGTACTTGATTGATTAGGAGTATGGGCTCCTAATTGGTTAAGGAAATTGGTTTTGATAAGTACTTGATTGATTAAGAGTATGGGCTCTTAATTGGTTAAGAAAAGTGGTTTGATAAGTGGTTGATTGATTAAGAGTATGGGCTCTTAGCTGATATTATGAATTAATTCTTATGTATTATTTTAGTACTGATGTATGGATACATTAGACTTAGGGAAGAAATATATTCCTTGAGTGTGGATTAAATGATAGAAGATATCTTGGGAGGGTGAACATGGAGTTCATTCAAGGGAAATTATGGGGATTCTCTAATTTTTTTGGAATATGAATTAAAAGGATCAATTCACAATATGGGGCATAATGATTATGGGATCCTTATGTGCCTATAGTTGTATTAAAATATTGAAAAAAATAATCAAGAGTTTCCTAGATCGATTGTATTGGACTTAATTGCAATAAATGAAATATGGATGTATTTTAAGGTTGGGTTTTTTCCTTGGGGGTTTTCCCAGTATATATGATGTGTAATATGTGTAATGCGGAAATTGGTTATTGTCATCTTGTAAACTTGTATTTATTGCTTTCTAAATCTAGTCTAGCATGGTTATGTTGTCCTATAATGAAAAGTTCATGGTATTTCATAGACCATAGTTATGTGTTTATTAATAATTACATGTGAATTGTATGTAGTGTCATTCATGGTATTTATCATGGTTGACTATAGGTAACCTATTTATGGTGATTTAGCAATGCACACTCATTGTATCATTGAATAGTCCTTACTATTATGAAGTGTAGAAAAGTAATGAATAACATATTTAAATTCTTATACTTATGGACTAGAAGCATATAAATTTATAGAGAAATTGTAACTGAAGGATTTGAAATAGCATAATTGTAATACGCTTAATGCACCTACATATATGGAGTTATGTATGGTGTAGAGAGGGGTGTACCCTTTGATGGACTAAAAGAATAAGTTGGATCCTCACATAGATGAGATGGATAACTTAATCATGGTATATTACTTCATTAGATAGCTACATAGAATGACTTATAAAAGGTGGGGATATGTATAACCCTAACAAATGCAAAAGAAAATTCTCTCTCTTGAGTGGGTTAGAATTTTGGGATGTTACATAAAAGGTCAATCAATAATGGAATACTTGTCTTAGATACAATGGGATTCTCTTAAGAAAACATTGAATATTTATTACCTCATGATCAAATTTATGATAAACTACTTGATTTTTTATAAAGATACGAAACATGAAATTAGCTCAGGCATAGACCAATATTTTATTACAAATTTTACAAACATGGGCAATGGATGAACCCAAGATTCAAGGTGATGAAGAAAATTCCAAATAAGTAGAGGTTCATGAAAAATGCAAGATCACACGAAGATTGAATATCAGATGAATATTAAAGACTAAAGTCTTCAATAACCAAATAATGTAATACATGGGGGTGTTGGAAAATATTATATTATTTGGTACTGTTGAGTGTTAATTATACCCAATTATGAAATTACACTCTCCCTTAGGGTTTGGATCCCAAAACCCTCTCTTGAAAATAATTTAAATAAAACAACTTCTCCAAGATCTCCGCTATATTAGCATTTGCATATATGTATTAGTAATCTCAATAAAAATATCAATTCAATGCTAGGAACACCTTAGTTATTGCAAGTAACTGTAAACAAGAGGTATGTGTTGGTTTATTTTACCATGCTACTTTAATGATTGTTCATGAAACCAAAATATAAGTAAATGTGAAATGGCCCTCATATGACCATGATGTAGTGCCTTAATTCATTTTATCTTGAGGATTCTAAGGTAGATTTTATATTCCCTTATTAAGTGGATTTTAATCAAACTTTACCTTACATTAAATCCTACTTTAAACATGAAAGTAAAAATTAAAATCTATCTATGAATGTGAATCCGAAATGATGAATAGGTTCCTTAAATGTGGCTTCTTATCATAAAGATAAAGATAGCCTTTGATATGATTGATAAATTGTTTCTCTTTGATGAAATTAGCTTTCATAAAGAGATACCAATTTATGGCTTGAAAATAATAGCCTCAAAATGTCATAATGAACTATTCCTCTTAAATGAAATTAATTTTCATTAAGAATAAATAATTTCATGCTTTAAAACCAAGACCTTTTATGTAATGGTAAATTACCTTTCTTCAATGAAATCAGAATTTTCATGAAGAAAGGTGCCTTTATTGCTCCAAAAATGATAGCTCATTAAATGCCACAAAATTAACCCCCTCTCAATGAAATTAAAATTTTCATGAAAGAAATGTCATCTTATATTTATAAATTAAAAAGAAAGCATAAAAATCTGATTTACCTCCAAAACTTGAAGAATAAAATTTCCGAAATTATAAAAACTCTTGAAAACAACAATTTTAAAAAATAATTATAAAATCGAAATAACATGAATGAGTCCGAATCTATTGTGTATGGAATGTTGATGTTCATTATAGGCAGCCATGAATTTATTTTTGTCTTTTTATTTTTTTATGATTTTTATTTTAATGCCCGAAGTTTTTAAAAAAATGCAAAATGAAAGTTTAGAAAACAAAAAATAAAGTCTTAAAATAAATTTAAATGCTGAAAACAGAAACATGCAAAGCATTTCCAGTTTTATGGCACCCCGTCCTGCAAAACCAAAGTTGTGAGAAACTCTTACATGCAACCTATTCCATTCCAACCTGCATTCACACAATCGAAATAAAACAGGTGCTAGCTCCTAAGGTACAAAAATAAATTTCAGATTCCAAATATTCGCCTAATGCAACCCAAAATGGCATTAACATCATCTATAAATTCAAAAACTGAAAAAAGGAAAGATAAACAGTAAATCCAGCATGCAGAAAAAAAATCTCCTCCTTTCTTGCTAACAAGGCCTCAAATTTTTAAAAAACGCATTTACATTCGAGAGTATTTATTTTTTTACAGAGTCATTTTGGCAGTGCTTGGCCTTGCCAAAAATTTCAGCCCCTTGATCTCCATGAATTTTTCTAGTTTTATAATTTTCCTTCAAGGTCATTCGCCTCCCATTTGGCTTTTCATTTCATTTCCTTTGTCTGTTTTTTTTTTTTTTCCCCATACTTGACTTCAAAACGCTATTTTTCTTCTCATTGTCATTTTCTCCTTTTGTCCTTGTAACGCATACCATTCTATAATGCCTATTTCATAGGTAAATTTGATGTGTTTTATTCACATCCTCCACATAAAAAGACCACAGTGGGTGCTATGGTGCATAGGTTTATAATGTCAAATGACACCTTTGTTTTGACCTTATTCGAACCACCCTTTAATGATGCCTTTACATACGGGAACTTCTTATCCTTTTTTAACATGCATGTCGACTCAGCATTATATTTATTTTTATTTTTTTGTTCCCTTCAGACGATTCCATACTCCGCGTAATTCGGGAAATGACCCTTTCCTTCCACTATATTTTATGGTCGAATCCCTATTCGTCGTTGAAATGGAACAGTCTGCCACGTTTTATTTCTGCCATGTTGGGTCCACCTACCAAGTCCTACGTCGGATGCAATGTAGATAATAGACCCCACCACTGTCTTCGAGTGAGCAATCATCCTCGATGTTGTTGCTTCTTTGTAATAGTCGCTGTGAGCTACGACAGACACTCCACGATGTCCACATGGTCGTCATTATTGCTACGCCTACCACCTATCGTCGACGTCGATATTCTTGAATTCCTTCTCACAACATGACTACGAACTCTCCACCGAATGCTCACTAAATATTTTCGTTCCATTTAAATACCTCCTCTTCTTCTTTCGTTTACCGGTGAAACTACTGCCCACATCCATCAGATGTTCTTCGATCATCATTTTTGCCACTGCCACACAATTATCCCAGTCTATCTATTTTATGCTTGTCGAAATCGGCGTCAGACCTGTATTGTTTTCTTCCCATCAAATTTTGAGCCATGCTCTGGGATATCCTCGTAACGGGTCATCCCCATCAACTTCCTTTGCGCTGGACTGTCAACGACCACTACCCACTCCATCGGTGAACATTTGGTGATTGAAAATCTGGACTTCGTTATGCGTTTGGTTTCATGACTCCATGTGTTCGCACGCCAAATCACTATCCACATCGTGCATTTCTCTAACACCAACGACGTGCTCATAGACCAGGTAATTCACGGTTCGGCACCATCCTTTTCGTCTTTGACTCTGTGTTTGATCGCCATGCGAGTGCTGTCACCAGCTATAGTCTTCTTTAAAACAATTCCCACTCGCTCCGGCCACGCAAGCGTCGTTAACTATGTTTTGGTTTGGGTACAAGTGATCGCTAATTACCCATCCTCAAAGCTCAATCACCCGAAAACATTGTGTGTTTCATCTCGACCCACTCTTCGAACATCCTCGCTGATCGACGTGGGATACTCCCAATCCGCGTCTCTGTTCTGCTCACTCTATCAGCGCATTTGCCCACTGGATATCCTTGGGTATGGTTTGGTACGTCGACATCCTTTCACGTCAACGTCCTCACATGATCGCCTACTCCTTGATATCAGCTGCGTCTGAATCGATCTATTGCTGGCATCCGGTGATGAGTTGCCATTGAAACCTGCACATGAACTGACAACAAACGTATTAATGCCATATTTTTATATATTAAAATAATCAAACAATTTAAAGCCCACTCGAGACATTAAAAAACATAATAAAAAAGGAATGTACTATTTCATACACACGAAAGCCATATAACTCCTTTTTAATCCTCTATATATATATATATTATTTTTTTGTTTTGTTTTATTTTATTTATTTTTATTTATTTATCTTATTATTATATTATAATATATATAAGGTTTATTGGAACTAACAATTATATTCAATAAAAATAAAAGAAATATTTTTATTTTTATTATTATTATTATTATTATTATTTTTTAAACCTGAGACATTAAAAGGTTAACTATTAAATATGAAATCTAATGAAAGTTCAAGCTAGCCCTTTACAACTTAAAATAAAAGGAAACTAATAAAAAAAAAAACAAACAAAACAATAAGACAAGCAAAAAACCAATCATGCTAAATGAAACCAAGAAGGCAAGATGAACATAGGCAAGTCTATTGACATTCCAAAAGGAGACAACATGATACAAGAGACGTTACGCAATGAGGCACCTTGCAAACTGAACTATGAATGCCAAAGATAGAACTTGCTAAACTCATCTCCCCAAGGATACCAAAATCCTCAAAAACACAAACAAAAAGGTGGGTCCCCAAGTTTGGGGCTAGTTGTGGAGCAACCACAACAAATGGCGACTCTGCTGGGAAATGCTCCTGAGCATTTCGGTAAGAACCCAACCTGAAATGAAAACACACAAGATCAGCGAGACACAATAATTTAGCAACGTCTCAAGAAGGTGGGGGTAAACAACTTTAGAATGAAAACAACTAATCCATCTGCCTTTGCTTAGTGTGTGCAAAAGTGATTCATTTCCGCATTTCTAAAAATCCTCTAGATTCCATCATCCCTTTCTGCATTAGGCTATGAAGTACAACTCATGAAGTGAAGACTTTTATAGATAGAGCCCCACTGCCAGTCAGGCATCTATAGCCCCGGTGAGGTTTATCTAACTCACCCATGTGTTCACTTAATGCTTTGCAAAGCCCATCTATCCTAGGTGTGTCTAGACTTCCAATACTCACTCTCTCTTTTTCTCTCTTTTTCTTTTTTTCTTTTTTTCTCTTTTTTTCTCTTTCTATGTATCAAACTTTGCCTAGCCAGGGCCCCACTTCCAGTCAGGCGTCTATAGCCCCGATGGAGTTTTCCTGAACTAGATGATAGATTTCAAGAAATCTATTGCATAGCTTGTACCTATGGAACTCTTGCAAAGCCTCAAGTCTCACTAAGGTTAGAAAGCCAATAAGTAGAGCATTTTAGATTTTCGCCTAGGGTTGCAAATCAAGACAACTTCATCCTTCTTACTTCCAGAAACACCATTTAATGTGTGTGAGTCCCATGTGGAGCTTTGGCTAATCTTTCATTGTTCCACTTTCCACCATTTTGGTCCCCAAAATCTGAGCATGATCACCAAATAACTCATCCCCCTTTTCTCGGGTTCACCGATTTTCAGATCAGGTACTCCAACCTACTAAATAAAGGAGCTTAAAAAATGCCAGAGACCAAAAGTTAGTGACCACGAAATATTACCCCTAAGCAAAGGGAACAACCCAACAAAAACACAAAACCAAAAACAAAACCAAAACACAAAAACCAAAACTATATACAAATGTACAATATGGTACAAGATGGTGCAAAGCTTGAACTATCACTTCCCTGGATCCCAAACATGATTAGCACATTTCAAAAGACATATAACATGATAAGCATGCCAAATGTTGTAGGACTCCAACAAAAACAAGATTAAGCCAAACAATGCAACAAACTTCAACTTGCCTCTCTCACCCCACCAATTTGATTTAGTTCCATTAACAATCCCATAGGTGAGATTCAAATCATTAAATTGATTAGACAACATTTGATTTTCAATTGTTTCTTGTCTATTCTTTAAAATGTCAATTTCACAACTCAATTCATGATTTAGAATTAGGCTTTCTTTTTCAAATATGAAATCTTGCAAACAAGAGCCTATTTCTAAAAATTTCAAAGCCAATTCATTATTCATGTTTTTAGGCCAATCAAATTTATGCAAAAATTTGCAAGCATCTAGGATATTTACTAAATGGGAATCATTATAAGTTTTTATCCTAGATTCAATAATTAATTGTTGATGAATTTGATTCAACAATTCAAGTGCATCAACTTCTTTTTCATTCATCAAAGCATTCTTATTAAAGGTGTAAGTAGAAATTAATCCTTGTTCTTCATTCACCTTCAATGGCATTTCATCATAAACATCATTCAAATTCAATAAATGGTCATACAAATTTTCACCTGAAGCTTGGATGCTTGGACACAAAAGGTTAGATTTTACCTTTTGCACATTTTCATTTACCAAAGCTTGGTGAGGATTTGCAATTTCTTCTTTTACCTCATGGTCTTTACTTCATTGATTACCTGTTCATCAAACATACCAAAATTGGGCACCCAATTAAAAACATGTCCATCCTTTTCAACCCTTAAATCTTGTTGGTCAAGGTGTGTATCAAGTAACCCATCTTGATGATCAATCATTTGAGTTGCTTCAAATAAATCAACCTCTTTGTCATTTGATTCCAACTCCTTGTTCACTATCCATGGTATCTCTTCATTTGAATCCTCAAAACAATCATGCGAATTAGTATCCAAATTTTCAATATCCTGAAATGAAAGAGCAGATTTTACCTCTTCCTCATCCAAAATAGATGAGTCATAAGAAATTTTTACCATTTCTTCCCTTTCTATTTCAACAAAATTTTCAATGAATTTATGTTCAACATGATCAAATTTTGTAACCTTCTCTAATCTTGTAAATGTAATATCTTCATGTGAAGTAGAAGTTTCAACCTCCTGCATATCAAGTGGAATAGAAGTTTCATCAATAGGGGTGTGATAAAATAACACATCTTCATATCTTCCCCAACCATTGTAAAAATTGTCATCCAAATTCATGGGATGAAACTCTACGGTATCTGTGACATGATCTTTTGATTCATCCATCAATTCTTTTTCTTCTTTGTCCTTGGTAGTAGGATCATTATTATCTTCCAAAATTTGATGAGATTCCAACCCTTCTTCCAAAATATTCTCAAATTGTGCAGGAGTTGTAATATCTTCCTATGAGAAAGCGATTGTGTTATCCTGCATATCAATTGACACAAAGGGTTCATTAGAAGGTTTAGAGTGAGCATATTCATCCAATTTCTTCCAAGGATCATGGTGATCATCTTCCAAAATCAAGTTGTGATGCTCAACTATTTCTTCAACATCTTCCAATTCATCAATATGTTTCTCATCAAATTCACCTTCACCTTCCTTAGATGGTTCAATGATTTCCAAAAGTGGGCTACTCTTTGTATCCAAGTTTGTAAGATCAATATCTACATTTGTAACCCATGATTCAATTTCATCACAATTTGGAGGGTGAGGAATTTCTTGATCATTAGTTTCAAGCATCTCATCCAAAGTGTCTTCCAAGAACCAGTGGTGAAATTCTATTATGTCTTCAAATTCATTTATTGATTCTCTTCCAATTTCACTTTCAACCACTTCATTCAATTCTATGGTAGGTTATGTCCTATCACATATTCCAACACTAATTAGATTTAGGACACCATTATCTGAATACTCATGCACTTCTAGAAATGAACCCCTCTCTACACAATCCTCATTGGTGGATGTTGGCTTGGCAACTTGCACCTCCTCTTGGGCAATATCTAAGGTGGTTGTAATATTTGGACATTCAAATTCATCCCCTTGATCATTCACCTTAGGTATCATTGGAGTGGAGGGTGCTATATTAGATGGTTGGTGTAGGTTGGCATCAATAACTCTAGAAGGACAATCTCTCATGGGAACATGTTGTGCCTCCACTTGCCATTGTTCTACTATCTCACAGATTGTAGCTAAAGATGGGTCATCAAGATTTTCCCTCAATAATGTAGCAAGTATAGGAGGTATGGCTCCCATGTATACTTGAATAGCTTCCTCTTCTGTTATGTCATGATACTCCCACACTTGAGTGTACAACTCATAGAACCTATCATTAAATTGACTCATGGATTCATTAGGCTCTTTGTAAATAAAGTCAAATTGATATTTTTAGGTCAACTTGATTTCCAAAATGGTCAAGAAATGTTGCTTCTAGTTGAGCCCAAGAAGCCTTAACCTCTAAAGGTAATTGGCCATACCAACCCATTGCTTTGTCATCCAATATGTAAGAGAATAACCTACAAGCAACATCCTCATGGAAAATTTGCCATTGAAATAATATGCTCTTGTAGATATGCAATTTTTGTATGTATCCTAATGTCTCATTTTGACTAAACTATCGTAGAAACTCCAATACAATTTCAGGAATTTGATGGGGTACTCCAGGTATTTTTAAAAGACCATAATAGTCCCCTAATGAGGATACCATTGATGCTTTTAGAGACACCATTTCTACTCTTAGTTCATCAATTGTCGCCATTAGTGAAACTCAAAGAATAACTTTAGAACCAAATTTGTTAGTCAAATAAAAATATCTTGCAATGAAGCATAAAATGACTAACAATTTTCAAATGAGTAAACCACAAAGATCATCATGTTAGTATCATCCAAAAGATATGCATCAATTAAACCATGACATGAAAGAACATTCTCAAATTTGCCAAAAGGTTAGTATTAACACATCATCAAATAGAGAATGTTAGAATCAATGAAAGTGATCAACAAAATTTCATTAGTCAAGACCAATGTCTTTGGATAAATCTTTCAAGTAACATGAACAATTTAGCATCTAAATAACAATAGAATAAATCAACTCAAACCCTCTTAGCTCCCAAAGTGTTGAGTGCTAAAATATTACCAAAGATGCTAATCAAATGAACTTGAAATATTTAGCAATTAAAACTCTCAAAGTTACACCAAATCACATCATTCATGTATGAACAATCCAAAAGCGTTAGATCAATGAAAACCAATGCATGAATTGCTTAGCATAAATAAAATAAAGTAAACCAATTCAGGCCCTCCTTCTAGCGCCAAAATGTTGAGTGTTAATTTTACCCAATTGTGAAATTACACTCTCCCTTAGGGTTTGGATCCCAAAACCCTCTCTTGCAAAGAAGTTAAACAAACAACTTCTCCAAGGTCTCCGCTATATTAGCATTTGCATATGTGTATTAGTAATCTCAATAAAAATATATCAATTCAATGCTAGGAACACCTTAGTGATTGCAAGTAACTGTAAACAAGGGGCATGTGTTGGTTTATTTTACCATGCTACTTTAATGATTGTTCATGAAACCAAAATAAAAGTAAATGTGAATTGGCCCTCATATGACCACGATGTAGTGCCTTAATTCCTTTTATCTTGAGGATTTTAAGGTAGATTTTATCTTCCCTTATTAAGTGGATTTTAATCAAGTTTTATCTTGCATTAAATCCTACTTTAAACATGAAATAGAAGATTAAAATCTATCTATGAATGTGAATCCCAAATGATGAATAGGCTCATTAAATGTAGCTTCTTATCATGAAGATAGAGATAACCTTTGATATAATTGATAAATTGTTCCTCTTTGATGAAATTAATTTTCATAAAGAGATACCAATTTATGGCTTGAAAATAATAGCCTCAAAATGTCATAATTAATTATCCCTCTTTAATGAAATTAATTTTCATAAAGAAGAAATAATTTCATGCTTTAAAACTAAGACCTTTGATGTAATGTATAAATTACCCCTCTTCAATGAAATCAGAATTTTCATGAAGAAAGGTGCATTTATTGCTCCAAAAATGATAGCTTATGAAATGCCATGAAAATTAACCCCCTTTCAATGAAATTGAAATTTTCATAAAGGAAAGGTCATCTTATGCTTATGAATGAAAATACAAAATTTAAAAATCTGATTTACCTCCAAAACTAAAAAATAAAATTTCCGAAATTATAAAAACCCTTAAAAACAACAGTTTTCAAAAATAATTATAAAATCGAAATGACATCGGAATGAGTCCGAATCTGTTGCGTATGGAAGATTGATGTTCATTCTAGGCAGCCATGTATTTATTTTTGTCATTTTATTTTTTACGATTTTTATTTTAATGCCTGAAAATTAAAAAAAATCTGCAAAATAAAAATTTAGAAAACAGAAAATAAAATCTGAAAATAAATTTAAATGCTGAAAACAGAAACATGCAAAGCATTTCCAGTTTGATGGCACCCCGTCCTGCAAAACCGAAGTTGTGAGAAACTCTTACATGCAACCTATTATATTCCAACCTGCATTCGCACAATCGAAATAAACTAAGTGCTAGCTCCTAAGGTACAAAAATAAATTTCAGATTCCAAATATTCACCTAATGTAACCCAAAATGGCATTAACATCATCTATAAATTCGAAAACTGAAAAAGGAAAGATAAACAGTAAATCCAGCATGCAGAAAAAAAATCTCCTCCTTTCTTGCTAACAAGGCCTCAAATTTCTGAAAAAACGCATTTGCATTAAAAAGTATTTCATTTTTTTATAGAGTCATTTTGGCAGCACTTGGCCTTGCCAAAAAAAAATCTAACCCCTTGATCTCCATGAATTTTTCTGGTTTTATAATTTTCCTTCAAGGTCATTCGCCTCCCATTTGGCTTTTCATTTCCATTTCCTTTGGTCTATAGATTTCGAAACACTATCTTTTCTTCTCATTGTCATTTTCTCCTTTTGGCCTTGTAACGCATAACATTCTATAACGCCTGTTTCATAGGTAAATTTGATGCGTTTTATTCACATCCTACACATAAAAATACTACCGTGGGTGCTATGGTGCAGAGGTTTATAATATCAAACGACACCTTTGTTCTGACCTTATTCGAACCACCCTTTAATGATGCCTTTACAGACGGGAACTTCTCGTCCTTGGTTTAACATGCATGTCGAATTAGCATTATATTTATTTTTATTTTTTTTGTTCCCTTCGAACAACTCCATACTCCACGCAATTTGGGAACTGACCCCTTTTCTTCCACTGCATTCTACGGTCGAACCCCTGTTCGTCTTTCAAACGCAGCAGTCTATCATAGTCTAATTTTGCCATGTTGGGTCCACCTGCCAAGTCCTACATCGGATGCCATGTACATAATAGACCCCACCACCGCATTCGAGTGAGCAATCATCCTTGACATTGTTGCTTCTTTGTAACAGCCACTGTGAGCTACAGCAGATACTCCACGATGTCCACATGGTCGTCGTTATTGCTACACCTGCCACCTATTATCAACGTCGATATTTCCAAATTCCTTCTCACAGCATTACTACGAAATCTTCGTCGAATGCTCACTAAATATTTTTGTTCCATTTAAATACATCTTCTTCTTCCGTTTGTCGGTGAAACCGCTGCACTCATTCATCAGATGTTCTTTGATCATCATTTTTCGTTGCTGCCACACAATTATCCTAGTCTATCTGTTGTTGTTGGTCAAAATTAGTGTCAGACCTGTATTGTTTTCTTCCCACTGAAGTCTGATCCGTACTTTGGGCTATCCTCGTAACGGGTCATCCCCAATAACTCCCTTCACGCTGGTCTGTCAACGACCACTGCCCAATCCATCGGTGAACATATGGTGATTGAAAATCTCAGCTTTATTACGTCGGTATGGTAGCTGGCCCCTCTTTGGCACGTCGGTATCCTTTCCACGTCGGTATCGTCACATGACCGCCTACTCCTTAATATCAACTACGTCCAAATCGATCTATTGTTGGCGTCCGGTGATGAGTTGCCATCGAAACCTGCACATGAACTGACAACAAACGTATTAATGCCATATTTCTATATATTAAAATAATCAAATAATTTAAAGCCCACGCGAGACATTAAAAAATATAATAAAAAAGGAATGTACTATTTCATACAAATGAAAGCTATATAACTCCTTTTAATCCTCTATATATATATATATATATAATATATATACCTTATCATCATTTTTTGTTTTATTTTATTTATTTTTATTTGTTTATCTTATTATTGGATTACAATATATATAATAATATATGTATATAAGGTTTATTGGAACCAACAATTATATTCAATAAAAATAAAAGAAATATTTTTATTTTTATTATTTTCTTTTTCTTTTCTTTTTTAAAACCTGAGACATTAAAAGGTTAACTATTAAAGATGAAATCTAATGAAAGATCAAGCTAACCCTTTACAACTTAAAACAAAAGGAAACTAATAAAACAAAATCAAACAAAACAATAAAACAACCAAAAAACCAATCATGCTAAATGAAACCAAGAAGGCAAGACGAACATAGGCAAGTCTATTGACATTCCAAAATAAGACAACAGGACACAAGATACGCTATGCAATGAGGCACCTTGCAAACTGAACTATGCATGCCAAAGCCAAAACTTGCTAAACTCATATCCCCAAGGATACCAAAATCTCAAAAACACAAACAAAAAGGTGTGTCCCCAAATTTGGGGTACATTGTGGAGCAGCCATAAAAGGTACATACAAATGTACCCCCATGGTACCTTATGGTATAAATCTAAATATGTGATAAACTAAGGTTTGTGTCTATACTTGAGATGAGTGATTTATATTGTCCTTTTATGTAAGTGTCTATGTGCAAGATATGCACAAGTTTCATGTAAGAGTGCAATGTACAAGATATGCACAAGTGTCACATAAGAATACAATATGTAGGATGTGCAATGTGTAGGATATGCACAAGTGAAGTGTAAGTAAGAGTACAAGTGTGTATTGAGAGAATTTGAACAAGTGTCATGTATGTAAGTGTGCAAATTTTTAATGTGAGGATGTGCACAAGTGTCTTGTATTAGGAATGCATGTAGGAGAGTAAGAGTCATGTAGAAGTGTGCAAGTATCATAGAGTTCAATTATGCATGTAAAAAGAGAGTAAAGAGTCTTGTATACAAGTGGAAATATGAGAAGCCAAAGGTCAAGAATAGGAAAGGTTGCATCTTCTAGATATGTGAGGAGTTCAATAGATAAGTATTGAAGAGTCACATTACTATGTCTATATTATGGAGATAAAACTCCATACAATGTGAGGGAAAATAGTCTGTAGTGATCACCACATAGAAATCATTGATAGTAAAGCTTGTATATAAATTTTGAGAAATTTATATTGTAAGTATTGTGCATGCATGCACATCAATGGTTTTGGCCATTTTACATTCATATTTTATATTATAAGTGAATGTTATTTTATTATTATATTGGGTTGGATATATATATAGATGATTGCTCACATATATAATTCTACTCTTTATTATTGATATTTTGACCTATTCTATTGTGGCTTATTTATATTGGGGCCTCTGATATTTTGAGATAGTAATATTTAAAAGCCAATAATCTAGCTGTGGCAAGAGGTAAGGTAAAAACTGATAAAGAGTATGTCAAATCTATTACTTCCAATATTTGTCCTCCCTTTCATACAACTGGATCAATTCTTAATGTGAATGCTATGGTTATTAAAAACCATAGCCCATCTCTCTTGAAAATATTTTCAAAATTCTAAACCATTATAAAGTGGTAATGAAGAATTATGGAGCTCTTTATCATACACAAGCTCATCCAAAATAATTCAAGATAATAAAATACAAGGCTTAGGTGCTTAAGGATAATTCTAATATTTTAAAGAAGCCAAAGATTTGTGAGTATTATAAAAGAAAAGGACATTACATAAATAATATATTAGAAGAATAAAGAAGATTGAGATAAAATTCTCAAGGGATAGACACAAGATTATTTATGATAAATATAAGGATGAAGGAGAAATTTTGGAGTCCCATAATATCATCAATTATAGAGGGAGGTGTTACCTCTGTCACATTCTCTCCTTGGCCCCCTCAACTTAGATTATAGGGATGTTGAAAATTTTGTAATCTAATCTTTTTTGTCCAAAAGTGTGAAGAGGTGCTTATGAGTATCGTATATATAGTCTATGGGCATGTCATCATGTAATCCTACAAGTAATACTAAGGAGGTATGATTTGCATATTTGACCAATTCCTCATTTTTTACAAGGAAAAGCAAAGAATTCTTGTAGAATTTCATTATGTTTATAAATAAGAAATTTTGATTCTAAACAACGATGTGCCATCACAACTAACACCATATCTTCTCCTTGAGTAAAAGTATAATCCAATACATTTACTCTTACAACTAGAATTGGGATTCCAGTTTTCCATTCTAATTTGGGGCCATACATTCCAAATCCATTTTAATTATTTAAGTTATTATATTTAGATTCTCTATGATCCTCAAATCACATTTTGAACTGAATATCATCAACGAAACAACTTTTGGGAAGGTAGGTGAGCTTTTTTATTTCTCCTAGTTCTTCACGAGATTCTATTCACAATATTTATTCCATTCAATATTTTTAATTCATTCTGGAATCTCCTCCAAGATCAATAAAATCAATAGGAGTTTTTCTATCGATCTCATCAATCTCTATGTATTTTTTTCAACTACTCTAGTAGGTTTTCATTGATTTATTTTTTATAGCCTAACTATAAAAGAGAAGATGTATTGCATTGTAAAAGATTGGAGATAATATGTCCAAGTATTGATTACAATTTCTCTTCTTCATTTCTCTTGTCCTATTATTTGAGTAATATTATGAGTAAAGTATAGGCATAGAGATATCTTATAAATGTAACAAGAAGGGGTCTCCTTGCTTGCATAAGTAGGAGATACCCATAGCCCATTAAATTAGGATTACTATAAATTTATTTTACTTCTATTAAATAGCTTAGTACGTAATACATATTTATTTTAGTTAGACTAGATCTAGGTTTTCTTTATGGATGTGTGTATACAACACATGCCTTGGTCATATTTGTACATTCTTGGATTGAAAAAGTATGAATATAACATATTTAACTTGTTAGAGTGTTGTTAAATAGAGATCTAACCTAGCTAGGTTCATCCTTTATGCTAGAAGAAACACTTTTCATATTTTCCTACTTGGTAGAAGTAGAATATGGTCATGAGCAATTGATGGTTGATATGTGATCCCATTACTAGGGATGCAACATGTCACCCATAATTATCATGAATGTGGTAGGTGTGTTGGTCAAAAAATATATATAACTAGGCCCTCAAAAAATCTTCCTTGGATTTTAAATCCAATTCTTTGTACATCAATGGGATTAATGGGTATTTAATGATAGTGGGATTAAAAATCAATTTCAGTGAAGAAATTTACACAGAGGAATTGGTCTAGTAAGTCATCTATCTAAGGGAGTGGATAACAATCCTTCATAATGATTTTATTCAAATATCTACAATCAATACGAATTCTCCATGTTCCATATTTCTTTGGATCCAAGTCAATTAAACTACCAGATGGTGAAGCACTTGGTCTACTGATAGACTTGGCATTAACCTCACATTGAAATATTTATGGTAGATTTTTTCTTGTATGAAAGATGGTAAATTCATAAGACCTAATGGTGTTCTTGTAGATTTTTACTATATAATGTGGCCCCTAATTGATAAATACCTCTAATTTATCTATTGTGAATCTATTGCTTCTAGCTCACTTGGTGCCTTCATCAATTAAGGCATGATAAAATTTATTCTGAAAGGTACAAATCCTATGTTTATATCTAGAGGAAGGTTCATCACCCTGATTAATATTTCGCACAAGATTATTACTAAGGCCTTTACCATGAAGTTGAGTCCTATGACCTCTAGAATGTTTAGACAAGAACAAACAAGGTTTCTCAAAGGAAGGTTTATCCTTGACAATTTGATGTTGACTTGAAAAACTTTCCAATGAACCAAGGACTCTAAGTAGGATACCATTCTATTGAATATTGACTTTGAAAAGGACTATGATCCTATTAGTTGGAGATGTATACTTAATATGCTTTCTTGGATTAGATTTAGTAATGGCTTTTTCTTCCACATCTCACTTCTATTTCAATCTGCTCATCTAGAGTGGTGGTTAATGGTAGCTTATCCCATCCTACCCTCTCTAATGCTCAATTTACCAAGGATTTCCTATTACCCCTTACTATATGCTAATAGTGTTGATGCCTTGGAATATCTTTCAAAGACCACTCATAAAAATAGCCTTTTCAAAGGAATCACTATACCTAACCGTAAAGCTATAATAAACTCATTGAAGACTTTCTCTTTCTCCATAACAATCAAGAGAAGGTGAAAATAGCAAGAAAGGTGCTCCAACTATATTATGATTTTTTTAGTTCCAAATTCAATGACAAAAAGGTTGAATTTAATTCTACTCTATAAAAACCACCTATACATATATCCCTCCTGCTTGAAAAGTTATTACGATTGGGTCCATCATTAAATATCCAGGGATCTCATTTGGGTTAATGTTTCCTTGAAGGTCATGTGGGATTGGGTTCTAAATAATATGCAAATAAAAATTTCTACTTGGCCTATTATATTTTTTTTATTGATGAGAAAAGTCTAGGTCCTCAACAAGATATTTATGGCTCACATGTTTATTACTAATATTATTAGTTTTTAGCTAAAATTGATTGCCATAAGTTCACCTCTATGTTGGTATGAATCCTATGGAGTAAAGGAAATGAGGTTATTTCCTTACAACATATTCCTTGGAAGCTTTGCATTATCCACAAGGTCAAAAGTAAGCTTGACATTATTAATTCTATCACTCAAGGTGAATATATTGCGATAAAGTGGGTAACTAGAGCCTTAATAGGAGGTAAACCCAATAAGGTTCTCATTAGATATAGGATATCTACAACTACCCATCAACACAAATGGATCCATATTCCTTAGTAGGACAAGGTTCTCATGTCACCCTTTTTCTTCATTAGTGGTTCACTACCTTTCTATAAGAATTGGACAACTTGACAAGTCTATAGATCTTTAACTTAGTGTAAGGATAACTTCTTGTAAGCTAACATTTTAATAACCACTCGTAGTATATGGTGAAACCTTATTATCTAAATACTTGCTTGCTTCTTATCTATTTTTAGAGAATGCAAGCCTCTATTCTTAGCATTCAGGGGTATTTTACTACTCTAATATCTTTGGGATAAATATTTGGGGAAGTGGTTGTCTTTTCAATAAGCAAGGTTTCAATGTCTCCTTCCTCCCTATTATAGAGTGACATTTGAAGAGGTTATCAAGTCTAGATTGTATACTATCAAAATGAACTGCTCTCAATTTTCCTCTTGGCTTGATTGGAGATGGTGAGCAATTGTTCCTTACAATCCATCCATTCTAAATAGTTGTATTCTCACATAATTCCTTCCTTTAGCTTCTATCCTTAACAACAAATGGGGCCTTCATCTCTCCAAATATTAATTACTTTTGCTCATCAATAGACTATGGAAAGTTCCACTTGTTGCCTAAGATTTATTTTTTTCCTAAAGAAACCTTTAGTTGAAAATCCCTTCTCTTTAGCACCTAGAAAAACTCAATCTAACCCAATCCTTTTGTGTTGCCTATGGATAAATACAATCTATTAAACATGTATTTTGGTTTTGTCCCTTTATCAAAGAATATTAAGAATTTTTTACAGATATTCTCTTACCCTTCTTCACTTGTGTTAATTTGAAAACCTACCTCCTTAGTCCTTATGAGTTAGGACCTTTTAAGAGATGTTGTTCTATGATTTATTTGGAAAGTAAGGTGCATATTTTTGTTTATTGTGGGGCTCTATTCCCTTGGGCTAGGCACAACTCCCTCATGAGTAATATTTTATTATAGGTGAGCAAGTTTCACAATCATAACTTAGATGCCTCATCACAAAGATCCATGATAGGCTTCAAATTGTAGGTCTAAATCAATACCACATTATGAAGACCAAACCTAAAACCAAACTATAGAGTGCAAATTGCAAAGTAAAAGTAAGAAAGAACATATAAAAGTGTAAGAGTCCTAGCTTTCCATGTTGATATAATTTAATTTAAGAGGATTTAACTATAACAACTTTTAAAATCTGAATAGAAGATCCAAAATTAATCTTATAAAAGTTAGATTATATATTATACTTCTATTAAAAAACTAAATACAAAGCACTTATATAAAGTTCTATATTTTAAAATATACTTACTCAAGCACAAGATTTGAGTCGATTAAATAGTGGAAGTTAATACCAAGAATATGAATGTAGTCCCAAGAAAACACAGGAACACCAAACGTGCAAACAAGAGACAATAGGAATATGTTCTTTGTCTGCATCTAAATCTTTAGACAGGCTAGTTAACATTAACCCGTTTACTGCCAAAGCTTCATGTTCTTGCTAAAGATGCTGTTAACCATTCTGTGCTATCCATACATAAAATCTAATAACGGCGATGTTCAAGAAGAGGCGACAAAAACGATTCATCCAAACAAATAAAATCTCAGTCCATATCTAAAATGCTTCGATCAGAATTTTGAAGAAAGGACCATTTTTCGAATATGGTCGTATTTAAAGAGAGAACAAACCATTAACTTTGTGAAATAAATACAGCCATAGGGTCCTCCGTAGATTTCTTTGTTTTTCTATCACTTATTTTCTAGAAGACAAAACCACAGACCTGTGCAATCACTAACCCTAAAAGAAACGCATTTCAAGTATGTTCGCTTGGATCTCGCAGGCTCGGAAATAACTGAAGGATCTGCGGAGTCTCAGTCAGCCCAACGGAAGGCAAAAATATAAATCTCCTCCTGAGTACACTATAAAATCAAGCACAAAACAACATTATGTTCTTGAATCAATCAACTAAATTCTCTAAAAAATCTAAAAACCAAAGAAAAAACACCAGATCTTAAGAACAAATTATTTTTACTATTTCACTATTGAAAGTTAAAAGGGGCGCTTCAGCGTTCACCCTCACTTGCATCTCCGTCTCGGTCCAGATTTCTGCAAATAGATGCAAATTTACATATTCTTTAAGAACTTTTTTTTAACAAAAAAGAATAAAAGGGAAAACCAAGTTATTTCATTTATTTAAAAAAATATATATGTTAAGAGTATTTTTAGCAGATATTATCCACCAGCATCCACCGTAAAATCAGTAATGTATAGATAAGTCTGCAAAGATACGTCCGTGACTAAGCCAATTTAGTTAGACCGTTTTTACTAAAAACAATTAAGTTTTTTCATCTATTAAAAAAAATTATAGAGTATTGCTAACTGATTTCTATATATTATATTGTAGAGATAGGTTTTAAATATCTTATTCCGCTGTATGTTCAGTAATCATATTGATCAGTGTTTATGATAAAAATAAGAAAGTTTGCAGCTTATATATCTATTTTAATATAAATTTGAAAATTCAAAAAATGGAAAATATCTTCATTCTACTGCTATTTCTTTAAGAACTTAATTTTAAGCTATAGCTTCAGCTTTCAGATCTGTAGTTTTCTAGAACCAATCAATTCCAATAACGTACTGTTTGCCATGCAAAACATAGGCAGCATAAAGCCACATAGAATACAGAGTTTCTCTGTTAAACAAGCAGAACTCTATGTTTTTTCTTCAAACATCTAAATTTTTGTATTGCGAGCGGAAAAAAACATGATACTCACCGTTTTTCTGAGTGGGTGGTTCCATGGTGCGCGCGTTCTGCCTCTCGCGGGCTGTGCGATTTTGGAACCAGTAGAAGACGTTGATCCCCTCGACGCCTCAGTGGCGGCGGAACTCTCAAACAATTCGATGGATCTGCTCTCTTGCCGGACGCCGGATCCCTCCGTTGTACAGGCTCTCCAGTATTCTCACCTGCTCTCTCGTTGGACACCATCTGCGACTTCTCTGCTCCGGGACTAGACTCGGGGTTCCGCTTTCGCCTATATCTGATCCCCAAATATGCGCGTACATCATTTCAATAAGAATCCAAGCCGCAGCTTCGATCGACTCAACACACAATTATAGCTGCACATAGGTACGAAAATCTGTATACCTAGCTAAAAGAAGCAAGATGGACAAAGGACAGTTCAACTGTTGTGGGCCATATGTGAGAGGTGGATCTTTGGCCTTTATTAGAGGTTATAGTTGGGATGCCATGTACATGTTGATGGCTACCAGTCCCTGCAGCAAGTACGCGGTGATGCCATGGCAGAGAAGAAATGGACAATGAACATGCTGAAATCCTGCTCCGGCAGAACAACAGATAGCCATGAATAGAGTACCTCTGTGATGTGCAAAATCCTACAGGAGGTTGGATGAAAGTCGGGTATTGTTCTGGGGTCCAAGGTATGAGAGCTGGTAGGTGGGCAGTCACGTAATGCGCAGCGTACCTATTTTTGACATGGACGATCTCGGTTTTCTAGAGCATCTTTTTAGCCAGAGCATCCCGCATGCAGAAGGGAAATACTGATGTAAGTAGGTTGTAAAAGGAATGTGTGTCTTGGGTTTAAATTTCAAACAAAGTTTTACAGTTATGGGGATTGAAAAGGGTCTAGGAAACACGATTTTTATATATTTATTTATTTATTATTATTTTAAAAATAGTTTAATAATGAAAGTATATAGTTGGTGTATAAAAGGGTTTTTAATCTCGAGTTTCTATAATGTGAAATGAAAGCTTTAATTTTTTTTATATATTTAATTTTTAACTAGATTTAATTTAGGTTAGGAGAAGAATTTAATTATAGTATTAGCAAACTCGTAACTTTAAATTAATTGTTTTATAAGATTTTATTTTGTTTTAGTTTTGAAACTCATAAATTTAAATCAAATACTTTATATTTAATGGGTTAAAATGTTAACGTTTGTTTATAAATTTTGAATTTAGGATGTAAAATACTTGATTTTTAATTATTTAATTATTTGAATTAAGGAAAGGAAGACAAAGTAAAATTACTCATGGCTTCCATTAACATGCCAAAATATAATTATAATACAATGAGACCCAAAGTATTTGATGCTCCTTAGGTAGCAAGCCATGGTTTGGGCTCCCCTTATTACAATTTTAAAAATGATGAAAGGAAGAGCCTACAAGGTTGAGTACAGAGCACGAGCAAACATCTTCTAATGAATTTATAGTAAAATTTAGGCCTATTTATAAGCCAAGAGGAGAGATCCTTACCTTCAACGTTTTATACAAAAGTCCTACAAATTATATTTTGCTCCTATAGCCAAAATACTTTTGTAGTTATAAACAACTTTGAGGTCTCTAGATCTAAGGCTATAAATACTAAAAGCTTTTAGGCCTTTGAATGACCAACTGTCATTGACTCATCTCTTTGTTGTGATATTGGGGTGGTTCTTATTATTTCACTTTTTTTACTTTAGAATGTATCACCTTATTGATGTGGTGGGTATGACCTTCATAACTAGCACATATTGGTAAGGTAGACTCATGTGTGTAATGGACAATTGTCATGATTGACATGTAGTTAGATTTGATAGGTTTGGCCATAAAATTTAATCTTTTTGGCTATTGGTAAGTGTTCTTCTTAAATTCTCCTTTAAATTCTTTCTCTCTTGCATGCATGGCTACCATATGTCCTTGGATGAAGTGGAACTTTCTACAGTCAATTTTAGGCCTTCATAATTTATGCTTTGGTACTTCTTGGGCTCTCAACTACTCACCACATGTCTAGCCCTAGGATTTTTCAAATACTTTTTTTTTTTGTAATATCCTCCATTGGAAGGTGTGCTTAGATAGTTGGATTGAAAATCAAAATTTTGCAAGCCTTAGAGCCCTTAATGTGGCTAATTTTGAATGGAGGAAGAGAGTCAACCATAGATGGAAGATCTAATGGTTAGCATGGTTTTTGAGATTTTTTTACTACCTTGTGTAGTTTTTTTCTTCTAACTAAAGATAAGAAGGACCTTATGAGTATTTTCCTTAGCTTGTCCTACTTCCAATTGATTCTTATTTCGATGAAGTGGAGCTATAGGAAACATTTCCATCTAGTTCTATAGCACTTCAACTTATAGATACAAAAAGTGGGTTTTCAAATTTAGAAACCCATGATAGACTATTTAATCTTAACCAATACAATACATAGATCTTGACTATGATGATTTTTTCACTCATTAGATGTAGATAAATAAAAATAAGACAATGTTTAATGCATAATTAAATATACAACTAAGACTAAAATAAATGCATAAAAGATAAAATACAATCCTTGAAAGATAAATTTCAAGGATTAAGAATTAAGTCCTTTTGATATTGATAGAGAGTATGCCCTAATGCTCATGCAAACACATATATAGAAGATCTTGAAATTAAGAACTCCACTTTATATGAATTTTGATGGGAGTTCACATGAAAATAATGGTTGGATGACCAAAATATGGTCACACCAACTCAAGCATTGAATGTAATAGAATTTTGGTATGCAAGAAGTGGACTAGGTTGTAAAATTTAGTAGGGTTTCATTACTTGTAAATTGGGTTTAAGTGAGATGCAAATTTTACAAGGCTTCCCAATTGAAAAATTGAGATGGAATGGACTTCCCCAAATGCTATATTTATAGCATCCATGTCTCCTTTGGAGGATTTGCATTGAATGGTAGGTTTTAGGGGTGATAGGATACATAGAGAGAGAGGTAGCTCTATTGGAGGGACAAGGATAGAAGGTTGACATGAAAGGATGGTGGAAAATTTTATGGGAGGAAAAATAGAAATTTTGAAGAGAATATAATTTAAAATCATGTTAGGTAATGGGATATTGGAAGATGGCATGTATGATTTGGATGTTAGGTCTCAAATTTGATAGGTAGTTGATGCTTATCAATTGCCTATATTTCCTTTTTTCCTATTTTTATAGATAATAGTATTGGCACCATAAGTGCTCATGGAACTAAAGATAGTAGTGCTAATATCAAAATAACTATTGTTAGGATGAATGGGTAGGAAAATATGAGATTTAAAATTTGGTAATAACACTTCCAATCAATCAATAGCTCTGCTAGCTCTATTACTTCATGTATGAGATTTTACTTTGAGGTATTATATACCTCTTGAATTGTTATTTAGTTTGTTGAGTTGATAAAGATGCTTGATTTTCTTGATAACATAGATGTTACTAATTTAGGATTTGATGACATGTTAAAAATTAAATTCTTACAAAACCTAAGGTATAAAATCCTCATTATTCCAAATGAAAATATCTCCAAATTAGTATATAGATTATGTTTTCAAAGAGTCTAAAGTACCTATTTAATATGTTGGGGATGTTCCTCCCATGTCTTACTATAGATTAAAATATCATCTAAGTAGACTATAACAAATGAGCTAGTGTAGGTGATGAGTCCCAAAAATATCACATTTTGGGACCATATTTGGTATGATCTTCCATGATTAATTTTTTTACTATATGACTATTTATTGTAATTATGATGTATTTTGTAAATTTTATGTAACTTAGAGAGTATATTACATTTTATGTCAATAGACTAAAATAGTAGAACATTTATAGGGAATTTAGGTTGAAAAATTAGTTATGGTTTCTATAGTGCTACAAAAGTCATCTATAGTTATAGGTACAACTATGAAAGCCAATTTGTAGTTATGAAACTATCCAAAGAAGCCATTTGTAGCTATAGAACCAACTATGGAAGCTTATCCTTAGTTATAAAACTAGCTATAAAGTTATATGTATCTATACAACTAGCAATGTAAGCCATTCATAACTATAGGATCAACTACAGAGGCAATCCATAGTTATAGAACTAGCTTCAAGACTAATTTATAGATATAAAACTATAGAACTATACATAGATTATAGAACTATGAAATAATTACAAAACCATGGAAGGATTGTAGAACTACAAATAGATTGTAAAAATCTAAAAAAACTAAACTATTGAAGGATTCTAGAACTATGAAAGGAATATAAAACTATGGATAGACTAGAGAACTACAAGATTGACTATAGAAGGTTTCCAAGTTTGTAAAAAAATTCTACAGAAAAAAGACCTAATCCCAATTAGCTCTCAAATAAATTTGTTGGTTGAAATTTAAATTTATTAAAATTAATTTCTAGGTAATTTGGTTGATACAAAATAGTTTATATGTATATCATAGTTTATTTAATTTACATGGTTGAATTGGTAGCCACCATGAATTCGGGAAGGCTTTTCAACTTTTATGGCTTCCACAATAATTTGCGTTGTCTACCTCGAAAGCTGCCACACAATTTTTTACATAGTCCACCCTTATAACCACCATGCCACAATCATTTTAAACCTTTTATGCTACTGAAAGCACCATCAAAAGGACAAGCATTCAGCCCGAAAAGGCCCAAGATTTGAATCTTGGACCTTTGCTCCCCTCATAGGGTTTGGTTGAACCAATTGGTCTACACCTCGGACCTTTATTTATATATATATCATATTTGTTGAGATTAATTTCCAAATAAATTGGTTGATCCAAATTAGTTAGATGTAAATCAAAACATTTTAGATTGGTTTCCAACTAATTTGGCTATATCTAAATTAGTTAGAATATTTTCCAACTTATTTTGGTTATCTCCTTTAGATAGAAATGGTTAGAATTATTTCCAACTAATTTATATTTGAGATCCTCTGCTCTAGTAGGTTGTTATTGATTTTTTTTGTATAGTCTCTCTATAAAAGAGAAGGTGCATTACATTGTAAAATATTGAAGATGATATGTCCAATTATTGAATACAATTTCCCTTCTTCATTTCTCTTGTCTTGTTATTTGAATTATATTATGAGTTAAGTATGGGTATGGAGATATCCTATGTATGCAACAAGGAAGGGTCCCCTTGTTTTCATAAGTAGAAGAGATCAATAGCCCATTAATTTAGGATTAGTGTTGTTTTATTTTAGATTTATTAAATATCTTAGTAAGTAATGCATATTTATTTTAGTTAGGCTAGATCTAGATTTTCTTTGTGGATGTGTATATATAATACATGCCTTGGTCACATTCATAAATTTTTGAATTGATAAAGTATGAAGATCACATATTTTACTAGTCAAAGTGTTGTGAAATAGAGATCAAACCTAGTTGGGTTTATTCTTTGTTTTAGAAGAAACAATTTTTATATTCTTCAACTTGGTGGAATTAGATACTGATCCTAAGAAAATGATAATTGATATATGACCCCATTAGTAGGGGTGCAACATGTCATTGATAATTCTCATGAATGTGGCAATTATGTTGGTCAAGCAAAAAGACATAACTAGGGACTCACAAAATCTTCCTTGGATTTATATGTAATCTTGTGTACTTCAATGGACTTGATGGGTATTTGTTAATAGTAAGATTTGATATAAAATTTAGTGAACTTTGCACCAAGAATATGGTCTAGTAAGTCATCTATTTAATGGATAGCTCTAGCAAAATTATTAGTTATCAAAAAATACCCATGATATTTCATGGATTAGGTAGATAGCATATTCATTACTCCTCTTGTTGGCTTTTAGCTAAAATTGGTTATCATAATTTTACCTCTATGTTGAGATAATTTTTATGGAGTAAAAAAAATTGAGCTCATTCCTTACAAGTTATCCCTTGGAAGCTTTGCATTACCCCTAAGTTCCAAAGCAAGTTTGGTATTACTTATCCTATCATTCAAGGTAAATTTCTTATGACAAAGTGGATAACAAGATCCTTAATAGGAGGTCAATACATGAAGTCTATCAGTATATGTAGGATCTTTATAGCTACCCAGAAATGCAAATGGATCTATATTCCTTGGTAAGATAAGGTTCTCATGTCATATTTTCTCTCCATTCATAGTTTGCTACCTCTCTATAGAAATTGGATAGAGTGGCAAGCCTATAGCTCCTTGATTCAATGGAAGGCTAACTCCTTGTGAGCTAATATTTACATAGCCACTCATAGTATATAATATAATACTATTATATAGAGACTAGCTAGCCCCTTAGTCATTTTCAAGGAATGGAATCCTCTGTTCTTAGTAGCCAAGTATATTTTACTACTCTTAGATATTTGGAATGAGTCTTCAGGAAAGTGGTTGTCTTAGCAGCAATTAAGGTTTCAATATTTCCTTCCTTCTTATTGTAGAGTGGTGTTTAAGGAGGCTATCAAATCTATTTATAGCCTAGTTACTATAAAAATGAACTGCTCTATGCTATCCTCTTGGATTTATTGGATATGGTGGAACAACTACCCCTTACAAACTCTCCATTCTAAATAGTTGTATTCTCACCTAATCCCTTCCTTTGGTTTCCCTCCTTAATAAGAAGTGATACATTTATCTCTCCAAATAACAATGAATTTTTCTCATCGATGGACTATAAAAAATATCACTTGCTATGCAAGATCTATTATTTTCCTAGACAATCCTTCAGTGCAAAATCCCTTCTCTTTAGCACCTAGCAAAACTCAGCCTAAACTAGTCCTTTCATGTTGCCTATAAATGGAGTCTATCAATCACTTATTTTGGTTTTGTCCTTCTATCAAAGAAAATTGAAAAACAATTATTGATCTTCTCTCACCCTTTTTCACTTGTGTTAATAGGAAAACCTAGCTTCTTAGTCTCTTGTATGATTTTGATCCTTATAATATAAGTTGAGACTTTTTAAGAGTTGTTATCCGATTTATTTGAAAAGTAAGACGCTGATTTTTATTTATTGGGGGAACTCTGTTCTCTTGGGCTAGGCACAACTCCCTCATGCATGACATCCTATTGTAGATGAACATGATTCACAATCATAACTTGGATACTAAGTCAAGAATATCCATGATAGGCTTAGAATTGTAGATTTGAACAAGGAAAACATCATGAAGACAAAATTGTAGAGTGCAAACTCCAAAGTAACAATAAGAAGTAATGTTTAAAAGTATAAGAGTCTTAGCTTTCCATGTTGATATGATTTAATTTAAATGAATTTAACTATGAAAACATTAGAAATCTGAATAAAAGATCCAAGATTAACTTTATAAGGGTAAATTATATATTATACTTTGATAAAAGTATAAATATAAAATATAATTAAATAACAATATATTAAATAAACAATATCTATATTAAAAATTTCCCATAATCATAACCTTCTCAATGTTAACAACTAGTTTATAGAAAAGCTAAGTTGGACTCACGATCAATATTTGAGTCGAACGACCTTACTTGAACAGGATCTGTTCTATAGGTTGTACAACTTGGTCTACGTATCAAACATAGACAAGCACCAAAGTCTGGATGAAGATGGATGGCTCTAAAGGAAAATATTTGAG
This sequence comes from Wollemia nobilis, assembly GCA_028583015.1. Classification (NCBI taxonomy): domain Eukaryota; kingdom Viridiplantae; phylum Streptophyta; class Pinopsida; order Araucariales; family Araucariaceae; genus Wollemia; species Wollemia nobilis. The sequence goes on along the minus strand of JAQPPZ010000719.1, from coordinate 7,143,599 downwards.
TCGATTAAATAGTGGAAGTTAATATTCCCAAGAATAGGCATGCATGTAGTCCCACGAAAACACTGGAACACCAAACGCGCAAATAGGAGACAATATTATTCTTTGTCTCCATTTGAATCTTAACCCTTTTACTCCATTTGTATGGGATATGGGAGACAAATGATTTTGCTAAAGATTCTGTTAACCATTCTACATAAAATCTAATAACGGCGACGTTCAAGAAGAAGAGGCAACAAAAACGATTCACCCAAGCAAATAAAATCTCAGTGCATATCTAAAATGTTTCGATCAGAATTTACAAACCATTAACTTTGTGAAGTAAATGCAGCCATAGGGCGATCCGTAGATTTCTTTGCTTTTTTATGACGTATTTTCTAGAAGACAAAATCACAGACCAGTGCAATCACTAACTTTAAAAGAAACGCCATTCAAGTATGTTCGTTTGGATCTCGCAGGCTCGGAAATAACTGAAGGGTTTGAGGAGGCTCAGTCCGCCCAACGGAAGGCCAAATATAAATTTCATTGAAATTGGAATAACGAGAGCTGTCCTCCTCCTGCGTACAAAATCAAACACAATGCCACATTATATTCTCGAATAAATCAACTATATTCTCTAAAAATTCTAAAAACCAAAACCAAAAAAAAAAAAACTAGATCTTAAGTACAAATCCTTTTTACCGTTTCACTATTCGAAGTTACAAGGCACGCTTCAGCGTTCACACTCACTCGCATCTCCGACTCGGTCCAGATTTCTGCAAATGGACGCAAATTTGCATATTCTTTAAGACCTCTTTTTAAGAAGAATAAAAGGGAAGACTAAGTTATTTCATTCATTTAAAAAAATATGTTGAGTATTTTTAGTATATATTATCTACACCATCCACCGTAAAATCTAATATATAGATAAGTCTGCAAAGATACGTCCGCCACTCACCCAATTTACATATTTTTTAGACCGTGTTTTACTTTTAAAAAAATAAGTTATTTCATCCATTTAAAAATAAAAAAATTATAGAGTATTTTGTTTTGTTATATAGGAGAGTTGTTCACAACTACACTATTTTTAGTAATTGATAAGCGTAAGTTTCAAACCACAGGATTGCTCCCACCATCAACCTCAACCCTGTTAGTGACCCCCGGGTGAAGAGGACCACCAGTTGCTCAGCTTTCTTATTGTTGACCCGGGTAGCTCCGGGTTCCCGTTGCTCAGCTTCCTTATTGTTGTTCTTACCACCATCCCTTTTCAAATCAGACTACTATCTTTACAAACAGGTTATCCCTAAGATCTGAACCTGGCAGCTTAAAGTCTGAACCTAAATGTCTTGACAAATAGTTACCACTTCATCTAATTTTAGAAGGTTTAAAAAATTATTGAGTATTGCTAACTGATTTTTATATATTATAGTGTAGAGATAGGTTTTAAATAACTTATTCCGCTATATGTTCAGTAGTCAGTGTTTATGATTAAAATAAGAAAGTTCCCAGCTTATACATCTATTTTAATATAAATTTGAAAATTCAAAAAATGAATTACAGCCTCATTCTACTAAAGATGCAGAAACACAGATTATAAAAAATGAGACGTGGTAAGTATAAAGAAGTTGACAATTTTAAGGTATAGGTTCAGCTCTCAGCACTATAATTATCTAGAACAAATCAAATCAAATAACGTACTACCTGCTATGCAAAACATAGGAAACATAAAGCCACATAGAATTCAGAGTTTCTGTGTTAAACAAGCAGAACTCTACGTTTTTTCTTCAAAAGTCTAAGTTTTGTTTTTGATAGGCACCATTTTTGTGACCGGGCGGTTCCACGGTGCGCGCGTTCTGCCTCTCGCGGGCTTTGCGATTTTTGAACCAGTAGAAGACGTTGATCCCCGCGACGCCTCCGTGGCGGCTGAGCTCGCAAACGATTTGATGGATCTCCTCTCTTGCTGGATGCCGTATCCCTCCGTTGTATAGGGTCTCCAGTATTCTCAGCTGCTCTCTCGTTGGACGCCATCTTCGACTTTTCTGCTGCGGGATTGGACTCGGGGTTCCGGTTTCGCTCATATCGGATACCCGAATATTGGCATGTACATAATTCCAGTAGGACACCAACAATAAGAATCCAAGTCGCAGCTTCGATCGACTCAACGCACAATTAGGTCGGTTAACATAAAAAGCGAGATTCCTAGCTAAAAGAAGCTCGATATGAAAATAGGAAGGAAGGCCGGTCTACCTAGCTAAAAGAGGCAGACCGTACGTTGTACTTCTGCGGCACAAGTCAGGGCTTAGTTGTTACAAGGTTGGAGTTCCTGTTCCAATTTTATTAGGGATGTATGCATGCATCTCATCTATGAAGTAGCCAAAGTATGACAACTCTTCTTCTCGTACATGTTGATGGCTGCCAGTCCTCCAGGATGTACGCGGTGACGCAGAGAAGAAATGGAAAAGTTGAAATACGGCTCGGCCAGAACAATAGAGATCCATAAATAGAGTACCTTTGTGATGTGCAAAATCCCCCAGGAGCTTGGATGAAAGTCGGGTATTGTTCTGGGGTCTATGGTATGAGACGCGGTAGGTGGGCAGTCACGTAATGAGAGCTGGTAGGTGGATAGCTACGTTATCCGCAGCGTTCCAATTTTTGACATGGTTGGACCACCTCGGTTTGCTTACGGCATTTTTTAAGCCAAAACATCCCGCATGCAGAAGGGGAATATTGATGTAAGTAGCTGGAGAAGGAAATACCTATTGTCTCACAATTTGCCGAAGGAAAGAGATTGTAAAAAGAATGTGTCTCGGGTTTAAATTTCAGACAAAATTTTCCAGTTAGAGGGATAGAAAGCGTCTAATCAAGCATATAATAGTATTTTTTTTTGTTACATACAGAATTGGTTACAATCACCGTCCACCACCATCTCGTTAATAGTAACTTGGTGAGATGGGGACCACTGGACGCAGGGTTGGCACCGTCTTCATCAATCTGGTTCAACACGTGACATGAAAGGAATCACCGAAGCAGGAAACAGCTCGCGTCATCAGTGTCTTCGTCATCAGTGCAACAACACGTGACATATAATAATATTTTTTTGCATATGTAATTTTTTTATGAGGAATCTTTTATATACAACATATTTGCAACATGTGAGGGGAGAGAACCTGGGCCTCTTGATAACGGGAGAGTTTTAACTACCCACTTGCTCTCCAACTCCTCTACACGAGCGGATAAAAGGATTTAATTTAGGTCAAAAGGAGGGATATAATCTTAGTGTGAGTTCTGAAACTTGTAACTTTAAATTAATGATTTCATATTATTTAAATTTCTAAAGTATGAAACTCATAACTTCAAATTAAATATTTTATATTAAAATATTAAAATCTACTTATAAAATTTAAACTTAAATTTACGATATAAAATATTTAACTATTTATTCTAAAAACCACAAACAAACAAAATTAAAATAATAGAGAGAGTTGTAAAGAATTATCCAAAACTAGTAACCATCTTTATTATATGAAATGTTACATATCAAAGTGAATTTAAGAGAAGAAATAAAAAACTAAAATAATAAATAGTTTAAGGTATTTAAACTTTTAAGAGTAATTTTTATTAAAATGTAGTTTTTTTTGTTTATAAAGATATTTATTTTTATTAAGCTTATTAAAATTATTTTATAATTATTGTTAACTTATTTTATTTATATTAAAGATTTTTTGAATTGGTTATATAGGATTGAAACATGTACCATTTATATAATATAGTGGTATGTTACAATATTAATGTAGCAATTATCTATCTATGTATTTATATATAATCTAAGGTAGCTAAACATCCTTGTGAATAAGTGAAGCCAAGGATACCATGAGTGTAATCACACATCATACCGCTATGTTGTGGAAGTATGGTCCACTCAAGGATGAAAAAATTGGTAAGGACTTAGGGATGAAATCCTAGGACTATCCCAAGGGAGTATGTTAGGACATGTAAAAGTGATACACCAACACTTAGAGACAAGAATGTTAGGATAAAATAAGGTGTGTATCTATGCTATGAAGGATTAAGGAGGCTTACAACAAGATTCTTAGTGGACTTGAAGCTAGAAGTCCTCACAAGTATCCAATGGTTGAGGATACCTCTTGGTATTATGCCATAATAGGAAACACACAAAGTATATGTACAATAGACAAGAAAAATGTTTAAAGTGGGCCTAAGGAAAATGGGATCATCACAATTTGATCTCCATGGATATTTTATGCAGAAAATACAAGAAGGAGGATACAGGTGAAGTGTTAAGCCATAGGCCTAACATGAATAAGGCATGGACAAGCCGAGTCAACCAACAAACCAATATATGATATGTGAAGGAAGAAGATCTAAGGCTAAGGTGAAGTGGACAAGGGGCATCTAAGCATATGGGCAAGTAGACCTAGTTATGCACATGGTAAATGACTTAAGGATATTATGATACATCCCTAGTGATAACACAATGATGACAAGTAGGCACGACATTAGGTAAATCAACATGAGAAGTAAGGCTTAGATTCAACATCGTTGGATATCATTGTAATATAGTTGCATGTAGAGGTACACAATGATATAACAAGACAAGGTTGGAAAATCTATTTCACAAATAAATGTGATGTATTAGAGAGAATTCAGTATAATTATGGATTAAGACATAGTCTAGAACTTCACAAGTTCAATGTCCTAAGGGCTAGAATGAACTAGTACTGCATAGATTTTAGAAGTGGCAAAGTTGTGACAACCCTAACCCCATGGCAAGATGTAACATTTAGATCGAGCTATCCACATTAAAACTTTACGTTTTTAACTTCTTGAGCTCATGCCATTTTATTTTCTATATTAAAAGTATTACATATAAGTAATAAAATAATAAATCATGTTACTTTACATTTTAAGGTGAAATACTATGACCCAGGTGTTGTAGGTGAGTTGGAGAGGAGAGGGCAATCCTCCAAGGGAGGTCCCAGGTTAAAATCTCCACCCTACCAAAAAGCTGAATTGGGTACCAAAAATCCAATTGATAATGTTGGTGCGGGCAGGGTCGGGTGCGACTCCCGGGTGACTTTGACGGTGTAGAACCCCCTATTCGTGGTCTCTTAGACCAATGCGGCCCCACAAGGGGTTTTTCTCTTAAAAAAAAAAAAGGTGAAATACTATGTGTGTGTGCATATATATAAATATATATAGAGAGAGAAGGAGAAATTTAATCAAATGAGCTAATACCATTTGATTAAGAGTCCATATATATTAAAAAGGTGAAATACTATGTGTGTGTGCATATATATAAATATATATAGAGAGAGAGAAGGAGGAATTTAATCAAATGAGCTAATACCATTTGATTAAGAGTCCATATATATTAATAATGATAATCTTATAAATTTAAAATGTAAATTTAATAATATTTTCATAGGTTGATTTGGTGACTTTATTTTGAATTCAAGTAAAAGTTGTTTGCATCTTGAAATTTTGGAGACTGACTTATTTTTATCTTGCAAATTGTTAATGATGTCTAACAAGTGATTCAACATATTAAAGACTACTATTATATGTTATAGCTTTCAATGTACTTGTAGTTCTTATTTTATAGGAAAACCTTTTAGGTAAATTTAGTTGTATAACTACATGTGAATTTATTTATGTGCTACTTGATGCACCTAGTGTGTGATTAGGTTACAATATATGCAACCAAACACTCGATGATGCATGTGTGTCTTTATTAGGGACTAAAATTATAGGTGTGTGCACTAATACAATATCAACTTCAATGTAGATTTTTTTTTTTTAATTTATAAACTTATTTTTGAAAATCAAACTTATAATAGTGATATATCAATATTGTATTACATGTAGCTTATCATACCAAAATAGGATGTTCACACTAGTGTATAAAAGTAACATTACATTAAAGTTAATACAAGGCATATATATATATATATATATATATATATATATATATATATATATATATATATATATATATATATATATATATATATATATATATATATATATATATATATGTATGTTAAGACATATATTAAGAACACTCAAAGTTGAAGGATCATCGATATCCCCATGAGACTTCTACTTACAAATGACCTAGTAATTTTGATTTCATTGAAATCCCAAGTGGTAGAAAGGGTAGTCAATGTAGATCCCTATATACATTACTCCATGAAGGATTAGGAGTAGCATTTATCGATGAAGGTGCAACATCATGGATCACAAGCCAACCAAAAGCACCATTAACCAATGAAGTAAATGCCATCCAAAATGATATTTTATACAACCAAGTGAAATTGTATACCTTGACCTTTGGTATAAGGGGTAGTTATTTGACCTTTGTTATAATATTGTTAAGTTTCATATTTATCAATTGTATACATACTAATCCCAATTTATAAGCAACATAGATTTAGATAAAATGATAACATCATTTATTTATAGTTGCATGGGCACATTGCATTAATTGTAATATTTCTTTGTGTAAAAACTAGTTTTACCAAATGATGGAGTAAATCTATCTAGACAACCTTAGTAGTGACATTGGATTACAACACTAATGCCTTTGATTTTCACCTTGATGCTCAATATTATATGCAATAATTTAAGGAATTATATTAACCAATTTGACTAATACTAGGGTAGCAACTTAGTCTTTGAGTTGATATATTATCATAACTAAATCCTCCACCATGGTGATGATATCATTCCTCTTTTTTATTATAGTATTTTAGTATCTCCGCACTACTTTTGGAACATTTTCCTCATTTTGGAAGCAACAAATAGTAAAAAGATGTCATATGACAAGAAAATTCCCAAAAAATTCAAAATTTTGCTCATTTTTTATGTAGTGATTCACTAACAAAACTTGCCAATTGGATCAAATAAGTGATTCACTCAACAAAGGCATCCATTTTTTTAAAGAGATATTCAATCAAGAAAGGTGGAAATTTTACTTGCTCATGTGATTGAACCTCTTGCAAGAGCAAGCAAAGTGCTCAATAAAGTCAAGCGAATCACTTGAATAGGGTACAAAAGTGAAAATTAGCATGAATTTTAACAAAAATCATCCAAAGAGAAACATTTAGGATTTTGTAGTGCACTAAGAATTTTTGTAGCCTTTTAATATTATTAGAGGCATAATTATATGCATGTACCCTTTGAAGGTGCAACATTTTGCTAAAGTTACTCTAAATCTTTAGCTTCACTATGAGTAATTGTTTTTCACCCCAAATAACTCAAGGGTAAACTTTTGTTATAAATAGAACCTTAGGATCCTCATTGTATTCATATTTTGGCCATTAGAATTTATAGTTACAATATGTGAAACCCACATTGTGTTTTGTACTCATGAGGTTATGAGAAATTGACAAAACCTTATGCATCCCATTAGTGACACTGTCCTCCTAGTTTTCTATGTGCATGGTAGTTGGGTATGACCCTTCTAGCCCATCTTGTCATTTTTTTATAAATTTCATAATCAAACGAATGGGTGGACTTTAATATTATTTGAGTTCTCATGTGTTGATTGATCACATGTTATCCTTGCTAATAGTCACATTTGATTTCAACTCTCACACTCTAAGATCCATGAATTTACTTTAATGTATTTTATTTCATGCATTTATTTCTATGCAAAGTAGTTAGATTATATTATAGATAAATATAGGATAAGGAGCCAACCTTAATTTTGAGGTCAAAATAATTCCTTAGATCAACATAATTTTTGGAATACCTAGTAAGGCAAAACCCATTTTTTATACATTTTGCTTATTTTTGTGTCAAAAAATGCATTTATCACAAACTTAGGAATTGGCTCAAAAATAAATTAAAAAATCACTAATTATGATTTTGCATGTGATTTTCTCATGAAAGTGAGTGATTCACTCAACTTTAATCAATTTTGAAATTTTGCAAGTGAGTGATTTTCTCGAAGGTTGAATTTAAAGTGTTTTATTTAAATTCTTCTATCCAAAACCTAGTTTTGCTTCAAATTTTATCATTTTTATTGATTTTTTTATTATATTTTCTGTGTACTTTGCAAATGGTGACTCAATCTCGAACTTTAAAAAAATAAAATGTTATAAAGATGTCTCCAATAGCATTCAGAAAACATCATAAACTTGAATCTAACATCATATAAACATCTACTATGGGAAAAAGCACTTAAGGTAAACTCTAAGTTATTTTTTGCACAAGTATAAGACAAAAAGTGATTCACTCAATAAAGCAAGTGATTCACTCCAAAAGAGGTGAAATCTTTTCGAGTTAGATCTAGTGTGTGATTTTTGAAAGGACTAGAAAGTGATTTGCTAGGAAAGACAAGTCTTTTGTTCCTCCCTCATGGAAAGGTGATTATCTCTAGTCTCATAAGTCATTCACTCCAAGCTATTTACTTGGACAATACTTTCTATAAAAAATTTCATGTTTAGATAGTTGATTGAATTCATCGATAAAGTAGGTGAATCTCTCAAAATTGTAAGCTAATCACTCTATTTTTCAAACAAATCTCTAAAATTGATAGTTTACTAAAAAACCTATATTTTAATAGTAAATAATCTAGAATTATGAGTGAATCACTCAAATTATTCAATGTTTTTAATTTTTTAATTTTAAAGGATTTTTTCATTGATTTTAATCTTGGAATTCTATCCATGCAGGGACATAAGCATAGACATGAATAAGGATATTAAGCCTACAAAGAAAGAAAAGAGCATCAATTAGTGGATATCATTACATATCATCAAAGGAATGCTAAGTGAAACATAAAAGAACAATATGCCATGTGGGTGCATTAAGAGGACAACTTTGAAGAAGAGATCCTTGTATCCTATCCCATTTCATTAAAATAAAAAGCCTTATGCTTGATGAAGTTATCCAAGGCTTCATACCACCATAAATAGGTTATCTAAATCAACAAATAAATTACTCAATAACCCTAGTAAACCCCACTTGGTCTAATCAAGCTCTTATGGTGACATACCAATCCCTTGTATTAGTATTGATTGATGTAAATGATCTCATGAATAATGTAATATTTATAAATCAAAAATATAATTAGCCTAAAAATTTTGGTACACTAAATGTACCTCCTATGAATATTATTCTAGCATAGAGACCATTTGGATCTATTATAGCTAACGCTTTCAATATTCCTCTAGTTTAGTCCTCATCCCCAAGAGGATCGTTAGGCTTAAATCTAAATATTGCACAAAGTATGCAAGTGAAAATTGGAAAATTTGGGTTGTAGGTATCTCATGGAATCACCCAAGGATTAACATCACCTCCATCCATCAAAGCACAATAAAATATGAAAGGTCAACCTCCTCAAAATTAATACATCTTACATATAGGATTAAACTACACCCATTCACAAAAAAATATTCAACCATTATCCAATGAGCAGTGAGATTATCAAAATCCATTGCCTCAATATCCACCATATTACCCTCCATACCCAATCCTCCCTACCATCGATACTCACCTTTTGGATATGCAATGTAACCTCCTCATCAATAATATTGTTAGTCTCCTCCTCGATGAAATAATCCAGGTGCTCATGTTAGACCCAAAAATCAACTTCCAAATTAGATTTTACGACCCTTTGAACCTATTGGTCTAAACTCCTATACCCATTATAACTATGTTGAATTTATCTACCTTTGACGAGAATGGAAATAAGATGACACTAGATCATCTTTGTGAGATATTGACACTCAATTTAAGGGTACAATTATTGATATAGTATCTGAAGAACACAAGCTTATACTGAGAGGGGGGGTGAACAGTATAAGACCACTTTTTACTTTTTCCTTCAATTCAACTTTCAATTCAATATTATGCAGTGTATAGAAAGCAGTATCAATAGCAGTAATCAAAGCAATGCACAAAACACCATCCACAATAGAGACACAACAATTTACATGGTTCACCCAATGCGGGCTACTCCACGGATAAAATCTTTCACTAAATTTTATCAAATCAAATTCTGGGAATACCTTTCCCGATTACAATGTTTATGGGCACCAACCCAAAGGAGACACCAATCCCCTAGCTTTGTTCTGGTTGGTGATCCTCTAGAAGACCTCTACCTCCTCTGCCCTTAGCAAGTGGAACTCTATCCATAGAAGAAACCCTGCTCTGGCTGGAGACCTCTGTCCTCAACTCTATCACCTCCAAAGCTGGTCCTCGAAATTGCACTAAACACAGTCCTTCGGTCTAGCACAAATGTCCTTGATCTCTTTCTCTGATCTGCACCAAACACAGTCCTTCGGTCTGGCACAAATGTCCTTGTCCTCTTTCTCTAGTCTACACAAAAACATAGTCCTTCGCTCTTTTTGCGCAAGCACAGCTACACTTGATCAAACTTCGACCTTTGCACCTCTACACAATCACAACCGCATAGTCTTCGTGCACTCTGCTTCCTTGCAATCTCACTCACTTAGAAGATTCGATGAAATGCACTCTGTACACTGCTATCGAATTTTGCACTCTGCTTCTTGGCTATCGAACTTCTCCCTGCACTCTATATGTGAATGTCGCACTTCGAATGCACACATAAAAATTGATTCCTTAACTCTCCAAATAGCCCTCCTTTTATACTAACACATTCAAGATTTAAACCTTGGTCTTAGTCGACTGTTACCCTTAAACTACATCGGCTGCAAAACCCTAAACTACGTCGGCTCAAATTTAACTCTATCGGCTTCAACCGCCTCTGTGGTTCTATAGATTTTCTCGTGAAACTACAACATGTCACGATATCGTGACATATTTGCAACCGTACACAATCTTATGGCTTTTGTCATGATATCGTGACACTTTCTGCTTCTGCTGATGTCATCTTCACTTCTATCACGAAATCGTGACCCTTCTGTCTTCATGGACTTCTTCTCTGCTTTTGTCATGAAATCATGACACTTCTGCCTCTGCTGATGTCATATTAAATTCTATCGTGAAATCATGACCCTTCTGTCTTCATGGCCTTCTTCTTTGCTTTTGTCATGAAAATGCGACACTTTTGCCTATGCTGACGTCATCTTCAATTCTGTCATGAAAACGCGACCCTTCTGTATTCATGGCCTTCCTCTCTGCTTTTGTCATGAAATCACGACATTTCTCCTATAAAAGACCTGCTTCTAGTTTTTGTCACGAAATCACGACACTTTCTCCAACTGAATGCTGCCATCTCAACCTATCATGAAATCGTGACACTTCATGCATCCGTACGATTTATTTGCAGCCTGTCGTGAAATCACGACGCTTTTAGCTTTTGTATGTCTTCTTTGCACCCTATCGTGAAATCACGATAGTTCTCATTTTCGAACTCTTCCCTTTGCTACATGTCACGAAATCGTGACACTTTTTCTTTCGGACTCCCTCTCCGAAACATGTCGTGAAATCATGACACTTTTTCTTTCGGACTTCCTCTCCTACAACATGTCGCGAAATCGTGACACTTTTTCATCCGTACAATCTTCTTTGCAATATGTCACGAAATCGTGACATTTCTGACTCTGAACATTCTCTCCTCTATGAGTGGCGAAACTACGACATGTCGTGATATCGCGACAATTTTTCATACTTACTCATTTTTTTTTTCTTTTTTTTTTTTTTTTTTTTCTCTTCTTTTTTTTTTTTTGGTTTTTTAAACTGTCATGCCGAAACCTTCATCAAAACAAAGTATTTGACATCAAATCAAATTCCTTCATCAAATTCCTTTGAAAGCTTCTTGACATCAATGACAACTTAAACACTTGAGCAAATGCAATGTACCCAAGGTACCCAAAATTGCCAACAATCTCCCCCTTTGTCATTGATGGCAAACCTTTATTGAAAATGCTTCTCAAGAGAAAAAGCTGAAACAAACTAAGCTAACAACTGACCAACGTCTTTTGAAGTTTTGCTCCCCCTGACTTGAAGCTTTCCTCTTCACTTGAAGCTCTCCCCCTTTGTCATCAATGGCAGAGGACCACCTTTGGGAAGGTGCTCAAGACTAAGAATTAGCCTCTTAGCTTAGTCCCTCCCCCACCTCCTAATGAGGTGATTATTTTGGGGTGGGAGTAAAACTCCCATTAGGCACTGATCATCATCAGTGTCTATAACTTCCTTGCCAGGCCTTCTCTTGAACTCATTGTCCATTTTCTTGTTCTTGTTACTGTTCTTGTTCTTGTTCTCATCCCTATTTTTGTTCATGCCTTGATCCTTGGACCTGTTCATACCACTGTTCCTATTCCTATACCTTGGAAGATCAGCTCTACACTATCTAGCTGTGTGACCTCCATTGTTGCACTTATAACAGGTAACAATGTTATTTCTTTTAGGCATACATGTTCTTTGAATCCGCCAGTTCTGCCCAAACCTATTTTGATTAATCTTGTTCTGGCCGAGCCTGTTATTTATCTTGCAATAGACTGCCTTGTGCTCGAACTGTTGACAAGAGTAGCAATACCCTCAAAAGAAACTGGCACTTCTGATTTTTTCATTTACTGTCTTTACTTGAGTCATGCAATGTGCAGCCATATGACCAAACCTGTGACACGCAAAACATCTATCGTGAAATTTTCTTTTATTCGACCTCATGGGTCTCAAAAAAAATTTCTTCTCATTCTGAATTCTGTTTTTTGTTTCTGCGTATCTATCAGTCATGGACTCAAGATCTGAAAAACTTTCCTCATCAGAACTCTCTTCCTTTTGGAGTCTCTTACTAGACTCTCCAACTTGCGGTTTGACAAAACCAAGACCTATTTTATCTGTTGGTTTTCTTTGATATTTGATGAGTGATTTAACCTTTTTGGAGCTGTCTTGAAACCTATACAACTTATCCTTGTACTCTTTGGTTTCCTCTTTCAAAGAAGCCATTTTCTGTTCTAACTCACTATACTCAAGAACCTTCGATTCCAGCTCATCCTTGAGTTCTTGTGTCTTAGCCATAGAAAAATCAAGACTTTCTATAAGATCATCTCTCTCTATACAACATTCATCTAACTTATCCTTGAGTTTAGAATTCTTCTTTCTTTCCTTTTTCAAAGCACTAAGAGCATTAATAAGTTCACTTTCAAGATCCTTTATTTGTTTGCTTTCTGAATCATCAAAGCCTTTTTCATATTTCTTATCATTAGAGGTGCTACCTTTTTCAAAAACCATACATGCATCTTCCTTATAGTTTTCTGAAGCATCCTCATACATACTGGAAACCAAATCACTATTTGTACAATCATCCTCAAGGTGACCAAAATTTCCACATCTAAGGCATTTCATGATAATGAATCTATGTTTCGGTTCTTCCTCTTTTTCTGAAATAAACAACATCTCATTTTCATCATCACTCGAAGAACTTTCACTATCACTACTCGAACACTTACTTGCTTTTTCCAGGTAGAAACTCTTCTTGTGCTTGTGAGAATACCTCTTTCCTTGATTGTTGTGCTCATCTTTGTTCTTTCTGTGATGCTTGTGGTTTTCAGAATCCTTGCTCTTAGAATCTTGTTTCTCTTCATCACTTTCATTCTTGGAAACAAGACGACCAGTAGCATAATGACCAAACTTTCCACAATTGAAACATCTTATATTTTTTATGCTTTTGTGCTTTCTAGAGAACTTGCCTTTCTTGTTGTAATATGCCTCTTCATCACTAGAAGACTCATCACTCTCTTGAAGTTGTTCACCCTTGGATTTCTTGGTAGCTTTGAAAGCTGCTTCTTTCTTGACGTCAATATTTACCTGAGTTCTCAACTCAAATGCTGCAAGAATGCTATGAAGCTCATCCTTTTTTAGTTTATCCAAATCTTTAGATTCCTCAATAGCAAAAATATTTTCACTAAATCTATTAGGAAGAGATCTTAAAATCTTATCACAAACATCATTTTCAGCAAGCTCAAGTCCTAAGTCTTTCATGGAGTTAACAACCTCATCCATACGAAGCATGTAGTCACTAATATTTTCATCATAATTCATCTTGAGTTGTTCAAACATACCTTTGAAATGTCTCAACTTGGCCTTTCTGACATTTGCATCACCTGTATGAACCACCTGCAACTGTTTCCACATTTCACTAGCTGTCTTGCAGTGAATTACTTTGGTGAGATCTGCTTTCTATAAACCTTTCAGGATTGCATTCATTGCTTTTGAATTGCTATGATGTAGGAGCCTATCTTCTTTAGTATATGGACCATTTATAGGAATAGTGTACCCATCTTCAATCACTTCCCAAACCTCATTCCCAAGTGCCATTAGATGAACCTTCATCCTTGCACTCCAAATACCAAAATCTGATCCATCAAGAATAGGTGATGCATTGCCACTTGAATAATCCATTGTGTTCTTTGCTAGCTTTTCCTTCAAGCTGTTAAACTTTTCGAAGGCACCAGCTCTGATACCAATTGAAGAACACAAGCTTATACTGAGAGGGGGGGTGAACAGTATAAGACCATTTATTTTCTTTTTCCTTCAATTCAACTTTCAATTCAATATTATACAGTGTATAGAAAGAAGTATCAATAGCAGTAATCAAATCAATGCACAAAACACCATCCACAATAGAGACACAACAATTTACGTGGTTCACCCAATGCGGGCTACTCCATAGATAAAATCTTTCACTAAATTTTATCAAATCAAATTCTGGGAATACCTTTCCCGATTACAATGTTTATGGGCACCAACCCAAAGGAGACACCAATCCCCTAGCTCTATTCTGGCTGGTGATCCTCTAGAAGACCTCTGCCTCCTCTGCCCTTAGCAAATGGAACTCTATCCATAGAAGAAACCTATCTTCCCTGCTCTAGCTGGAGACCTCTGTCCTCAACTCTATCACCTCCAAAGATGGTCCTCTAAATTGCACTAAAAATAGTCCTTCGATCTAGCACAAATGTCCTCGATCTCTTTCTCTGATCTGCACCAAACACAATCCTTCGGTTCAGCACAAATGTCCTTGTCCTCTTTCTCTGGTCTCCACAAAAACATAGTCCTTCGCTCTTTTTGTGCAAGCACAGCTACACTTGATCAAACTTTGACCTTTGCACCTCTATGCAATCATAGCCACATAGTCTTCGTGCACTCTGCTTCCTTGCAATCTCACTCACTTAGAAGATTCGATGAAATGCACTCTGTACACTGCTATCGAATTTTGCACTCTGCTTCTTGGCAATCGAACTTCTCCCCGCACTCTATCTGTGAATGTCGCACTTCGAATGCACACATCAAAATTGATTTATTAACTCTCCAAAATAGCCCTCATTTTATACTAACACATTCAAGATTTAAACCTTGGTCTTAGTCGGCTGTTACCCTTAAACTACACCGACTACAAAACCCTAAACTGCATCGGCTCAAATTTAACTCTATCGACTTCAACCACCTCTGTGGTTCTATAGCTTTTCTCGTGAAACTACAACATGTCATGATATCATGACATCTTTGCAATCGTACACAATCTTATGGCTTTTGTCATGATATCGCGACACTTTCTACTTTTGCTGACATCATCTTCACTTCTATCACGAAATCGTGACCCTTCTGTCTTCATGGCCTTCTTCTCTGCTTTTGTCGTGAAATCACGACACTTTTGCCTCTGCTGATGTCATATTCAATTCTATCATGAAATCACAACCCTTCTGTCTTCATGGCCTTCTTCTCTGCTTTTGTCACAAAAATGCGACACTTTTACCTCTACTGACGTCATCTTCAATTCTGTCACGAAAATGTGACCCTTCTATCTTCATGGCCTTCCTCTCTACTTTTGTCGCAAAATCATGACATTTCTCCTATAAAAGACCTGCTTCCATTTTCTATCACAAAATCGTGACACTTTCTCCAATTGAATGCTACCATCTCAACCTGTCACAAAATCGTGACATTTCCTGCATCCGTACGATTTCTTTGCAGCCTGTCGTGAAATTGCAACGCTTTCAGCTTTCGTACGTCTTCTTTGCACCCTGTCGCAAAATCATGACAGTTCTCATTTTTTACTCTTTCCTTTGCTGCATGTCGCGAAATCGTGACACTTTTTCTTTCGGACTCCCTCTTCGGCAACATGTCGCGAAATCGTGACACTTTTTCTTTTGGACTTTCTCTCCTGCAACATGTCGTGAAATTGTGACACTTTTTCTTCCGTACAATCTTCTTTGTAATATGTCACGAAATCGTGACATTTCTGATTTCAAACATTCTCTCTCCTCTATGAGTCGTGAAACTGCGACATGTCGCAATATCGCGACACTTTTCCAAAAATCTTTCTCTCTCCTACCTAGGTCGCGAAAATGCGACATGTCGTGATATCGCGACACTTTTTCATACTTACTCATTTTTCCAACTTACACTTTTCTTTTGAACCTGTCATCTTGGAGTTTTCCAGAGACCTTTGAAACTGTCATGCCAAAACCTTCATCAAAACAAAGTATTTGACATCAAATCAAATTCCTTCATCAAATTCCTTTGAAAGCTTCTTGACATCAATGACAACTTAAACACTTGAGCAAATGCAATGTACCCAAGGTACCCAAAATTGCCAACAATATCTTCATGATAAGGTTGCTTTATGGTATAAGGGATTACTAGATAAATTTGTGACTAGTTGGGTATCAATAGAAAAACCTTTCATGCATCAGTTTGGAAGTATGGGATATGGGCATTAAATTTTATTTTAATTAAATATGATGCAAAGATACCCTCAGTAAATTAGTCATGAATTCAACACTATATTCTTGAGGACCTCAAATTTAACTCTACAAATTGTTATGCCAAATGAAGAACAAAAATTATTGTATTATATCAAGGGTTTGAAATTTGATTTAGTTCTAATGGTTTTTAATGCTAACAATTGCATACTAGCTATAGCATTCAAAGTGGTAGAAAGAGGTAAATATATTCTTATCAAGGTGGAAAAATTCTTCTTGCCCCACCAATAGCCTATGTAGCTAAATTTTCTCAAAATACACCAATACTAAATACAATGCCCAACTTTTCTCCTATCTCAATTCCTCAACCAAGAACTTCCATCCATCCTTCCCCATCACCACACATAATTACTCATCTTATCCAAAACACATCATCCATGGTAGCCTTTCACCCATTTCTTCTAGTCTTTCTTGCTCGATCTAACCCAAGTAATAAATCTAACATCAAGTTTACAATAAATAAGATGCTTGAGGCAATCAATACCTTTGTAAATTAGAACACTATTGTTAATGAATAGTGGAAGCAACTATAAAATTGGTCCTTAAAGGATCTCATACTTGATAAAGGATAAGGCACTTTGACAAGGTACTAGCCAAGGGTTAGATCAAGTTCATAATCACATGGTTAATGCCAATATAGAATCTATACCGGTATGGTATCTCCATTTTAATAATAGGCATAATCATACTGAATTCATGAATTCCATTATATATTTTTAGACTATATAATGCACTTAGCAATATCAAATTTAACAAGCTATTATCATCGGTCAAGTTGCTCCCACGGTATATCCTACAAAATATCAATAACCTCAAGATAAATAATCAATACATACCTTGCCTAACCCAAATAATGTAATACTAGAATATTTTAGTGCCATATAAATGGATGGGAATTCAACTTTTGAATATGATACCATATTCTCCAATCAATAGGGGTTGAAAATAGAAGTAAATAAAGTTTTTTGAGGAACAATCAACTAGTAAGTAGGTAGACACTAAGAAAGGTACAATAGTAATTAAGAGGAGAAGGTTACCTTTACACTTAAAAGATAAAGGTCCTATCATAGTATAATAATAAAAAAAAAATTACTTAAATGGAAGTAGCATATTTACCTATAAAGGAAAAAAAATGAGCATCAACAGATAGATATTAGAGAGGAGACAAAGGGAAATCACCAATGGATGATGAAGAAAATAGACAAGTGGTTGAAAATTCATTAAAAAGGAAATATGACAAGATAGGGGATCCTCTATAAATAAAGGCTAAAAGAATATTTAAATACCTCTATCTTACACATGAAGGGTTCTAGATATCCTATAGGTAGTCCCTAAGGTTTGCTAGAAAAAGAAATATCTCTTTTTCCAAAATTAATATTATGGGGGAGATGAAGAAGACATTGGCTAAATTATACATGTTAGAAGCTTTAACCCTACTTGGGCAATGATACCTACTTCAAGAAGTCATAAAATAACAAGAGCAAAGTTATACTAAGGGTAAGTATCTAGATTCCTCCTTAACCCACATATCCAAGCAACAAAATTTTATCATAGAACAACCATTAGATATTCATGTCAATGCTTTTGATATGTAGAATGTCCTAAAACCAAAGAATTTGAAGCCACCTTCATTCTATGTGACTCTCAAAATTGATAAATATATTCTTAGAAGTTTCATAGTGGATTGAGAGTAGCAACCACAATTATTTAAAAGGATATCTATGAAGAGATGGGTCTTTCTCACTCTAATATGGTTAGAAACTCAATCTAGATATATAGGATGGAAATAAATGCAATAGGTGTTCTAAAGGATTTAGTCATGACCATAGCCCAATTCCTAAAACTTATGGTAGTTCAAGAGGTGATAGTCATACATCTATCCCCATACTTTAGAATGTTACTATCTAGGAATGAACTTAAAAGTTGTCAAGGAATGACTATCTAGTAATGGACTATATGCATTTTTGGGAATTCATCCAGATTATATCATAGGTCCCTTTACCAAGGATAAAATATTAATCACAATATTACAACTTTCAACTATCTAGCCAATATCAATGAATCTCATTCATAAAATAACAATAATATTTCTCAATAATAGAACTCACAATATTATTTATAAATCATCAAATATGTCAAGAAACTTATTACAAAATTTGATATTGAATTCGTGATACAATACATGAAGCTTTATATCCTTAATAAAACCTTAGAATATGACTCTTCAATACTTGACTATTTCTCTCCTCAAACATCTAGGAGATGCATCCTTTCTCATTCCTCACAAATAACAAAACTCTCATGACTCTTCACTTTACATCTTGCCATATATCATGTGACTCTTTGCTTGCATATTTGACACCTAACTCCTATGACTCTTGACTTACTTACTTGACACATTGTACACTCACAACTCACATATTGCACACGTTATTACATAACTCTTAGATTCTTCCCATACATTGACACATACATTAGAGAAATATAAATCAAACTCCCTAATCTAATATTTACAATACTACAAAATATTGTAATATCTCTAACACCCCTTGTATTAAATTATTTGGTTTGAAGACTTTTAGTCTTCAATCTATGATTCTGGTCTTCATTCTGTGTCTCTGTCTCTAGAATTGCTTGAATTGTTGGCATTATACTATTAACTTGTTCCTTGCAGTATTTATCAAAATTTCTTTATGACCATAAAAACATTGTAATATATCCATGATCTTATTCCAATATAATTTTTTGATCCATCCATCCATAGTGTACTTCAACTTTATTTTGTGAACTATCTTTGATTTGGTCTTTACACAAATTTTGTAAGTTTGGAATGATATTTATTTTAATTTGTGTCTTTCATATACTTCTATTATGATGTCTTCAACTACTTTTATTTAATTATCAAAAACATTTATACCTTTAGGATTTTTTCAATGATTTTCACTTTCATTATTTTCATAATAATATTCAATTTGATCTTCATCTTCAGTGTCTATAATCCTTACTAAATTTTCTTTTTAATGATTTTGTTTTTGTTGTTGTTGTTGTTGTTGCACATGTTGATACTAAGTTTGATATTGCCTTCACAAAAATATTTGAAATGGTCTATTCATTTTATTTATTTGATTAAAATAATTATATTTACAAATTCTTGTAGTATGACCTTTTTATTGCATATGTGACAATATCTATGTCTCCATTCAGGTTGTAATTGCAATGATGCTACCAAGTTATTTAATGTATTTTTCTTTGATATGAAAGAATTATTATTCATCTCATATTTGACTAAATTCTCCACATCATATTTTTGAATAATATTAATCAATTCATCAAATATTATGGTCTCATTTAGTACTTGAAGTGAAGTGACTAGATGCTTGAAAGTATCTAGAAGTTCTCTTAATGTAACTTGGAAAATAAGATTGTCTTGCTATCCTTCGAAGAAATAGTTCTATACTTTCTCCACTATTAATATTTAATGGATATAATTGTGCTTACAAATGCAAGATAGTTACATTGTTATTCCCTTCAAATATTTTGCATATTTTTTTCCAAACAACTTTTGAAGTCTTTTCTTCACTTATATATGGCTTAATTTCATCAATTATCCCAAATGTGATTAGGATAAGGGCTTTTGCATCATATTCTTTAAAATTTTGTTTTCCTCTTTCATATATTGGTTTGTCCTTTATTCATTTTATTTTTCCATCACGTAAAGTTTGGTCCTTTCAAAAGTTGTGATTTATAAAGAGAAATTTTGCTATTTTCCATAATGGAACTCATTCAATCATCAAATTTTCAAATTTCATTTAATTTCAAAATTCACTCCTTTTATCTCTTAAATTCAATTTTAAAATTCACTTTGAATTAAAATTTTAAATTTGTTCCCTTATAAATCCTATCATCAATGCATTCTATCACTAAGGTTAAACCATATAAAATAAAATTTCAAAATGCTTCCTTAATAATATAACTAAAAATTAGGGCATTTTGAAATTATGCACTTCACTTCATGCATTAATTTGAAATTAGGGCATTGAATATCATTATGCACTCTAATATTTGGTAGTGAACATTATGAATTTAATTGCCTTGAATATTTCTAAATTCAATTCCTCTTCTAGTCAGAAAAACTTCATATATGGTAGATTTCTCAGGTTCTTTGTACCCCTCGTGCTATTTGCTTCACTATCTCTGCTTCAAATACTTTGTTAATTGGAATTTCACTTTAGACATTTTGCATCATAGATACTCAGATCTAGAATTCTTCATGCATAGGATTTTAGATTCAAAGGATCTTAACTTAGCTTCTTAGGCTTCATTTTTACAAGTGCTCCACTCAAAATTCTTCATGCACAAATTTCTACCTATCTAATTATCAATTCTTGGCTTCAATATTGATTCTACATTCTAGACTCTTGTAGCAATTTTTACCTTGATATTTCTACTTTTGTTTACAACTAGATAATTTCAAAATCTATATTTACCTTTTCTTCCAACATCTTCTCATATATTTGGAGACAACAATCTCCTTTCGACTTCACAATCAACAATATCCTTTTGGCGTCTCTTCCCATATTGTAATTGTTCTTTGTTTTAATACAAGTTTTTTCAAATTTTTCAAAAAAAACAATATCCTTTTGGCTTTACAAACTCATAGTCTGCTTCACAATTTTATATTTAAATTCATCTCCTTCACAATAATATTCTCCTTTCAAATTTACTTTCTCTCAAAAATTCTAATTCTTCTTATTTCTCCTATAATTTTCTTCAATTTATCTTCTTCTCTTCTTTTCAATTTCTTTAAATTCTTTATCTTCTTATCTCTCCAAATAATTTCTTCCAATCAATTAAATAAATATTTTCTTCTTATTCTCCATAAATTTAAATGACTTTCAAATAACTTTCTCAAATGAATTTTACCTTACCATGGAAATTTTTCTTCAATCTATAATTTAGGCAACCTTAGACATTCAATCTTTGTTCTTTTTATCTACTGCAACTTGGGAAACTTCAGCCCTTTCATCTTCTTCTTAATTTTCTTTATAAATTTGGGTGACTTTAGCCTTTCAACCTTATTTCTTTCAATATTTCTACTACAAAAAATACTTTCTCCAATTTGGCTTGTTTTTGGATGGCTATGATTATCCCAATATGTTCACTTTGATTCTTTGTCAACATATGGCTCTCATATCTCATTTCAATATTTTTAAAATTAACATAAAGTACATCTTGGATGCTATCTTCTTCAATACTCTCAACTCAATATGGCTAGTATGCAGCTCTAATACCACTGTTGGGAATTCACCTAGATTATCTCACAGATCCCTTTACCAAGAATCAAATATTACTCATAATATTAAACCATTCAACTATCTAGCCAATATCAAGTAATCTCATTCATAAAACAACAATAATATTTCTCAATAATAGAACTCATAATATTAGTCATATATCATCAAATATTTCAAGAAACTTATTACAAATGTTGATATTGAATTCTTGATACAATACATGGAGCTTTATCTCCATAATATAACCTTAGAAGATGACTCTTCAATACTTGAATATTGCTCTCCTCAAACATCTAGGAGATGTATCCTTTTATATTCCTCATATATGACAAAACTCTCATGACTCTTCACTTTACATCTTGCCACATATCATGTGACTCTTCACTTGCATATTTGACACCTAACTCCTATGACTTTTGAATTACTAACTTGACACATTTCACACTCACAACTCACACATCTTACCTTGCACACTTTATTAAATAACACTTGGACTCTTCTCACACATTGACACATACATTAGAGAAATATAAATCACACTCCCTAATCTAATATTTATAACACTACCAAATAATATAATATCTCTAACATGCACATGAAGGTGCCCAATAATGAAAATTATAAGGAATGAGAATGAATTACCTTGTAATTACCTCATACACAAGTTGGATGATGAAGATGGAGTAAAATAGAATGAATTCCTAGAATACATCAATGATGATCAGTATCAATAATACGATCAAGACCCAAATGTAGAAATGATAATTGGCATGCTACAATATGACATAGATCCCAAAGTAGAGCATGAAGAAATAGAGTTGGGAAACCACCTAATGATAGAAATACCTCCTAAGATGCCTAACATGATGATCCAAAGGAATTAAAAATGAATGGTCCATGTTCTTTTATGGCACTAAAACTAGGAATAAAGTAGCTACCAGGGTGTAGTTCATCAGGAAAGTGATTCCTCATGTCCTCCACCCTTTCCCAGGTGGCATTTCTTTCAAAATATAGGTCCCATTGGACCTTGCATTGCTCTATGTTTCGCTTCCTCATGGACTTGGAATGAAACTCGAGGATTCTCATTGGTTTCACTTCAATGTACGTTGGATCCACCATCTGCAGCTTTGAGACATCCAAAACATGATTAGGATCAGCAAGATATTTCCTAAGAAGGGACACATGGAAAGAATCATGGATCTTTGCCAAATTAGGTGGCAAGTCAAGTCTATAGGCAACAGGACTGATCCTTTCTAGGATGGTGAATGGTCCAACATATCTAGGATCCAGTTTTGTTGACTTGATGGCACTTTTCATAGGCTTTACCCTCAAGAATACCCTATCTCCCATAGAGAATTCTCGTGGAGTCCTCTTCAAGTCAACATAACTCTTTTGGTGATCCGAAGCTTCCTTAAGCCTTTGATGGATTACCTTCATTTGTTCCTCCATTTCCTTGAGTGTATCTGGCCCAATAAGGACCCGATCCTCTAGATTATCCCATGACAAAGGTGTCCTACACCTTCGACCATACAAAGCCTCAAAAGGAGCCATTTTTAGAGAAGCATGGTATCCATTGTTGTAGGTAAACTCTACTAAAGGTAGGAAGTCTTCCCATCGAGACTTTTGATCCATGCAGTACATGCGAAGCATGTCTTCTAGGACTTGATTGACTCTCTCAGTCTATCCATCGGTCTCTGGATGGTAAGAAGAACTTATATTCAAAGAAGTGCCAATTGCATGATGGAGGGCTTGCCAAAAGTCAGAGGTGAACCTAGAATCTCGATCAAAGATAATCACTTCAGGGAATCCATGTAACCGAAATATCTCCTTGGTGAATCTATTGGTGACTACTACCGCATCATCCTTGGTACTTTTAGGTATGAAGTGTGCCACTTTGGTTAGTTTGTCTACCACAACAAGTATCGCATCATGTTGGTACCTAGTCTTAGGTAACCCAACTATGAAATCCATTGATATCACTTGCCATTTTTGCATGGGTACATCATGTGGATACAAACATCCTACTGGGTGTTTGTGTTCTACCTTCACTTTCTGGCATTCCAGACATCGGGCAACAAACTCGGTGACATCCTTCTTCATACCAGGCCAATAGAAAGTTTTCTTCATGTTTTCCCTCATCTTGGCCCCTCTTGGATGAGCGGAGTATGGAGATCGATGAGCTTCCCTCATGATCGTCCTTCTTAGATTGCCAGCTTTGGGGATGACTACCCGATCCTTGAAACATAAAAGTCCATCCTTAAGATTATAATCCTCAACTATCTTAGGATCTTGTGCCATTTTGGCTTGGATTTCAATACAATGTTGATCCTGAGATTGGACTTGCTTTACTTGATCCATAAGATCTATATGACTTCGAGTTAGTGTAGTAATGTGCCTTCTTCTACTCAAGGCATCGATGACCTTGTTTTCTTTACCTTTGATATACTCTATGCCAAAATCATATTCGACCAAGAACTCAATCCACCTTCTTTGTCTAGCATTTAGCAAGGGTTGAGTAAAGATATACTTTAAACTCTGGTGATCGGTTCTCAATTCAAAGGGTCTACCCACAAGGTAATGTCACCATATCTTCAAGGCGTGTACCACTATAGCTAGTTCTAAGTCATGTGTGGCATAGTTAGACTCATGTTTCTTGAGCTTTCTTGATTCATATGCCACCACTACTTTATCTTGGGATAACACTCCTCCCAATCCTTCCAAAGAAGCATCTGTGCATACTAAAAATTCGCCTTGGGGGTCTAGGATTTTTAGTATAGGAGTAGAGGTGAGCTTTTGTTTAAGCAATTGAAAGGTGGCTTCACATTTGTCCATCCATATGAATGCCTTTCCTTTCCTTTGAATATTTGTTATTGGGGAGGCTATCTTAGAATAGTCCTTCACAAACCTTCGATAATACCCTACCAATCCCATGAAGCTCCTCACTTCTGTTACATTAGTGGGAGGTGGCCAATTCAAAATGGCCTCAATTTTTTAGGGATCTACCGCAATCCCATTTGCAGAGATTATATGTCCCAAGTAGTGTACTTGCGGCACATAAAAATCACATTTGGAGAGGTTCCCGTAGAGTTGATTTTTCTTCAATAGCTCTAGCACGATCCTCAAGTGTCTATCATGCTCTTCTTTACTATGGGAATAGATTAGAATGTCATCTAGAAATACCAACACAAATCAGTCCAACTAATTTCTAAACACATTGTTCATCAAATTCATGAATGCAGCTGGTGCATTGGTCAACCCGAATGGTAGGACAGTGAACTCATAGTGCCCATACTAGGTTTTAAAAGCAGTTTTGTGAGTATCCTCATCTCGGATCCTCAACTGATGATATCCTGATTTCAAATCAATTTTGGAGAAGATGGTGGCATCCTTAAGTTGATCAAATAGATCTTCTATCCTTGGCAAAGGATATCTGTTCTTGATGGTGGCTTTGTTCAACATCCTGTAGTCTATACAAAGCCTTAGCGAACCATATTTCTTCTTCACAAATAGTACTAGTGCACCCCATGGAGATACACTTGGTTTGATTAACCCTTTGTCAAGCAATTCTTGAAGTTGCACCTTCAATTCTTGCATCTCTATAGGGTTCATTCTATAAGGAGCCCTATGGATGGGTTCTACGCCTAGTACTAGATCAATGGTGAAGTCAAATTCTCGCTTGGGAGGCATCCCAAGGAGTTCTAAGGTAAATACTTCCCTATATTCTTGTAGAATTGGGAAACTCTGAAATGCTTCCTCCTCATTGACATCTTCAACTTCTTTCAATTTGACCACGTAGACCATACCCCCTTTCCTTATGGCCTTCTTTAGTTGCATTGTGGACAATAGCATAGGCTTAAAGGAACCTTGTTCACTAACCATTTTTACTCTTTCTTCCTTATCATTAGTGAACTCGATCCATCGATCTTGGAAATTGATCAAAGCCTTGTGAGCTTTTAACCAATCCATGCCCAAGATGATGTCGAAGGCATGTAGCGGTGCTACATATAGGTGCCAAATGGTAGAGCTAGTGGGTAGGGAAATTTTAGCTATGGAGAAGCATTGATCCATGGAGTAGGTCTGACCTGACCCATACTCCACTTTCCACCCTTGTGCCAAAGATCCAGGTCTCTCCGGCATGTCCCTTATTATGCTACTAGAAATAAAACTATTTGTAGCTCCACTATCTATCAAAATATTAACATTTCTGCCATAGATTTTACCATTTATAAGTAAAGGAGTTGCCTATCCTTCTAGGTTCTGGTTCCTAGTGGTTGCATAGATCTTGTGGCCCTTCCCATTAGCCTTCTTGCTAGATTCTGCATGAAGAGGACAATTCCTTGCATAATGTGGACCACCGCAATCATAGCATCCTGGTTTATGATTCAAACCTATTCCTTGATCTGGCTTATCCTTCTCATTGGTAGGAGGTGGTCCTGCTTGTTTCAGAGGTTGTGGTTTTTCAATATTATTGTTGTTTTTGTCCTTCTACTAGAACTTCTTCTTAAAGTGCCCTGGTTTCCCATTGGTCTTCTTTGCAAACTTAGGATTTTCCTTTCCTTTCTATTGTTGCTCAGGTTCCCACTTCCTCTTTTGCTGGTGATGATGTTCCTTCTTTGACCCTTTTGAGGGATTGTCAAATTTCTTATTAGGGTGCAGATTGTACTCTACTTGGCAAGCCAACTCGTAAGCTATCTCCAAATCACCAGGTTTATGCATGCTCACTACATTTATGATGTGATAACTAGCTCTTGAGAGGAATTTATGTACTTTCATCTTATTATCCTTCTCAAGGGATGGAGCATATTTAAGCAGTTTCAAAAATTACCTATAATATCCTTCAACAGATTGAGTCCCTTGGTAGAGTTGCATAAACTCATCAAGTTTCTTCATATAAAATTGCTCCGTAAGGAACCTTTTTCTGAAGGCTTTCATGAAGTCCTCCCACTTGAAGTGGATTACTTTGATATTTTGTTCCTTACTATAGGTCTCCCACCATTCCAGACTTGTTTCTGTCAGAAGTCCTATGGTCCAGACCATCTTAGTTGTTGAGGAATAGTTTCTCATGGAGAAATAGACCTCCAACTCATTCAACCAAGATTCTACCGAATCTCCACCTTCTTTTCTTGAGAACCTTCTAACCTTGACATGCTTCAGGTCCTTCTCTAATTCTCCATTAATGCGGACTTTAGCCACACGATCCACTTCATCTATGTCTATTGCCTATTCTACCATAGGATTTGCTGACTCAGGATTCCTATTCTCAGGTTTTCGTATTTCAGCCCTAATGGTTTCCAACAAGTTGTTTTGTTGAACCATTTTCTCTCTGTATAGAGTCATTTCCCCCTGCATTGTCTACACAACGCTTGTGAGGTTTTCGACTCTATTTGAATTTCTTGAGCTATCCCCTATGGGTCTATCCTCAACACTATCAGTGCTAGTTGGTTTCTCCTTTCGAGAAACTCTCTGTCTTCCACTTCTCAACTTGGGTGCCATGTTTCCCTGAGTTTAAGAGTGGTGTTAGTTTTGCATCTATTTCTATTGTATGCAAATTTCAAATACCACATGCATCTTGTAAAATAAAATGCATCTACTATATAATTTGCAACACCTAAATATAATTGATTACCATTTGATGGTCATGTAATGATGTTTTAACTGTGGTAGGTTCAACTTGCTAGTATTTATGGGATATGTTTTGCCATAATCTAGTAAAATTTCCTATGACTTCCATATTCGACCAAGAGGTCATGTTGTAACATCAATCAGATTAAAAGAAATATTTTTAATGTGAAGATCCTACTAAGATAATTTCTCATTATTAGGATCTATGAATAACTCTTGTTGATTTGCAATACAATGTCTACGTAAGGAAGAGGCTTAGCTTGGGACTATGAATGCCAAGTACAATTTCTCAAAGGAGTCTCAGGTACACCACTTAAAACCCACTTATTATGGAGGGTTCGCTTAACTCCTCCAAGCCGATTCACTAGTGGTTCGGTCTTGGGAGAAATGACTTACTCATCGGTAACCTTCAAGCAATTTTTCTTTCCTTACTAAACATGTATTTATTCAGAGTTATTTTAGCATTTTCATGGAAGCTTTATGCCTAATCAACCTAGGCTCTGATACCAACTGTAATGACCCCAATTCCAAGACCAATCAACCTAAGGGAATTTTTTTGTGTCTAGTCTTTGTTATGGTCACTAGCTCATGAGTGTATTGAAAGTATCTTCATGTGGTTCTCTTATAGTTAAGTATCCAAGTAAGTTCAAGGTTGCACTTCACAGGATTTTGACATGGTCAGTGTCTATCCTATGGATAGGAGTGGCCAACCCCTATAATGACCTGTAGGTAAGGTTTCTTTACCTTGCAATTGGGAATTCTCCTATCTCAAATAGGAATGCCCTCTTTCCCTACTAGTTTAAATCAAACATTAAACTAGTACTTATGTTAGGTCTCTTTCAACCATACATTAGGCGTATGCCTTGAGGTTTTGTTGGTTCTTCCTTAAGGATAGAACCACAATTATTGCAATGCTTAACCTTCCTATATCAACCATAGGAAGCTAAGGGGGTTATCACACAAACCCACATAGACTTGTGAAGGTCTACCATTTATCTTACTTGATTTAACCAACTATAATCTCCATGAATTAGATATCTTTCAATGCTTTCCTTTACAAACATTCCCATAATTAATCTCTAAGTGTCATGCATGAAGATAAACATTCCTTTTAGTTTTAAGGTTACTCTATATCAAATAGATACAATTTTTGAGTCACTTTTAGAGATTCAATCCTTATCATAAGGTAATTTTAATTCATCATGTAACTCTACATTCCTTCTATGATCATTCGAAGTCAAATGTTACATTGTATACACTTCCTCTCAAGGAGTGATATACTCAATTTACAATTGATCTCAATAAATACATTTTACAAGAATGGAGGCCTTCTACTAAGAGGTATTGTTACAATATGTATCTATGACCAATAGAAGTCCAATAGTGCCGATCTTTGCTTGACTCCATTCGAGCCACCAATACTAGATTGTAGAGGTTTTGGGATCAGGACAACCCATTACATGTATATGAAATGCATTCTAGACAAACAATAGCATGTAATAATTTTTCATTGAATGCAACTAAACACAATACATTCTCCACAATGTAATTGTCTAAAGCATTCCATCATTCAAAGGAAGGAAATCCCATACTTTCCTAAGACTGAAAATCACATTTTCATCTCATACCCTTTTTCCACAAGAGTATGCCTTTGAAACAAATATTATTACAATCATCTATTGCTAGAGAATGCCATGAATATATTCATAAATGAGATCCCTTTCTAGCATTTAAACAAAAGTATCTCTTATTTCTTCAAATAGAAATAGCATTTAATCATTCTTTTCCAAGTATTTCATAGAACATACTTTCACAAGTATCTCATATTTCTTCCAAAATAAATAGCATTTAAACAAATCATACTTTCACAAGTATCTCATATTTCTTCAAATAGAAATAAAATTTAAACAAATCATACTTTCACAAGTATCTCATATTTCTTCAAACAGAAATAACATTTAAACAAATCATACTTTCACAAGTATCTCATATTTCTTCAAATAGAAATAGCATTTAATCTAATGGATTCAATTGTAGTTCTACAAATCCTTCCAAGGGTTTAGCCTACTACAATATCATAAACCAGACTTGTTCTACAATCCATCATTATGGTTCACTATAGATCCTTGTGATTGCCAATTTATCTTGTAATCTATAGTTCTTCCACAAACTGGCTACCAAGTTGTCTCATGATCAATCAATAAGATCGTCCTATGGTTCCACGAGTTTAGCTACAATATCTCTTGCAACCCATCAATGACATTGCTCAAGTTTAGCTACAACTCCTCTCGTAATCTATCACACAATATTACACCATAGGTTTACTTACTTGGTCCTTTATTGGTTTTAGGGAATAAACACTATAGGTATACAACTTTAGCAAGTGAGTTTTGTGACCAAACTCTTGTCAGGAATGATCTATAGTTTTAATAGGTATTGTTTAGTCTATTAACCAGACTACTACCTATTTTACACCAATATATTTTTGGATAACCCTTCACTCATCAAGGTTGGGTTATAATTCATAATAAAGGTTTTACATAGTCCACCCATGTGACTATAATGAATCTTTTGAAAGTTGGGCTTTAAATCCTTAAACATTAATTCATCATAGTTTGCATAAGTTATCCCCACAAACCTTTCTCAATATTTATTTCAATATTGCTACTTGTTTTATTACAAGATTCATCTTAATCTGCCCCATAATATATTGGGTAATGTCTAAGATACCATAACAGGAG
The DNA here is from genome assembly GCA_028583015.1 of Wollemia nobilis. Lineage (NCBI taxonomy): Eukaryota > Viridiplantae > Streptophyta > Pinopsida > Araucariales > Araucariaceae > Wollemia > Wollemia nobilis. The sequence continues at coordinate 7,113,251 of JAQPPZ010000719.1, read as the reverse complement.
TTTAATCCCATAAAGGGGGTTTTTCCCATTTAATTAAAAGGTTCTTTGATTTGGTTAATCATAATCTAACCCAAGAGGGTTTCTAAATTGACCCTTCATTGATGTCTTACCCATTAAAGCATGGCGTTATCTGAAAGTGTTCACTTTATTAGAGTTATGGTCAAACTCATGATTAGTTTCGTAGGCCAAAGCGTGGTCAACTAAGCATTGGATCAAATAAACCTACATGAACCGTCGTCATAGTATGTAATAAATTATGAGTCATAAAAGTCAGACAAATACTACGACTAGATTCATAGTCCAAAGCATATTTATCTAAGTATTAGATTAGGATGATCCACTCCCTTCATCACAACACGTATCATACATCAATTCATAATAACATGATAGAGTCTAAAACTAACATTGTAGACCAAAGCATACTTTTCTAATCACTATATCAAGATGATCCATTCATCTAATGCGTAACACACAACAATGCATAATAACCAAATAGAGCAAGGGGGTTACACCCAAAGGCACTATCGTCCCCGTTGACACATAGACCTCGACTCCAACCAAGGGTCAAGTAAATGGGGTATCTTTTCTTCAAAGTCTTAGTTGAGTTTTGGTGCTTCTTGAGCAGAATAAAGATTCTTTTTTTCTAAATGGATTTCCTCTGGATCAAATTTTAGTGCATCATTTATGTGCATAATTAGCAAGAGGAGTCATTCTAACTACCACATTCCCAAGTATCAAATGCACTATCTCTAGACTGGATTTGCACATCTAACTCTATTAGAGAGTGACTATGGATATGATCCATACTTTTGCTATAAGGACAAACAATTCATGGTTTCCCTTTTTAATCAACTCTATCATGGGTGCCCTTAAATTGAAATGGCTCAAGTTTCTTTCAGGGGGAAAATGAATTTTATCCCTCTTTGCAATCATCTAAAGTCCATCCCATTTAGGGGTATAGGGAAATCTACTGCTATTTGATGGAAATAATCATATGAAACATTAGCTTCAATGCAGACTCCATACATTCAACCTGCAATGAGTAGGCAAATTAAGGGAAACATACTATGTTCCTACAAAAGAGATTTAGCATGGAGATATTAAATATAATTTAAGACTCTTCATTCGTTAACCTATACAGGTCATTATTTTCAAGTGCTACCACACTTATGACTATATGCTGATATTACAGAGGAAGCAGTATATTACGAGTACCAAATGAGGAGACAACTTTCCTGAATACAAGTTAGACTACTATGCAGGCTTTGAGCAACTGAATGAGGTGTTTAAATGCATTCAAATACATATTTTCTAGAGGTACTAAACATTGTATGGATGGTGAGAGCACAAATCCCACATGTACAACAAGGTAGAGAGTATGGGGGTTAAACATTTTTTGATACATACTAGGTGGTAGCCACCAAGTAGTGGTTACACGCTTGCTGCCATCATGGTACTAGGTGTGTTAGGCTCTAAGTGTAGTTAGATGAAATTTTAATAAGAACACTTTAGTGAATCATAATTGCCTATCAACATCTAAGAGTAATATTTAATCATAAATCAACATGGTATATAACTCATGTAAGTCAATATTCCTCCACGAGTCGTATCTAGTCAAACCTCTAATAAATCATAAAGTAAATGATAAACAAAAAAATGGAGCATCGTATACAAATCAAGACCTTTATATTAAAATAGAATATCTCTCTAACCTATATAAATTCGTAGGAGTTTCAAGCTTCTTCCCTTGCCTTTTCAGACCATCAACCCTTCTTCCTTTTGCTACTCAATCAATGATTTGACCAATATCTCTAAATAAACTCAAGGTTTTTTGGTTTTTGATTCACCCAAAGGGGTGAAGAGCATACTCCCTAAGCCCAATATTTCCTATTACACAAGTTTGACCAAATATCTCTCTATAACTCAAGGCTGTTTGGTTTTTGATTCACCAAAATGATGAAGAGCATACTCCCTAAGCCCAAGTTCTTTTATTAATTTCCTCCAATTTCTTCTTCCAGCCCCCATTTTCTTTGTTAATCCATGGTGGCTATTAATAGCTTTTAGGAGGGTGTCTTCCCAAGGGTGAAGGGGAGCCTAGGTAGTGACCTGTTGAAGAGGTCATGAGGGTGGTGATGCATGTATAGTATTTTTGCAGCCAAGAGGACTTGAGAACAAGATGTTGCAAAGGGCAGTAATAGTGTTTTGAAGACTTAAAGAGACTAAAAATAATTTTAAAATCCCCTTCTAGAGCTTGATATTATAGATTATTTTCCTCATAGCTCCTAATAGTGTTTATAGCCAAATTACTTTCTTTTAAAGTATTTTAACACTATTTTAAATTACCAAACCCACTCGTAATTTAATGTACATGGAAATTCCCTTGTTTTTAATAAAATATATGATTTTATTTCTTTCTAGAAATATCTTCAAAATTTTAATTAAATCACCTACTATTTTCAATTCCTTGAAAATTTAAAATATTTTCTATGCTTCTTTAAATTAAGCATTAGTTCTATATATTTTTCCAAACACATGGGTTTCGGTCGAGGTGGGATGTGATAGAGAGTTTGAACCTCACCATGGTAGAGAGGGTCTACAAGGGTCTAAGCCTCACCATGGTAGAGAGGTTCTACATGGGCCTACATAGTATGGTAGAGGGCCTCCCACTCCTATGCTCTTAAACCATTTATCTCTTAGTGAAAGGCCTCCCTATCCTTCCTACTATATTTTGGCCTTTGATATCTTGCTACTGGTTTCCTGTGCTAGTTATTTGGATGTCTCTCTATAGAATTATTTGGTCTTACCCCTTATGATTCAAAAATAGAGGAATACCTTGTGCCTTAAATATTTGTGGAGTCATACTTATGCTACTAGGTCACTCTAACTAGTGGGTGTTTGGTATTTTTCCTGATGGTTGTTGGGGAATGTTGTTGGATGTGGTTATTGTTTGGGGGTTATCTCCTTGTGGTTCTTTTGGTTCTTTCTCCTTCCTTTATCCAAATTCTAAAGAACACAAGCTTATACTAAGAGGGGGGTGAGCAGTATAAGACCATTTTTATTTTTCTTTTCCAAATAATATTATGCAATATATTAATGATAATATCAATAGTAGTAATCAAAGTAATGCACAAATAATAACACACAATAGAGACACAAATTTAACGTGGTTCACCCAATGTGGGCTACTCCATGAAGAAAATATCTTACTAAAATTTTCTCAATAAATATCTTGGGAATCCTTCCCTATTACAATGTTTATGAACCTCTATCGAAAGGAGACACTAATCCCATAATCAATTTCATGGATACCAATACACAGTAGAACTCTTTTCCCTTTGCTGGTTCATGTATCTCTATCCATAGGAGAACTCCTTCTCCTCTGCTCTAGTTGATGATCCTCTAGAAGATTACAACCTCTACTATATTAGCTTGTGGATCTCTCTCCACTGAATACATGTATCCTCACTCATAAGACCTCTATCCTAACTACCCTGGCTAATGGATCTCTATCCACTGGAGACTGATGTCCTCTACTCTATCACCTCCAAATATTACTCTTAGCTCTATTCAATCTCTGTCTCAAATATGCACTAAAAATTGTCCTTCGATCTAGTAAAAATTTTATCATAAGTCTATCTCTAGTATGGTACAAATTTGCTCTCAAATCTACACCAAAATCTATCCTCAAATCTATCCCAAAGCCTCAACACAAAGCTTGATCCAATCACAAATTAACTCTACTAGATACACCCCAAGACTTAACTCAAATATTGAATAAATAAATCAATCAACTCTACTCTCAAGTATTCTTAAAGACTTACCTCAAATATATCCACAAGTCCTCTCAAGAACTTGATCAATTTGCTCTCAAGTCTTCTTAAATACTTGATTCAAATATATCGACAAGTCCTCTCAAGAACTTGCTCAATCTGATCTCAAGTCTTCTCTAAGATTTGTCTCAAATATATCCACAAGTCCTCTCAAAAACTTGCTCAATATGCTCTCAAGTATTCTCTAAAACTTACCTCAAATCTGTCCACAAGTCTTCACCAAGACTTACCTCAAAACTGCTCAACAAGTCCTCTCTAGAACTTGTCCAATCTTGCTCAAAAAGTCTTCACCAAGACTTGCCTCAAATCCACTCAACAAGTACTCCCTAGAACTTGTCCAATCTACTCAACAAGTCTTCACCAAGACTTACCTAAAATTTTCTCAAAAAGTCCTCCCTAGAACTTGTCCAATTTGCTCAACAAGTATTCACCAAGACTTACCTCAAATCTTCTCAATAAGTCCTCCCTAGAAGTTTTCCAATATGCTCAATAAGTCTTCACCAAAACATACCTTAAATCTGCTTGTAAGCTTCCACAAAAGCTCATACAAATATGTCCTTAAGCTTTCACAAAAGCTTACTCAACTTTGTCCTTAAGTCTTGTTGGCATTTTTGCCACATTGTTTTTGTTGTTGTTGTTCATGCAAAATAATGCTCAAATTGTAAAGATACCTACTCCTCTGTTTGTAAGTGAAAAAGCAAAGGTGTCATGATTTTGCGACATGTCACAAAATCGTGACCTGTCACGTTTTCACGACGTCCGTACCATAAAAAAGCTAAGCCCAAAATATGTGATATCGCGACATGTCACATTTTCACGACCTGTCACATTTTCACGGGGTCCAAATCCAAAATGTGCAAGCATGGGAATTTGTCATGATATCACGACCTATCATAGTTTCATGTCACCAAATGCAGAAAAGGGCTAAGTCAATGAAGTTGTCGCGATATCGTGACATGTCGCAAAATCGTGACTTATGGTGGCCATAGAGCAGAACAAGAGAAAGTGTCGCGATATCGCGACATAAAGCAGCAAAGGGCAATGTGAATGAAAAATGTCATGATATCATGACAGAAAAGCAAGCAAGGAGAAAATGGTACGGAATGTCGCGATATCATGACATGTCACGTTATCGCGGCAAGGTTGAAAGAAAAACATAAGGCATGGAAGACGTCGCGATATCGTGACAGGAAGCGGCAACAATAGAGAAGGCAAGAAATTGTCGTGATTTCGTGACATATTGGGAAAGAAGGACCAAGTGCGAAGAATTGTCGCGATATCATGACATGTCACGTTATTGCGGTCAACGCAGTCAACGGAGGCATGAAATGAAAAAAATCGTGATATCGCGACATGTCGCATTTTTGCGACCTGTCGCATTTTCGCGGAAAGAAAGTTGAACCGTACAAGGCAAAGTGAATTGTCGTGATTTCGCGACATGTCACGTTTTCATGACTTGTCACACTTTCACGATGAAAAAGCAGGTAGAAGCAAGAAGACAGAAACATGTCACGATTTCATGACATGTCTTGTTTTCGTGATGTGAAAGCGCGAGAAGAACAAAATGGTACAGACTGTCACGATTTTGCGACATGTCCCATTTTCGCTACTTGCAGGAAGATGAAGACCAAGGAGGAAATATGTCATGATTTCGTGACATGTTGTAGTTTTGTGGGTAGAAAGAGGACAAGACAGCACCAAGAAGAAGATGTCACGATTTCGTGACATGGTCATGTTTTCGTGACTGGTGGCGGAGAGAGAAAGCAGCAAGGTAAAAGTGTCACGATATCGTGACATGTCGCATTTTTGCGACCTGTCTCGTTTTCATGACCGAAGCAACAACAAAGGCCCGATACAGTTCAGTTTGCATTTTTCTTAAGGATTGCATAGGAGAACGTGCAGAGGAGATAAGGATCAATTAAAGGCTCTCCAACGGTTTTTAGATCGTGGTCAAAGAAGCGGTTCCAAGATTAAATGTTGTTGATTACCGAGGTGTGCAAGATGGAAGAACCTGAGGTAGTTTTTGATGCCACCAGAATTAAAGACGCCTCCAATATTCAAAGTTTTGTTCATGATCTCTTAACAACTTTCAGCTTCCCTTGATAACGGTCATTTGATGAAGAGATATGGGCCCTCATTTCTATTTCATTCTCGGTTGTAATCCATTGAAAGCAGGACTATCATTTCTCCGAGGCAGATTAAGGGGATTGTTCTTCAAAATCTGCTTCATGTATTAAATGTTGTAATATGAAAGGAAGAGGACGGACCTCTATAAATACCAATGTAAAACTCAAGCAAAGGGAGGAGGATCTTGTTGCAAAAATTGAAATAGAAATCCTAGATGCAATTGCTTCCATTCTTAGTGTCTTCTAGAGTTGGTGATCTAATTTGTTGTGTATGTTTGGCTTTCTATGTGATTTACTTCTATGTAGTCCAGTGTAATATCAGTTGAATTATGTTGTGTTGAATTTGGTTGTATTGGCATTTGAATGTTTGAAGTTTATTTGGAAGCAAACTCATGGCTAATGCGTGATCTAATTTCTGTATATGTGTTCTAAGAGTCAGTTGTTGCTGAGCTTTAGGATCTAGTTGAAGTTATTGTTGTTCGAGATTGTTCTCCCCATTAACGATCGGCTTCGGCCATATTTACATCCCTTTCAGTTATTTCCCATTTCTTTTCGCATTTTCCCATTTCTTTCCTGCATCTCTAGTCTTGAAACCAGTTTAGATTAGTGTGGGAACCAGCCCTCTCTGGAGATTGGCCCGGGAGACATCTCTTTCTCTCGGCCTTTCAATGTTGGCCAAGTCTAGGGCGCATATACATATAAAATCCTTTCCTGTGGCAGATTTGTGACCAACAATTTTTGGCACGCCTAGTGGGACAGACTATTTCTGTCTCCCAAAGATCCATAATCGGTGAGACTGATTGTTTCATTGTTTAACACCCAGAGGAATCAAGACTTTGATGAACTATCTTGACCTCATAGCGGAGATTTGTAAGTTCATCTGGCGACTCTGCTGAGCTGAAGATCCGAATTTCTTGATCGTAGATGCCTTTTAAAGCTAAAAGAAGATACCCCAGAGGAATCAAGGTTTGGTGAGTAGCCTTGACCTCACAAGTAGAGAAAAGAATGTTCATCTGGCGACTCCGACTTAGTGGCAATAACCGTGATCTCTGCAGACCACTGTTATAATGGCAAGTGTAAGTTGTCCTAGCTGGAATGATCCTGGCCCTCTGAATCTCCAAAGTCGACACAAGATTCCCAAAAGTGCCTTGCAGACACTGACGAAATACAATGGCACTAAGGGAATGGCCCAAGAGCATATTGAAGATGTTGCTGCTTTGTCAATCCTCCATGACATAATCCATGAAGATGTCATGATCAGGCTTCTGGTTTAGTCTTTGGAAGGAAGGGCATTGCAGTGGTATAGACTACTCGGGCAAAAAAGCATTTGCTCATGGGATGACTTAGCGGGAGCGCTAATCAGAACATTCGATGGCTCTCAAGATCCCTTCCAGCTCTTGATGCATTTCTCCACCATCACGAGAGCACCTCTGGAGAGCATCACCGACTTCAATGTCCGATTCTATAGAAGTTGGAAGAGAATTCCAGGGGAGATCCAATCGACACCCACCCAAGCCCACCTCTTCTATGTTCGTGCCTTTCACCCAGACATAAGCCTCCTCTTGCTGCAATCAGGTGAACAAAGGTTCCCTCAAATATTTGAAGAAGCAGTGCGAGCGAAATAGCTTTTGCTCCTGTCAGGAAAGTGGCAGTGGGGAGAAACTCCATCACTTTCTTCGATAGTCGCTGCTCCTGTCTACCCTACGTAGTATTCACCATGGAAGATTCCTCATACTGAGCAGAGACCTGAGATGCAGCTGTGTGGAGCTCAATAGGCAGTATTCCAAGTCCCACGATGGGAATCGGCAAGCCTTGTCCCGACAATAGATAATATGGTTGCTTGTAGTTTCTATCGAGAAATGGATCAAGAGGAGATGAGCGAAGGAGAAGAAGAACAGGCTCAAGTGGTAGAACCTGAGAGCAAGGAGGGCACATTTTTGCACCCTTTTTGTGTCCCAGGGCATAGCATGCAAGTGTTCAACCAGAGCCCATTAACTATGTCTCATCAAGAGGCTGAGCCTGAAGAGATCCTGGAGAACGGACCATTGTTGGACAATTCTTGTTATCGCATCAAGGGGTTGGAGGAACATGTACTCGGTCCGCAGCCAGTGGACTCTTCAAAATGGTGGTATTGGCTTCTGCCACTACTGCAACCGGTACCCCAAGGAGCCCTTCATTTGGCAAATATTTTTGCTACATTATTCATCAACTGTATGGGTACCGGCATGAATGATAACCTACCACGTTGTGCTCTGTTTGCACCATGGAGAACTTTGGGAAGAAGCCAACCGAACTTCAAAGGTCGACTAAAGTATGATCAGATCTGGTCTAGACACTGCAGGTTCATCGGATAGACACCCAAAGCTGGGTTTGTGGTGGCGGCATGCCAATCATGTCGCAAACTTTTGTAAATATTGTACATAGCAAAAAAAATAAAGAAAAAATAGATAAAAAAAAAAAAAAAATATATTCATGAACTTCGGCTCTTTTTGCATGCGAGCCCATAGGTACGTTTATTTCTTTTCCTTTTTCTCTTCCTTCCCAGCAGATAGTGGCTTTCTCTCTACTTCTTCTTTCCACTTCCTTACTTCATTCCCTTCTTCTCCTACTCCTTCTTCTTCTACAATTCTTACTCAAGCCACTACTGTTGTTTCTACTCCCCCCTCGATGTTCCCATTTCTTCACTTCCCTTTCTTCTAAGTTTTTGAGCATTTTATCCATAGTTCCTACCCCATATCCTCCATTCCATCCACTTCCATTTCATTATATGTTTCATAGCATCTCCGCATTGGTAGCACAGTAGCACCCTGTTGTTGTATCTACCATTTCCATTCCTCCATCTTCCACCATTCCATCATTCCCCATTCCCATTCCATGGCCTGCGCATCCGCTGGTCATCACTCCATTCATTTCCATTTTTGTAGTTAAGGTGCTTTTCACTACTGCCATGGAGATCCTTGCACAGCACCTGGTGATTACCCAGCTCAACTGAGCTAGGCTAAGTGCAGTAGTTCTAAAGAAATAAAGGAAGTTCTGCTATTCCACACATTTTTGTTGAAGATCCTATTTTTGAGTGTCGAGTACCCGCAAGAGTTTGTTGCAGTAGCTTACAGAGATGTCCAACATCACTCAACATTCACTTCTCCTGTTTCTCCTATTTCTTGACTCTGTTGCCCAATGGATAAAGGCCTGAGATTCGTGCATACAGTAGAACTGTATACCCCATGAGCCACCAAGAATGTTGGCATTTTTGCCACATTGTTTTTATTGTTGTTGTTCATGCAAAAGAATGCTCAAATTGTAAAGATACTCACTCCTCTATTTGTAAGTGAAAAAGCAAAGGTGTCACGATTTCGTGACATGTCGCAAAATCATGACCTATCACGTTTTCACGACGTCCATACCATAAAAAAGCTAAGCCCAAAAGATGTCGCGATATCGTGACATGTCGCATTTTCGTGACCTGTCACGTTTTTGTGGGGTCCAAATCCAAAATGTGCAAGCATGGGAATTTGTCGCGATATCGCGACGTGTCATAGTTTCACGGCGCCAAATGCAACAAAAGCACTAAAATGAAGTTGTCGCGATATCGTGACATGTTGCAAAATCATGACTTATGGTGGCCATAGAGCAGAACAAGAGAAAGTGTCATGATATCGCGACAGTAAAGCAAGCAAGGAGAAAATGGTACGGAATGTCGCGATATCACGACATGTCGCGTTATCACGACAAGGTTGAAAGAAAACATAAGGCATGAAAGACGTCGTGATATTGCGACAGGAAGCGACAACAACAGAGAAGGTAAGAAATTCTTGCGATTTCACAACATATTGGGAAAGAAGGACCAAGTGCAAAGAATTGTCATGATATCGTGACATATCATGTTATCGCGGTCAACACAGTCAACGGAGGCATGAAATTAAAAAACATCGCAATATTGTGACATGTCGCATTTTCACGACCTGTCATGTTTTCGTGGAAAGAAAGTTGAACCGTACAAGGCAAAGTGAATTGTCATGATTTTGTGACATGTCGTGTTTTCGTGACTTGTCGCACTTTCACGATGAAAAAGCAGGTAGAATCAAGAAGACAGAAACATGTCACGATTTTGTGACATGTCTTGTTTTCACGATGTGAAAGCGCAGGAAGAACAAAATGATACGGACTGTCACGATTTTGCGACATGTCCCATTTTCGCTACTTGCAAGAAGATGAAGACCAAGGAGGAAAGATGTCATGATTTCGTGACATGTTGCAGTTTCATGGGTAGAAAGAGGACAAGAAAGAGAAGAAGATGTCACGATTTCGTGACATGTTCAGTTTTCATGACTGGTGGTGGAGAGAGAAAGCAGCAAGGTAAAAGTGTCGCGATATCGCGACATGTCGTATTTTTGTGACCTGTCTCGTTTTCGCGACCGAAGCAACAACAAAGGCCCGATACAATTTTGTTGCATTTTTCTTAAGGATTGCATAGGAGAACGTGCAGAGGAGATAAGGATCAAGTAAAAGCTCTCCAACGGTTTTCAGATCATGGTCAAAGAAGCGGTTCCAAGATTAAATGTTGTTGATTACCGAGGTGTGCAAGATGGAAGAACCTGAGGTAGTTTTCGATGCCACCAAAATTAAAGATGCCTCCAATATTCAAAGCCTCTGTTCGTGATCTCTTACACTTTTAGCTTCCCTTGATAATGGTCATTTGATGAAGAGATATGGGCCCTCGTTTTTGTTTCATTCTCAGTTGTAATCCATTAAAAGGGACTATCATTTCTCCAAGGCAGATTAAGGGGATTGTTCTTCGAAATCTGCTTCATGTATTAAATGTTGTAATATGAAAGGAAGAGGATGGACCTCTATAAATACCAATGTAAAACTCAAGCAAAGGGAGGAGGATCTTGTTGCAGAAATTGAAATAGAAATCCTAGATGCAATTGCTTCCATTCTTAGTGTCTTCTAGAGTTGGTGATCTAATTTGTTGTGTATGTTTGGCTTTCTGTGTGATTTACTTCTGTGTAGTCCAGTGTAATATCAGTTGAATTCTGCTGTGTTGAATTTGGTTGTATTGGCATTTGAATGTTTGAAGTTTATTTGGAAGCAAACTCATGGCTAATGCATGATCTAATTTCTGTATATGTGTTCTAAGAGTCAGTTGTTGCTGAGCTTTAGGATCTAGTTGAAGTTATTGTTGTTCGAGATTGTTCTCCCCATTAACGATCGACTTCGGCCATATTTACATCCCTTTCAGTTATTTCCCATTTCTTTTCGCATTTTCCCATTTCTTTCCTGCATCTCTAGTCTTGAAACCAGTTTAGATTAGTGTGGGAACCAGCCCTCTCTGGAGATTGGCCCGGGAGACATCTCTTTCTCTCGGCCTTTCAATGTTGGCCAAGTCTAGGGTGCATATACATATAAAATCCTTTCCTGTGGCAGATTTGTGACCAACAAGTCCCCTCTAGGACTTACTCAAATATTTCCACTAGCTTTCACAAAAGCTTATTCAAATCAATTACAAAACTTGCATACAAAACTCAACTTAATCTCTTTCAGAAAACCTCTTCAATCCCACAAACAAGTTTCACTCAGAATCTTGTTTAACCATAGAAACATATAGAGAATGATTAGAGACTCAATATGTTTCACACTCACAAAACACTCAATCACTTTCAAACTCTCTTTCAAATCAATTTAGAATAAAGAACAATTTGTTTCACAGAACTTGAACTATCACTCCAATGCATTCAATCAATAATGCTCATCCAACTTCACTCAACCATTCACTCAATGAAACACAACTTTCTTACAAACCCTAACCAAGTGTTTCACTATACTTCCAACAACTCACACTATGAATCTCAAACCTTGACTCAAGATGATTCCAAATTCACATAACAATGATACTCATGTTCTTTCACAAACCCTAGCTCAAGATAGTTCTCAACCTCACATAACAATGATACTCATGATCTTTCACAAACCCTAGTTCAAGATAGTTCTCAATCCCACACTCAAATGTTCTCACAAACATTCACCAATCATGCATATGAAATCTCACTCAAACATTTCCAACAATGCTTATCAAACAATCCTTTTCACTCCAACTTTGCATTTCACAACATTCAATCCAACAATATTTCACTCATAAGGAAGATGTGCCCATACCTTTTGTTTTTATGGAGATATATCTTCAAAACCTGTCTCAATCACAATCAAATATTCTTTGCCAATCTCAAGGTTAGATAGCAACAATCTATCTCAAAATCTCCACAAATATTCTCCTCAAAAATTAATTCACTATACAAAAATTATCAAGTCTCAAGTACACCTTATAATCTCCAAACTTCTCAAACAAATATTCCAATTACTCACTTTCACTATAACCTCCTTCAAAAATTTAATGCATAAATTAATCCAAATTTCTTACTTATGTCTCCCTACTCAAAAATTGCATTTCCAAAAATAATTGACATTACAAATAAGAAATAATGCAATTCACCTTTTAAATCAAAATTAAAATATTTACCACCTTTAACTAAGGTAAAAATAAATTTTACCTTAACCTCCTTATATCTCCCTAGGCGCTCACTATGCAACCTTAGACCTTAGACCACACGCTCAACATAAACAATAATAAAAAATTAAAGTACCTTTGCACGCTCCTCGATGGGATTCGATCCTAGGTCACACTACCACCAGTGCCCTAGCCATGGCCTAACTACCGCATGAGCTAGGCACTCACTTGGGAGGGAAAAGCACCTCGTGTGCTTAGTACCTTCGATCTGGCACCAAAACAAAAATTAAAACCTTACCCCTTCATAGCCGTCGAGACTCGAATGTGGAACCTCCGCTCTCCCTATGCCTTACACACCGACCACTTGCCACTAGCCCAACCAGTTGGTTGGTGACAAAGCTCTAAGCCTCTCAAATGATTTATTCATCACGTTTTTTGTTGCCTTTTAAAAATTAATATCCTCTTCTTATGCTCACGAATTTCGAATCAGACTTTTGCCCTTTTTCACACATGCATGAAATCGAAGACTTGCATTTTGTTGGCAAGTCTTATGGTATTTATACCATATGCCAAGCACCTTCGAACATCGACGAGGAGGAAGAATTATTTAAAATGAATTTGTGCCCACCCTAACTTTAGGGTTTAAATAATATTATTTTATAAATTAATTTATAATATAAATATTATAAATAATTTATAAATGACCTTAGGCTTTATTTTTAACCTTTAATATTATAATAAAAATATTATAATATTATTTCCTTTGGGCCTAGGTATTTTTCTCTTTCACCCTTAGACCTTATCTGACCTCCTTTAATATTATAATAATAAATATTATAATATTATTTCCTTTAGGCCTAGGTATCCCTTTCCTTTAGGGTATTTAACCATCCTTTTGACCAATCATGTGAAGCTCTTAAACCAAATATCTTGGGCTTAAAATATAAATATTTTAACCTTCCTTTTGCCAAGTCCTGCACTGATCATTGACACTGACTCTTGACATCAATGACAACACAACTACTCAAAATTTCCAATAATCTCCCCTTTGTCATTGATGGCAACCCTTTTTTGTAACCATTCCTTTTTCATTTTTTCCAAAATTGCTCCCCTGAAATTCCCCTATGAATGCTCTCCCCTAACTCAAATCTCTCCCCCTTTGACATCAATGGCAAAGGGCCACCTTTGGGGCTTGGGGCTAAAGATAAGACTCTTAGCTCAGCCCCTCCCCCACCTCCTCTCTTTGAGGTGGTTAATTTTGGGGTGGGAGTATCTCTACTCCCAGCATACACTGATCTTTACCTTTGTCCACCTTCTTCCTCAACTGATCCTTCTGATTCCTCTGAATATTCTTGTTCCTGCTTGTCTCTAGAAATTTTTCTCTACACCACTTAGCTATATGCCCAATATTATTGCACTTATAACACTTAATGTTGTGATTCCTTGAAGGTGCAAATATCTTGTAGTTCCTCCTAGTGAAGCCATATCCATTCCTATCATGAACCCTGCAATTAACTACCTTATGACCAAACTGATTACAAGAGTAGCAATACCCTTGAAAGAGATGCCCATTTCTGAAATTTCTATTGGTGAAACCATATCCTTGTCTTTCATGTGTCCTGCACTGTGTAGCCTTGTGACCAAACCTATGATATGAGAAGCAACATCCATTGAAGAAACCTTGCCTTGACCCCATTGGTCTCTTAGTCTCTTCTTCCCTGTGTTGTTTCCTGTTCCATCTATTCCTCATTTGTGCATTGTTCCTTTCCTTGTTGAACTTTCTATTTTCCAACTTATCCTTAGAAGTCTCACTTTCTCTTACACTCTCTTCTTCTGAAGCTTCTTCTTCTTTGGAGCTTGAGATTGACTCCTCTCCTTGTTCTCTATGTTCCTCTTCAAAACCAAGTCCTGTCTTGTTTGATGAAGATCTTTGTACCTTGATAATCTTATCCAAGGTCTTTGAGCTTCTCCCAAACCTATGTAGCTTGTTTTTAGACTCTTTTACTTCCTTCCTTAGTGAAGCTACCTCATGCTCTAATATTTCACATTCTAAAACCTTTGCCTCTAACCTCTCTTTAAATCTCCTTGTCTTAGCTATTGAGTTGGTTAGATCTTCTATAAGCTTTCCTTTCTCTTCATCACATTCTTGAAATTGAAGCTTGAGTTTTGAGTTCTACTTTCTTACCTTCCTTAATTCCTTAAGAGCAGAAATAAGCTCACCCTCAAGATCAACTTCTCCTTCCTCTGATTCTACCTCTATTCCTTTACCTTTAAGATCATCTTCATTCCTTTCTGATTTATCTTCAATAGGAGCACTTCCTTCTTCTTCTATTGCCATAAGAAGACTTTCTTCTTCTAGACCTTCAAGAGCATCTTCATATTCATCTTCACTAAAACTGAACCCATTCCTTGTACAATGATCTTCAAGATGACCAAAGTTACCACACCTAAAACACTTGAGAATTATTGGTGCCCTTTTTCTAACATCTTCTTTTTCTACTATCAAAAATAGAATTTCTTCTTCTTCATTATCTGAGGACCTTCCATCACTATCACTTGAACTCTTACCTACCTTATCTGCATAAAAACTCTTCTTATGCCTTTGGAAAAACTTCTTTCCTTGCTTGCCTTGTCCATCCCTACTTTTATTTTGATACCTGTATTTTCCTGCTTCCTTGTTCTTATGATCCTGTTTCTCATCATCATTGCTACTTCTAGCTTCTGGACAATCAGATGCATAGTGACCATATTTACCACATTTGAAACACTTAACTAATTTTGTACCTTTATACTTTCTTGTGTCCTTGTTCCTTCTGCCATAGTTTGCTTCTTCATCATTGGATAACTCATTACTTGAATCTGACTTCTTACCCTTTGTCTTCTTTGTAACTTTGAAGGTTGCTTCTTTCTAGGGGATAGGCTCCTCTTTTATTCTCATCTCAAAAGTTATGAGAATTCCATGTAACTCATCCCTTGTCAAAATTTCAATATCTTTTGACTCTTCTATGGCTAAAATATTTTCACTATACCTCTTAGGGAGTGACCTTAAAATCTTTTGACAAACATCTGTTTCTTCAACTTTAAACCCAAGTCCTTGCATGGAGTTAACAACCTCATCCACATGAAGTAGGTATGTAGCAATGTCTTCCTCATCCTTCATCTTTAGGTCTTCAAATGTTTTCTTGTGATTTTGCAATTTTGCCATCTTGACCTTTTTGTCTCCCTCATATATATTTTCAATCTTATCCCAAATCTCTTTTGTTGATGTGCAATGCATAACTTTTACAAACTCTGTTTCACGTAAACCATTTAAGATTCCATTCATTACCTTTGAATTATTTAGTTGTAGGAGCTTACCATATTTATCTGTAGGTGGAGTAGTTGGCGGTATGTACCCATCCTCAACTTCTTGCCATATATCATTTCCTAGTGCCATTAGGAAAATCTTCATTCTCACACTCCAAAATGCATAATTGTTTCCATCGAACAATGGTGTCTTATTCCCTGAAGATCCACTCTGAGAATCCATCTGTGTTCCTGTAAGCTTTTCCTTCAAGCTGTTAAACTCTTTCGAAGGAACCCGCTCTGATACCAATTGAAGAACACAAGCTTATATTGAGAGGGGGGTGAACAGTATAAGACCACTTTTTACTTTTCTTTCCCAAACAATATTATCCAATATATCAATGGCAATATCAACAACAGTAATCAAAGCAATGCACAAATCATCACACACAATAGAGACACCAATTTAACGTGGTTCACCCAATGTGGGCTACTCCATAGAGAAAATATTTCACTAAAATTTTCTCAACAAATCTCTTGGGAATCCTTCCCTATTACAATGTTTATGGACCTCTGTCCAAAGGAGACACCAATCCCCTAATCAAGTTCATGGATACCTATCCACAGGAGAACTCTTTCCCCTTTGCTGGTTCATGGATCTCTATCCATAGGAGAACTCCTTCTCCTCTACTCTGGCTGGTGATCCTCTAGAAGACTACTACCTCCACTACACTGGCTTGTGGATCTCTCTCCACTGAAGACCTCTATCCTCACTCAGAAGACCTCTATCCTCACTACCCTAGCTAATGGATCTCTATCCACTAGAGACTATTTTCCTCTACTCTATCACCTCCAAAGCTTACTCTCAGCTCTGCTCAATCTCTATCTCAAATCTGCACTAAACACTATCCTTCGATCTAGCACAAATCTGCTCACAAGTCTATCTCTGGTCTAGCACAAATCTACCCTCAAATATACACCAAAATCTATCCTCAAATCTATCCTCAAATCTATCCTCAAGCCTTAACACAAAGCTTGATCCAATCACAAATCAACTCTGCTAGATCTACCCCAAGCCTTAACACAAAGCTTGAACAAATCAATCAATAAACTCTACTCTCAAGTCTTCTCAAAGACTTACCTCAAATATGTCCACAAGTCCTCTCAAGAACTAACTCAATCTGCTCTCAAGTCTTCTCTAAGACTTACCTCAAATCTATCCACAAGTCCTCTCAAGAACTTGCTCAATCTGCTCTCAAGTCTTCTCTAAGACTTACCTCAAATCTATCCACAAGTCCTCTCAAGAACTTGCTCAATCTGCTCTCAAGTCTTCTCTAAGACTTACCTCAAATCTGTCCATAAGTCTTCACCAAGACTTACCTCAAATCTTCTCAACAAGTCCTCTCTAGAACTTGTCCAATCTACTCAACAAGTCTTCACCAAGACTTACCTCAAATATTCTCAACAAGTCCTCCCTAGAACTTGTCCAATCTGCTCAACAAGTCTTCACCAAGACTTACCTCAAATCTAATCAACAAGTCCTCCCTAGAAATTGTCCAATCTGCTCAACAAGTCTTCACCAAGACTTACCTCAAATATGCTCAACAAGTCCTCTCTAGAACTTGTCCAATATTCTCAACAAGTCTTCACAAAAACTTACCTCAATTTTTCTTGTAATATTCAACGAAAGCTCACATAAATCTTAAAGAACACAAGATTATACTAAGAGGGGTGTGAATAGTATAAGACCACTTTTTACTTTTATTTCCAGATCAATATTATGGAATGTATATATAGTAATATCAAAAGCAATAATTAAAGCAATGCACAAATCACCACACACAATAGAGACACCATAATTTACATGGTTCACCCAATGTGGGCTACTCCACGAAGAAAATCTTTCATGAAAATTTTCTCAATCAATATCTTGGGAATACTTTCCCTATTATAATGTTTTATGGACCTTTGTCCAAATGAGATACCAATCCCCTAAATCAAGTTCGTGGATCTCTATCCATAGGAGAACTCCTTCTCCTCTGCTCTAGTTGGTGATCCTTTAGAAGACTACTACCTCCACTGCACTAGCTTGTGGATCTCTCTCCACTGAAGACTCTTGTACCCACTCAGAAGACCTATCCTCACCACCCTAGCTAATGGATCTATATCCACTAGAGACCACTGTCCTCTTTGCTCTATCATCTCCAAATATCTATCTCAAATCTACACTAAATAGAGTCCTTCGATCTAGCACAAATTTGCTCAATCTCTATATCTAGTCTGGCACAAACCCATCCTTAAATCTGCACCAAAATCTGCTCCACAAGTCCACATAGAACTTGCTTAAATCTACTCAACAAATCCACTGAGAACTTGCTTAAATCTACTCAACAAGTTCACTGAGAACTTGCTCAAATCTGCACAAAAATTCCACTCAAAACTTGCTCAAATCTGCTCAACAAGTCCACTCAAAACTTGCTCAAATATGCTCAAAAAGTCCACTCATAACTTTCTCAAATCTTCTCAACAAGTCCACTTAGAACTTGCTCAAATTCGCTCAACAAGTCCACACAGAACTTGCTCAAATATGCTCAACAAGTCCACTCAAAACTTGCTAAAATATGCTCAACAAGTCCACTCAGAACTTGCTCAAATCTACTCAATAAGTCCACACAGAACTTAACCAATCTACTCAATAAGTCCACTCAGAACTTTAACCAAATATGTATTGTAAGCTTCCACAAAAATATCACACAAAATTAGTCCACAAGTCTCCTCAAATACTTGCCTCAAATCTCCTTAACAAGTCCACACAAAACTTGTCCAATCTCATAGAAACATAAAAAAAATTGTTAGAGACTCAATATGTTCTACACTCAATGCTCAATAACTTTTTCAACTTAAATTAGAATATATAAAAGTTTGTTTTATGGAACTTGAACAATCACTTTACACATCCACTTGACTAGGCTCAATCAACTCTACTCAACCACCCCTTTCTCACAAACCCTAGTACAAGCATATAACCACAAACTCACAATATTTCCAATAATGCTCAACAACTAATCTCACATAACAATGATACTCATGTTCTTTTCAAACCCAGTTCAAGTTCTTTCCTCAACAACTTCAACAACAATGCATATAAAATAATCTTCACATAATGATACTCAAATTCTTTGCAAAACCCTAACTCAAGTTCTTCACACAACCAATGGCTTCAACAACAATGCTTATCAAACAAGGTTTTAACAAAAACTCTTTATTCCAGAAAACCTTGATGCATTACCTCAAACACTCTCAAAAGGAAACCCTAATCAAGTCCTTTTCACTCCAAACTTATTTTCCAATAAACCAATCAATCAACTCAACTTATGGAAGAATGTGCTCATACCTTTTTATTGAAGATGAAGGGATCTCATAAATATGTCACAACCACAAACACTTTTATGCCAAGCTCAAAGAGGTTAGAAGATAAATATTTCTCACAATATAATGTAAATACTCAATTACACATTATCACTCCACATTTAAAAAATAACCATCAACATACATGAAATATTTATCCAGTAACACCTTATAAACTCCCAACTCAAAATAAATTCAACTTCCACCAAAATAACTCAAAACCTCTTTAATCAATTTAATGGCAAAAAGAATTTTGGCAAGAATCAAATCCTCTTTCCTTAAAATAACATAAATCACTTCTTAATAGAACAATATTTCAAAAACCCTTTTAACTCCAAATGGCACAAATCAATTTCCATTAAATAATTCTTCACAAACCCTTATTAACTCCAAACAACACAAATCAATTACCAAAAAATAATTATTCAACAAACCCTTATAACTCCAAACAACACAAATCAATTACCAAAAAAATAATTCTTCAACAAACCCTTATAAATCCAAACCACACCTTAGAAAAACTTTAGGCAATATATAAACTCAATCAAAAATTACCTTTGCCACTAGTGGGATTCGAACCCACAATCTCTGCCTCCGTGAGTGCTCTAGCTATGACTTTGACCACCACATGCGCTAGACGCACATTTGAGAGCTTACACACGCTTCATCCCCTTTGTCCTAGGTTGTTGCTCAAAATGAGCACATGCAAAAGACTTCCCTTGGTGCTCAAGACACACACCATTCACGTGAATTGATTGCGGGCTCCTCAACTCCCAACACCTTTGCAAAATGTGCACTACCAATGGACCACTGTGTCCTTTGTAATTCAACCAATATGATCTTCCCCTTATTTCTTTCACCTAGTGCTAAAGACAAGCGAATCCCTTGTCTTCTTCCTCAATGATCAACAATTGCACAAAAACATTTCCAACTTTGTCGCATGCATTAAAATGTTGAGGGGTGAATTTTGAATGCCTCTTTGGCATTAATTTATACACGAATTCTATTTGTTGCTTAGATGTTGGTGATCCCACTTATTTGATGATGTCGGTGCTTTCCAACCTTTATAATTTATAAATTATTTAAATTCTAAAGAATTTAAATTTTATAAATTATATTTATAAAATTTAATTTTAAGGAGATTAAAGCCTTCCTTGGGTTCAAACGTAAACCTTTAATTTGTAAATTATTCTGCCATCGTGGGTCTTTTAAAATCTTAACTACCATCTCAATGTGTGAGGAGAATTTTATATCCTCATAATTTTAATAAAACCATTTAATCTTCCATCATGAGTTTACCATAAATCCTCATAAAACATTATTTTACCAACTTTTTCTTCAACTCTTTGCATTGTTCCTGGAGCTACTGATAGTGTGCTCCATGGTATTAATGACGTCTTCATATGTTTACTTTGGCATCAATGACGAATTTTCACCTTGACATCAATGACAACTAAATGAGCTCAAAATGTCCAACAATCTCCCCCTTTGTCATTGATGGCAACCCAAATTATTTTAACTAAAAACTTGATATTTCCTTTGTTCTACTCCCCTTGGGACATTTCTCCCCCTGGATCAATGCTCACTAAAATACCAAATCTCTTCCCCTTACTCAAATCTCTCCCCATTTGACATCAATAGCAAAGGGTCACCTTTGGGGATCGGGGCTAAGAATGAGCCTCTTAGCTTAGCCCCTCTCCCACCTCCTCTTGAGGTGGTTAATTATGGGGTGGGAGTATTTCTACTCTTAAAAAACATTGTTCTTTACCTTTATTATGTTTCCTTCCTATCTGATCCTTCTGATTCCTTTGACTATTTCTTTCCATATCCATGTTCTTGTTCCTATTCATATTCCTGTTCTTGTTCATATCCATGTTCTTGTTCTTGTTCTTGTTCCTGTTCATATCCATGTTCCTATTCCTATTCATATCCATATTCTGTTCATGTCTGCTCTACACCACTTTTCTATGTTACCGTCATTGTTACACTTATAACACTTAATGTTATTATTCCTTGGAGATGCAAATTTCATAGGATTTCTCCTAGTGAAGCCATATCCTCTTTTGTCATGAACCCTGCAATTCATTGCTTTGTGATCAAACTAATTACATGAGTAGCAATACCTATGGAAAAGTTATTTGTTCTCATATTCTTGTCTTTCATGTGTCATGCATTGTGAATCCATGTGCCCAAACTTGTCACATGAAAAGCATATTCCATTGAATTTTCCTTGTCTTGACCTCATTGGTCTCCTAGTATCTTTTGACCTATTCTGATTGTTGTTCCATTTGTATCTTATTTTTGCATTGTTCTTATTTTTGCTGAACTCTCTATTGTTCAACTCATCCTTAGATGTCTCACTCTCTTTTACACTGTCTTCTTCTGAAGTATCTTCATCTAAATTTTCTTCTTCTCCAAAACTTGAGGTTGACTCTCCTTCCCATTTCTTTTGATTCTGTTCAAATACAAGACCTGTCTTGCTTGATGTAGTCTTTTGTGTCTTGATGAACTTATCCAATTTCTTTGGGCTATATTTAAACCCTTTCATCTTTACCTTGGAGTATTCTAAATCTTCTCTTAGTAGTGCCACTTCTTGTGCTAACTTCTCACATTCTAAGATCTTTCCTTCTAACTTATCCTTGAACCTTTTTGCCTTAGCCTTTGATTTTTCTAAATCCTCTATAAGTAATCTTCTCTCTTCATCACATTCTTTAAACTAAATTTTAAGTTTAGAGTTTTGCTTTCTTACCTTATTTACCATGTCAATGGTATAAATAAGTTCTCCCTTGAGATCATAACCATCCTTTTTTGAATATTCCTCTATTTGTTTGCCTTTGTCCACATATTTATTTTCTATGGGCTTGTCTTCTATAGGATCACTTACTTCTTCTAATGCCATTAGAATATTTTCATTTGGTCCTTCAAGTGCATTCTCATATTCATCATCACTAAAACTATAACCATCCCTTGTACAATTATCTTCAAGATGTCCAAAGTTACCACATCTAAAATACTTGAGAATTATTGGAGTCTTTTTCTTAACTTGTTTTTTTATTCAATCATAAATAGGACTTCATATCTATCATTGTCTGAAAAACTAGCATCACTATCACTTGAGTACTTACTTTCCTTATCTACATAGTATATCCTCTTTTATCTTTGAAAGAACTTATTTCCTTGTATGCTTTTTCCATCATTGCTTTTCTTCTGGTGCCTATATCTTTCTGATTTCATGTTCCTGTGATCATATTTTTCTTCACCATTGTTATTCTTAGCTTCTTGAAAATCTATTGCAAAATGTCCATACTTTCCACAATTGAAACATTTAATAGATTTTAGATCTTTGGATCTTCTATAGTCCTTATCTCATCTACGATAAGTAGCTTCTTCATCACTAGATGACTCATTGCTTGATTCTGACTTCTTACCCTTTGTCTTCTTGATTGCTTTGAATGCTGCTTCCTTCTGAGGAATAGTATCTTTTGTTCTTATCTCAAATTATGTGAGCATACCTAGAAACATATCTCTTGTCAAAGTATTACCATACAATGATACTTCTATAGCATAAACCTTTTCACTAAATATTTTTGGAAGAGATCTTAATGCTTTATCACAAACATCAGATTCATCAATCTTCATTTCAAGTCCTTGCATATAATTAACAACCTCATCAATTCAAAGTAGATAAGCACTAATATTTTCCTCATCATTCATTCTTAATGCTTCAAATTATCCTTTGAGATTTTGAATTTTTGCTTTCTTGACACTCTTATCTCCTTCATATATATTTTGCAATTTATCCCACATTTCTTTGCAGTTTGACAATGCAAAACTTTCATAGACTCTATTCTACGCAAACCTCTCATAAGTGCATTCATTGATTTTGAATTATAGTGTTGTATAAGCTTACCTTACATATCTATAGGAGGATTGACTAAGGGATTGTATCCAGATTCCACTACTTCCCAAACTTCATTGCCAAGTGTCATCAGGTATATCTTCATCATCATACTCCAATATATATAGTCACTTCCATTAAATGTTGGTGCTAAATTATTTAAGGACACCTCCTTAGGATCCATTGTGTTCTTGTTAGATTTTCCTTCAAGATATTAAAATCTTATGAAGGAACCCGCTCTAATACCAATTGAAGAATACAAGCTTATACTGAGAGGGGGGTGAACATTATAAGACCACTTTTTACTTTTCTTTCCAAATCAATATTATGCAATGTATAGATAGCAATATCAACAACAATAATCAAATCAATGCATAAATCACCACACACAATAGATACACCACAATTTACGTGGTTCACCCAATGTGGGCTACTCCATGGAGAAAATATTTCACTAAAATTTCCTCAATCAATCTCTTGGGAATCCTTTTCCTATTACAATATTTTATGGACCTTTGTCCAAAGGAGATACCAATCCCCTAAATCAAGTTTGTGGATCTCTATCCACAAGAGAACTCCTTCTCCTCTGCTCTAGTTGGTGATCCTCTAGAAGACTACTACCTCCACTGCACTGGCTTGTGGATCTCTCTCCACTGAAGACTCTTGTTCCCACTCAAAAGACCTATCCTCACTACCTTGGCTGATGGATCTCTATCCACTAGAGACCACTATCCTCTTTGCTTTATCACCTCCAAAGCTCTGTCTCAAATATACACTAAAAATAGTCCTTCGATCTAGCACAAATTTTCTCAATATCTATCTATGTTATAGCACAAACCCATCCTCAAATCTACTCCAAAATTCCACACATAACTTGCTTAAATATTCTCAACATGTCCACTCAAGACTTGCTCAAATCTACTCAACAAGTCCACTCATAACTTGCTCAAATATGCTCAAAAAGTCCACTCAAAACTTTCTCAAATATACTCAAAAAATCCACTCAGAACTTCCTCAAATATGCTCAACAAGTCCACTCAGAACTTGCTCAAATATTCTCAACAAGTCCACTTAGAACTTGCTCAAATCTGCTCAACAAGTCCACTCAGAACTTGCTCAAATCTGCTCAACAAGTCCACTAAGAACTTGCTCAAATATGCTCAATAAGTCCACATAAAACTTAACCAATCTTCTCAATAAGTCCACTCAGAACTTTAACCAAATATGTATTGTAAGCTTCCACAAAAGCTCACACAAAATCAGTCCACAAGTCTCCTCAAAGACTTGCCTCAAATATGCTTAACAAGTCCACATAGAACTTGTCCAATATCATAGAAACATAAAGAGAATTGTTAGAGACTCAATATGTTCTACACTCAATGCTCAATCACTTTCTCAACTCAAATTAGAATATAGAATAGTTTGTTTTATGGAACTTGAACAATCACTTCACACATCCACTTGACTAGGCTCAATCAACTCTACTCAACCAATCACTCAATGAAACACCCTTTCTCACAAACCCTAGTCCAAGCATATAACCACCAACTCAAAATATTTCCAACAATGCTCAACAACTAATCTCACATAACAATGATACTCATGTTCTTTTCAAACCCTAGTTCAAGTTCTTTGCTCAACAACTCACTTCAACAACAATGCTTATAAAACAATCTTCACATAACAATGATACTCATGTTCTTTGCAAAACCCTAACTCAAGTTCTTCACACAACCAATGGCTTCAACAACAATGCTTATCAAACAAGGTTTTAACAACAACTCTTTATTCCATAAAACCTTGATGCATTAACTCAAACACTCTCAAAAGGAAACCCTAATCAAGTCCTTTTCACTCCAAACTTATTTTCCAGAAAACCAATCAATCAACTCAACTTATGGAAGAATGTGCTCATACCTTTTTATTGAAGATGAAGGGATCTCATAAATCTGTCACAACCACAAACACTTCTATGCCAAGCTCAAAGAGGTTAGAAGATAAATATTTCTCACAATATAATGTAAATACTCAATTACACCTTATCACTCCACCTTTCAAAAACAACCATCAACATACATAAAATATTTATCCAATAACACCTTATAAACTCCCAACTAAAAATAAATTCAACTTCCACCAAAATAACTCAAAACCTCTTTAATCAATTTAATGGCAAAAATAACTTTGGCAAGAATCAAATCCTCTTTCCTTAAAATAACATAAATCACTTCTCAATAAAACAATCTTTCAAAAACCCTTTTAACTCCAAATGGCACAAATCAATTTCCAATAAAATAATTCTTCACAAACCCTTATAACTCCAAACAACACAAATCAATTACCAAAAAATAATTCTTCAACAAACCCTTATAACTCCAAACAACACAAATCAATTACCAAAAAATAATTCTTCAACAAACCCTTATAACTCCAAACCACACCTTAGAAAAACTTTAGGCAATATAAAAATTTAATCAAAAATTACCTTTGCCACTAGTGGGATTCGAACCCACAATCTCTGCCTTCATGAGTGCTCTAGCCATGGCTTTGACCACCGTGTGCACTAGACGCATGTTTGAGAGCTTGGACACTCTTCATCCCCTTTGTCCTAGGCTGGCACTCAAAATGAGCACATGCAAAAGACTTCCCTTGGCGCTCAAGACACACACCACTCCACGTGAATCGATCATGGGCTCCTCAACTCCCAACGCCTTTGCAAAACATGCATTGCCAATGGACCACCATGTCCTTTGTGATTCAACCAATATGCTCTTCCCCTTATGTCTTTCACCTGGTGCTAAAGACAAGTGAATCCCTTGTCTTCTTCCTCAATGATCAACGATTGCACGAAAATGTTTCCAACTTTGTCGCATGCATTAAAATGTCGAGGGGTGAATTTTGAATACCTCTTTGGCATTAATTTATACATGAATTCCCTTTGTTGCTTAGACGTCGGTGCTCCCACTTATTTGATGACATTGACGCTTTCCAACCTTTATAATTTATAAATTATTTAAATTCTAAGGAATTTAAATTTTATAAATTATATTTATAAACTTTAACTTTAAGGAGATTAAAGCCTTCCTTGGGTTTAAACTTAAACCTTTAATTTGTAAATTATTCTGCCATCGTGGGTCTTTTAAAATATTAACTACCATCTCAATGTGTGAGGAGACTTTTATATCCTCATAATTATTTTAATAAAACCATTTAATCTTCCACCATGAGTTTACCATAAATCCTCATAAAACATTATTTTGCCAACTTTTTCTTCAACTCTTCGCATTGTTCCTGGTGCTATTGATAGTGTGCTCCATGGTATTAATGACGTCTTCATATGTTTACTTTGGCATCAATGACGAATTTTCACCTTGACATCAATGACAACTAAATGAGCTCAAAATTTCCAACAATATTCCCCTTTGTCATTGATGGCAACCCAAATTCTTTTAACTAAAAACTTGATCTTTCCTTTGTCATACTCCCCCTGGGACATTGCTTCCCCTGGCTCAATGCTCTATCAAATATCAAATATCTCCTCCTTTTACATCAATGGCAAAGGGTCACCTTTAGGGCTCGGGGCTAAGAATGAGCGTCTTAGCTTAGCCCCGACCCCACCTCCTCTTGAGGTCGTGAATTCTGGGGTGGGAGTATTTCTACTCTCAAAAAACATTGTTCTTTACCTTTATCCTCTTTCCTTCCTATCTAATCCTTCTGATTTCTTTGACTATTTCTTTCCATGTCCATGTTCTTTTTCATATCCATGTTCCTATTCCTTAAGTTTTCACAAAAGCTTTCATAAAAGCTTACTCAACTCTATCCTTAAATCCCCTCTAGGACTTACTCAAATCTATCCACTAGCTTTCACAAAAGCTTATTTAAATCAATTGTAAAACTTGCATACAAAACTCAACTTAATCTCTTTTAGAAAACCTATTCAAGACCACAAACAAGTTTCACTCATAATATTTTTTAACTATAGAAACATATAGAGAATGATTAGAGACTCAATATGTTTCACACTCACAAATCACTCTATCACTTTCAAACTCACTTTCAAATCAATTCAAAATAAAGAACAATTTGTTTCACATAACTTGAACTATCACTCCAATGCATTCAATCAATAATTCTCATCCAAATTCACTCAACCATTCACTCAATGAAACACAACTTGCTTACAAACCCTAACCAAGTATTTCACTATACTTCTAACAACTCACACTATGAATCTCAAACCTTGACTCAAGATGATTCCAAATTTACATAACAATGATACTCATGATCTTTCACAAACCTTAGCTTAAGATAGTTCTTAACTTCACATAATAATGATACTCATTTTCTTTCATAAATCCTAGTTCAAGATAGTTCTCAATCCCACACTCAATTGTTCTCACAAATATTCACCAATCATACATATGAAATCTTACTATAAAAATTTTCAACAGTGCTTATCAAACAATCCTTTTCACTCCAACTTTGCATTTCACAACATTCAAGCCAACAATATTTCACTCATAAGGAAGATGTGTCCATACCTTTTATTTTTATTGAGATATATCTTCAAAACTTGTCTCAATTACAATCAAATATTATTTGCCAATCTCAAGGTTAGATAGCAACAATCTATCTCAAAATCTCCACAAATATTCTCCTAATGATTAATTCACTATAAAAAAATTATCAAGTCTCAAGTATACCTTAGTATCTCCAAAATTTTCAAAAACGAATTCCAAATGCTCACTTTAACTATAATCTTCTTCAAAAATTTAATACATTGGTTAATCCAAATTTCTTACTTATGTCTCCCTACTCAAAATTTTCATTTCAAAATTAATTAACCATCACAAATCAGAAATAATGTAATTCACCTTTTAAATCAAAATTAAATTATTTACCACCTTTAACTAAGGTAAAAATAAAATTTACCTTAACCTCCTTATATCTCCCTAGGTGCTCACAATGCAACCTTAGACCTTTGACCACACACTCAACATAAACAATAATAAAAAATCAAAGTACCTTTGCACGCCACTCAATGGGATTTGATCCTAGGTCATGCTGCCACCAATGCCCTAGCTATGACTTAATCGTTGCATGATCTAGGTGCTCACTTGGGAGGGAAAAGCACCTTGTGTGCTTAGTACCTTCGATCTGGTACCAAAACATAAATTAAAACCTTACCCTTTCGCATCCACCGAGACTCGAATACAAAACCTCTGCTCTCACTATGCCTTACACACTGACCACTTGTCACTAGACCAATATTGGAAATATGAGCAAATTTTGTTGTCATTGATGTCAAGATTCAATTTCAGTGAGCAATGCAAAAGGAAGGGTGTCAAGAGTCAATTTCAATAAGTAGTGCAAGAGAAAGATTGCATCTAGGCCTAAGGGAAATAATATTATAAAATATCTTATTATAATATTCAAGGTGGTCAAATAAGGTGTAAAGGAGCAATAGGAAGGCCCAAGAAAAATAATATTATAATAATAAAGGTCTAATGTTAATACCTAAAGTTATTAAATTAATTATAATAATTTCATTATAAATTAATTTATTATTTAATTTAATTAACCCTAAGTTTAGGGTTATAAGGGCAAAAGGTTTAATTTTTATTAAAGTGTTGATGTCATATGTATTTTCCACCTCCACTAATGTCCAAAGGTAGATGGCACAATGGTATAAATATCATGTGCATTTGATTACCTAACCTCCTACCTTCGATCAATTAATATTGATAGTGCCTATGAATTTCCACAATTTGCGTGCAAGACAAAGGATAATATTTTTTTATTGTTTTAGCGGCCATAAAAAGGATAAGATAGTGGAAGCTTAAAGCCTCATTACCAAGCTGGTGGTTGGGCTAGCAGCAAGTGGTTGTGTGTTGAAGCATTGACAGGCGAGAGGTCCCACGATCGAATCCCTATGGTAGGCCTATGAGTGTTTTGTTGGTGTTCCTTTTGGTTTTTGTGCCTAGCACAAGATACAAAGAACACAAGGTGCTTTTGTATACCAACGTGAGCACCTAGATCACACAGAAGTTGGGTTGTAGCTAGGGTGCTAGTGGCAGTGCAACGGGGGATCGAATCTCACCAAGGGCAATAGAGGTATTTAATTTTTTAATTAAATTTTGCTCCTAAGGTTTTTAATGTGGCATGAATTTTTGAGTTAAAGGGAGGTATAAGGTGTTGTATTAATATTTAATTTTTTCATTTTTGAGCTTATTAAAGGATTGATTTAGTTTTTGAGAAAGGGGTTATAAGGACATTTTTTAGGAGTTTATTTTTGCCAATTTAATTTGAGATCTAGGGTTTTGAGTCGTGTTTAAGAGTGTGGAGATTAGAAGGTATAATTAAGGAATAGTATTGCTATGTATGTGTTAGATTTTATTTTTGAAGTAGAAGTGATAAGGTGTATTTAATATTGAACATTGCATTGTAATTATTGCATGATTAAAGTGAATTTTCCAGTGGAGAGTTTTGAGGTAGATTGTTACTATCTAACCTGGAATTGGCAAGAGTTTTTGGTTGAGAGTAAAATAGGTTTTGAAGACATATCTCCATCAAAGCAAAAATGTATGGGCACATTCTTCTTTGTATGAGGTGTATGGTTGATTGAGGTTTTCTGAATATAAGGTGGAGTGAAAAGGATTGTTTGATAAGCATTATTGAGTTTGGTTTTGATATCTCTAATGTTGATTGATGATGGTTTTTATTGAATGAAAATTAATGCTAGAAACTTTGTTTGATAATCATTGTTGGAAATGTTTGAGTGAGCCTTCATGTGCATGATTAGGGTTTATGAAATATCATGAGTATCATTGTTATGTGAGATTTTTTGATAAGCATTGTTGGAAATATTAGAGTAAGCTTTCATATGCATGATTAGGGTTTATGAAAGATCATGAGTATCATTGTTATGTGAAGTTGAGAACTATCTTGAACTAGGGTTTTGTGAAATATCATGAGTATCATTGTTATGTGAATTTGGAATCATCTTGAGTCAAGGTTGAGTTCCATAGTGTGAGTTGTTGGAAGCATAGTGAAACACTTGGTTAGGGTTTGTAAGCAAGTTGTGTTTCATTGAATGAATGGTTGAGTGAAGTTGGATGAGCATTATTGATTGAATGCATTGGAGTGATAGTTCAAGTTCTATGAAACAAATTGTTCTTTATTCTAAATTTATTTGAAAAATAAAGTGATAGAATGATTTGTGGGTGTGAAATATATTGATTCTCTTACCATTACCTATATGTTTATATGGTTAAACAAAATTTTTAATGAAATTTGTTTGTGTGATTAAAGAGGTTTTCTGAAAGATATTAAGTTGCATTTTGTGAGTGTGAAACATATTGAGTCTCTAACCATTATCTATATGTTTCTGAGGGTAAACAAGATTCTGAGTGAAACTTGTTTGAGTGATTGAAGAAGTTTTTTGAAAGACATTAAGTTGATTTTTGTATGCAAGTTTTGCAATTGATTTGAATAACCTTTTGTGAAAGCTTATGAGCTGATTTGAGTAAGTCCTAGAGTGGACTTAATGACTGAGTTGAGTAAGATTTTGTGGAAGCTTAAAATGCAAATTTGAGGTAAGTCTTGGTGAAGACTTGTTAAGCAGATTTGAGGCAAGTCTTGGTGAAGACTTGAGAGCAGTTTGAGCAAGTTCTAGAGAGGACTTCTGGAAAGATTTGAGGCAAGTCTTTGAGAATACTTGAGATCATAGTTGATTAATTGATTTGTTCAAACATTGAGTTAAGATTTTGTATAGATCTAGTAGAGTTTATTTGTGATTGAATCAAGCTTTGTGTTAAGTCTTGAGGATATATTTGAGATAGATTTTGAGCAGATTTGTGCTAGACCGAAGGACTATGTTTAGTGAAGATTTGAGATAGAGATTAAGATGATTTGTGCTAGACTGAAGGACTATTTTTAGTGTAGATTTGAGACAGATATTGATAATATTTGTACTATATAGAAGGACTATGTTTAGTGTAGATTTGAGATAGATATTGAGAATATTTGTGTTAGACCTAAGGACTGTGTTTAGTGCATATTTGAGATAGATATTGAGAAGATTTGTGCTAGAACGAAGGACTATGTTTAGAGTATGTTTAAGATAGAGCTGAGAGCAAGATTTGGAGGTGACAGAGAAGAGGACAATAGTCTTCAGTGGATAGAGATTCATTAGCCAAGGTAGTGAGGACAGAGGTCTTCTGAGTGAGAATAGGAGTCTTAAATGGAGAGAGATCCACAAGCCAGTGCAATGGAGGTAATAGTCTTCTAGAGGATCACCAGCCAGAGTAGAGGAGAAGGAGCTCTCCTATGGATAGAGACCCATGAACCA
This sequence comes from Wollemia nobilis, assembly GCA_028583015.1. NCBI lineage: Eukaryota > Viridiplantae > Streptophyta > Pinopsida > Araucariales > Araucariaceae > Wollemia > Wollemia nobilis. The sequence goes on along the minus strand of JAQPPZ010000719.1, from coordinate 7,081,849 downwards.
AAAAAATGGAAAGAGTTATCCTATGGATTGGTGTCCATGAAATTGATTAGGGGATTGGCATCTCATTTGGATAGAGGTCCATAAACATTGTAATATGGAAGGATTCCCAAGATATTTATTGAGAAAATTATAGTGAAATATTTTCTCCATGGAGTAGCCCACATTGGGTGAACCACATTAAATTGGTGTCTCTATTGTGTGTGTTTATTTGTGCATTACTTTGATTACTATTATTGATATTTCCATTGATATATTGGATAATATTGTTTGAGAAAATAAAAGTAAAAAGTGGTCTTATACTGTTCACCCACCCCTCTTAGTATAATCTTGTGTTCTTCACCCAACCAGATGGTTGGTGATAAGGCTTTAAGCCTTGGTCAACTTATCCATCATGATTTTTGGGTGCCTTAAAAAATTAATATCCTCTTTGTCTTATGCTCACGAATTTCAAATCAAACTTTTGCCCTTTCTTGCACATGCATGAAATTGGAGACTTGCATTTTGTTGGCAAGTCTTATGGTATTTATACCATATTCCAAACACCTTCGAACATCAACGGGGAGGATGAAATATTAAATAAATTTGCACCCACCCTAACTTAGGGTTTAAATAATATTATTTTATAAATTAATTTATAATATAAATATTATAAATAATTTATAAATGACCTTAGGCTTTATTTTTAACCTTTAATATTATAATAAAAATATTATAATATTATTTTCTTTGGGCCTAGGTATTTTTCTCTTTCATCATTAGACATTATCTGATCTCATTTAATATTATAATAATAAATATTATAATATTATTTCCTTTAGGCGTAGGTATCCCTTTATTTTAGGATATTTAACTATCCTTTTGAACGATCATATGAAGCTCTTAAACAAAATATTCTGGATTTAAAACATAAATATTTTAACCTTCCTTTTATCAATTCCTACACTAATCACTAACACTGCCTCTTGACATCGATGACAACACAACTACTCAAAATTTCCAACAATATCCCCCTTTGTCATTGATGGCAACCCTTTCTTGGTAACAATTCCTTTTTCCTTTTTCAAAACTGCTCCCATAACTGAATGCTCTCCCCTTAACTCAAATCTCTCCCCCTTTGACATCAATGGCAAAGGGCCACCTTTGGGGCTTGGGGCTAAATATAAGACTCTTAGCTCAACCCCTCCCCACATCCTCTCTTTAAGGTGGTTAATTTTGGGGTGGGAGTATCTTTACTCCCATTATACATCAATATTTACCTTTGTCCACCTTCTTCCTCAACTGATCCTTATGATTCTTCTTAATATTCTTGTTCCTGCTTGTCTCTAGAAATTTTTCTCTACACCACCTAGCCATGCCCAAAATTATTGCACTTATAACACTTAATGTTGTGATTCCTTGAAGATGCAAATATTTTGTAGTTCCTCTTGGTGAAACCATATCCATTCTTATCATGAACCCTGCAATTAACTACCTTATGACCAACCTGATTACAATAGTAGCAATACCTTTGAAAGAGATGCCCATTTTTGAAATTTTTAGTGGTGAAACCATATCCCTATCTTTCATGTGTCCTACACTATGTACCCTTGTGACAAAACCTATGATATGACAAGCAATGTCCATTGAAGGAACCTTTATTTGACCCCATTGGTCTCTTAGTCTCTTCTTCCCTATGATGTTTCTTGTTCCATATGATCCTCATTTGTGCATTGTTCCTTTCCTTTTTGAACTTTATATTTTCCAACTTATCCTTAGAAGTCTCACTTTCTCTTATATTGTCTTCTTCTGAAGCTTATTCTTCTTTGGAAATTGATATTGACTCCTCTTCTTGTTCTCTATGTTCCTCTTCAAAACCAAGTCATGTATTTTTTGATGAAGATCTTTTTACCTTGATAATTTTATGCAATGTCTTTGAGCTTCTCCCAAACCTGTGTAGCTTATTTTTAGAATCTTTTACTTCCTTCCTTAGTGAAGCTACCTCATGCTCTAATCTCTCACATTACAAAACCTTTAGCTCTAACCTCTGTTTAAATTTTCTTGTCTTAGCTATTGATTTGGTTAGATCTTCTATAAGATTTCCTTTATATTCATGACATTCTTGAAATTGAAGCTTGAGTTTTGAAAACTGCTTTCTTACCTTCCTTAATTTCTTAAGATTATAAATAAGCTCCCCCTCAAGATCAACTTATCATTCCTCTAATTCTGCCTCTATTCCTTTATCTTTAATATCATATTCATTCATTTCTGATTCATCTTCAGTAGGAGCACTTCCTTCTTCTTATATTGCCATAAGAAGACTTTCTTCTTCTAGAACTTCAAGAACATATTCATATTCATATTAAATAAAACTGAACCCATTCCTTGTACAATAATCTTCAAGATGACCAAAGTTACCACACCTAAAACACTTGAGAATTATTGGTGCCCTTTTTCTAACATCTTCTTTTTCTACTATCAGAAATAGAATTTCTTCTTCTTCATTATTTGAAGACCTTCTATCATTATAACTTGAATACTTTTATGTCTTATCTGCATAGAAAATCTTCTTATGCATTTGTAAAAACTTATTTCCTTGCTTGCTTTGTCCATATTTGATTTTATTTTGATACCTGTATTTTCTTGCTTCCTTGTTCTTATGATCATGTTTCTCGTCGTCACTGTTATTTCCAGCTTCTGGACAATCAAATGCATAGTGACCATATTTACCACATTTGAAACACTTAACTTATTTCATACCTTTATACTTTCTTGTGTCCTTTTTCCTTCTACCATATTTTACTTCTTCATCATTGGATAACTCGTTACTTGAATCTGACTTATTACCCTTTATCTTGTTTGTAAATTTCAAGACTGTTTATCTCTAGGGGATAGACTCCTCTTTTATTCTCATCTCAAAACTTGTGAGAATTCCATGTAACTCATCCCTTGTCAAAATTTCAATATCTTTTGACTCTTCTATAGCTAAAATATTTTCACAATACCTCTTAGGGAGTGACCTTAAAACCTTTTGAAAAACATTTTTTTCTTTAATTTTAAACCCAAGTACTTGCATGGATTTAACAACCTCATCCACATGAAGTAGGTATTTAACAATATTTTTATCATCCTTCATCATTAGGTCTTCAAATTGTTTCTTGTGATTTTGCAATTTTGGCATCTTGACATTTTTGTCTCCCTCATATATATTTTTTAGCTTTTCCCAAATCTCTTTTGTTGATGTGCAATGTATAAATTTTACAAACTCTATTTCATGCAAACCATTTAAGATTCCATTCATTTAATTTGAATTAATTAGTTGTAGGAGCTTACCATATTTATATGTAGTGGAGTGGCTTGCGGTATGTACCAATTCTCAATTGCATACCATATATAATTTCCTAGTTCCATTAGGAAAATATTCATTCTTACACTCTAAAATGCATAATTATTCCCATAGAACAATGGTGCATTATTCCCTGAAGATCCACTCTAAGAATCCATATGTTTTCCTGTAATCTTTTCCTTCAAGTTGATAAACTATTCTGAAGGAACCCGCTTTGATACCAATTAAAGAACACAAGCTTATACTGAGAGGGGGTGAACAGTATAAGACCACATTTTACTTTTCTTTTCCAAATAATATTATCCAATATATCAATGGTAATATCAAAATTAATAATTAAATCAATGCATAAATCATCACACACAATAGAGACACCAATTTAATGTGGTTCACCCAATGTGGGCTACTCCATGGAGAAAATATTTCACTAAAATTTTCTCAACAAATATCTTGGTAATCCTTCCCTATTACAATTTTTATGGACCTCTGTCCAAAGGAGACACCAATCCCATAATAAATTTTGTGGATACCAATCTATAGGATAACTCTTTCCCCTTTGTTGGTTCATGGGTCTCTATCCACAGGAGAACTCCTTCTCTTTTGCTTTGGTTGGTGATCCTCTAGAAGACTACTACCTCCACTGCACTGGATTGTGGATCTCTCTCCACTGGAAACCTCTACCCTCACTCAGAAGACATCTATCCTCCATAAATGGATCTCTATCCACTGTAGACTATTGTCCTCTACTCTATCACCTCCAAAGCTTGCTCTCAAATCTATTCAATCTCTCTCTCTCAAATATACACTAAACATTTTCCTTCGATCTAGCACAAATATATTCATAGGTCTATCTATAGTCTAGCACAAATATTTCCTCAAATCTACACCAAAATTTGTCCTCAAATATGTCCTCAAGCCTTAACATAAAGCTTGATCCAATCACAAATCAACTCTTCTATATATACCCCAAGCCTTAACTCAAAGCTTAAACAAATCAATCAATCAAATCTGCTCTCAAGTCTTCTTAAAGACATACCTCAAATCTATTCACAAGTCCTCTCAAGAAATTGTTCAATCTGCTCTCAAGTATTCTTAAAGACTTACCTCAAATTTATCCACAAGTCCTCTCAAGAACTTGCTTAATATAATCTCAAGTCTTATTTGAGACATCTCAAATCTGTCCACAAGTCCTCTTAAGAACTTGCTCAATCTGCTCTCAAGTCTTCTCTAAGAATTACCTCAAATATGTCCACAAGTCTTCACCAGGACTTACCTTAAAACTGGTCAATAAGTCATCTCTATAATTTGTCCAATTGTGCTCAACAAGTCTTCATCAAGACTTTGAAGAACACAAGCTTATACTGAGAGGGGGGGTGAACAGTATAAGACCACTTTTTACTTTTTCTTTCCCAATCAATATTATGCAATGTATCAATAGCAATATCAATAGCAGTAATCAAAGCAATGCACAAATCACCACACACAATAGAGACACCAATTTAACGTGGTTCACCCAATGTGGGCTACTCCACGGAGAAAATATTTCACTAAAATTTTCTCAACAAATCTCTTGGGAAACCTTTCCCTATTACAATGTTTATGGACCTCTGTCCAAAGGAGACACCAATCCCCTAATCAAGTTCATGGATCTCTATCCATAGGAGACACCAATCTCCTCAGCTGGTTCATGGATCTCTATCCATAGGAGAACTCCTTTCTCCTCTACTCTAGCTGGTGATCTTCTAGAAGAACTGTTGCCTCCACTACACTGGCTAATGGATCTCTATCCACTGAAGACTCCTATCCTCACTCAGAAGACCTATCCTCACTACCTTGGCTAATGGACCTCTATCCACTAGAGACTATCATCCTCTATACTCTATCACCTCCAAAGCTTGCTCTCAACTCTATCTCAAATCTATACTAAACATGGTCCTTCGATCTAGCACAAATCTGCTCAATCTCTATCTCTGGTCTAGCACAAACCTATCCTCAAATATGCACCAAACTCTATCCTCAAATCTGCACTAAACACAGTCCTTTGGTCTAGCACAAATCTCTCAATTCCTATCCTCAAATTCACAAACATTCCTTGGTCTACACAAATTCTCAATCTCTATCCTCAAATCTGCACTAAACATATCCTTCGATCTAGCACAAATCTGCTCAATATCTATCCTCAAGCCTTAACACAAAGCTTGACTCAATCACAAATCAACTCTACTAGATCTGCCCCAAACCTTAACCCAAGGTTTGAACAAATCAATCAATCAACTCTGCTCTCAAGTCTTCTCAAATACTTATCTCAAATATGCATTGTAAGCTTCCACAAAATCTCACACTAATCTATCCACAAGTCCTCTCTAGAACTTGTCCAATCTTCTCAACAAGTCTTCACCAAGACTTACCTCAAATATTCTCAACAAGTCCTCACTAGAACTTGTCCAATCTTCTCAACAAGTCTTCACCAAGACTTACCTCAAATATGCTCAACAAGTCCTCACTAGAACTTGTCCAATATACTCAATAAGTCTTCACCAAGACTTACCTCAAATCTGCTCAACAAGTCCTCACTAGAACTTGTCCAATCTCACATAAACATATAGAGAATTGTTAGAGACTCAATATGCTTCACACTCACAACAATGCTCAATCACTTTCAATCTCTCTTTTTACCATAGAAACATATAGAGAATTGTTAGAGACTCAATATGCTTCACACTCACAAACACTCAATCACTTCCAACCTCTTTCTCAAATCAATTCAGAATATAGAACAATTTGTTTCATAGAATTAGAACTATCACTTCAACACTTCCACTTGACTAGGCTCAATCAACTCCACTCAATCAATCACTCAATGAAACACTCCTTGCTTACAAACCCTAGTCCAAGCATATGAATCCTCACTCAATTATTTCCAATAATGCTTATCAAACAATCTCACATATCAATGATACTCATGATCTTGCACAAACCCTAGTTCAAGATAGTTCTCAACTTCACATAACAATGATACTCATGATCTTGCACAAACCCTAATCATGCATATGAAGGTTCATTCAATATTTCCAACAATGCTTATCAAACAAGGTTTTTATCATTAACTCTCACTCAGAAAAACCTTTAACAATCAAACTCAACAATGCTTACCAAACAATCCTTTTCACTCCAACTTAGCATTCACAACATCCAATCCAACAATATTTTTCTCACAAGGAAGATTTACCCATACCTTTTATTTTGATGGAGATATGTCTTCAAAACCTATCTTAACCACAATCAAATTTTTCTTTACCAATACTAGGGTTAGGTTACCACAACCTCTCTCAAGATCTCCACAAAATAATTTTCTCAAATATTATTTTTCATACAAAATAATAAATCCTTTTGTACACCTTATAATCTCCAAACTCACAATATTCAATTTAATAATTTCACCATAACACTACACTTAACAATATGTATAGCAAAGTCCTTATACACCTTATAATCTCCAAACTCACAATTTTAATTCAACAATTTCATCATAACAACAACATGCATAGCAAAGTCCTTATACACCTTATAATATTCAATCACCCAAAAATCAAAATAAAAATATTTTAATTTTTCTTTACCTTATAACTCCCCTAAGCTCTTAACATCCACTATAATCTCAAAGCACTCAAATTTCAACACCAAAAATCGAATGACATACCTCTTGTTTGTTCTACCCATAAAAAGAGCTTTGGTGGATTCGACCACGTGACTTATGCTCCCCCAATGCCTTAGCTCCAAGCTAGGCCACCAAGTGGGCTGTGCCCACGTGAAACTCAATGCGCACGCTGTCCAACTTAATCCTACCACCTCACGAAATGCCAAGCAAAATGAATGATGGCTCTTCCTCCAAAATATCGATCGCGTGGATCGAACCATGATCTCCTCCATGCAAACCTTAATGCATTCCCAACTACCATCTATGCTACCACCATCGGTGGGAAGTCAAACCACCATGCGAGCTTTGTTGTTTGGTTTTCCCTCCAAGCACTTTGAAATTCGAATTGTCCTCTTCTCTAACACAACGCTCGATATTCGCATTCGAAGGTGTGATAGGGGACTTAGGAAATAGAAAACATTTCCTATATAAATACTTAATCACCTTTTGATTTCTCACGTCGACCCTTTTTTGAATTTAAAAATTCAAATTTAATTTATTTAAATATTAAATTAAAACCTTTGCCTTCTTTATTAATTTAAATTAAAATTTTAATCAAAGATTAAAATATTTTAATTTAAATTAAACCTTTGAAAATTGCTCATGGGTCTTTTTAATTTGGACTTCATTTCTCTTCACCTTGTCATTTGGCTCAAAATATTATAATAATAAAATATTATTATTTAATTCAAGCTTGCTTCTCCTTTCTCGGGTTTTCAACCTTTGGGCCCTTTTTAGGCATATAATATTAAAAATAAATATTATATCCTATCCCTTTCCAAGACCTTCTTGCTTTTGGAAAAACCACTTGATGTCCTTAATGATGACGACATTAAACCAATATTCCTTTGACATCAATGACAACAAAACTACTCAAAATTTCCAACAATCTCCCCCTTTGTCATTGATGGCAACCCCTTTATTTTTACCATTCCTTTTTCTTTTTTAAAAGTTGCTTTCCTTGAGAAACTGCTCCCCCTGACTGAATGCTCTCCCCTAACTCAAATCTCTCCCCCTTTGTCATCAATGGCAAAGGGTCACCTTTGGGGCTCGGGGCTAAGAATGAGACTCTTAGCTTAGCCCCTCCCCCACCTCCTCTTGAGGTGATTAATTCTGGGGTGGGAGTATTTCTACTCCCAGCATACACTGATATTTACCTTTGTCCACTTTCTTCCTCAACTGATTCTTCTGATTCCTCTGACTATTCTTGTTCCTGCTTGTCTCTGGAATTTTTGCTCTACACCACTTTGTTGTGTGCCCATAATTATTGCACTTATAACACTTAATGTTGTTATTCCTTAAAGGTGCAAATATCTTGGGGTTCCTCCTGGTGAAGCCATATCCTTTCCTATCATTAACCCTACAATTCATTGCCTTGTGACCAAACTGATTACAAGAGTAACAATACCCTTGAAAAAGTTATCTGTTTCTGGAACTTCCATATTCTTATCTTTCATGTGTCCTACACTGAGAAGCTTTGTGCCCAAACCTATGATATGAGAAACATCTTCCATTGAAACTACCTTGCCTTGACCTCATTGGTCTCTTAGTCTCTTTTACCCTATGTTGGTACCTGTTCCATCTGTTCCTCTTTTGTGCATTGTTCCTTTCCTTGTTGAACTTTTTGTTGTCCAACTCATCCTCAGAAGTCTCACTCTCTCTTACACTCTCTTCTTCTAAAGTTTCTTCTTCTTCAGAACTTGAGGTTGACTCCTCTCCTTGTTTCTTTTGTACTTGTTCAAAACCAAGACCTGTCTTGCTTGATGTAGGTTTTTGTGTCTTGATAATCTTATCCAAATTCTTTGAGCTTCTTCCAAACCTGTGTAACCTATCCTTAGACTCTTTTACTTCTTCCCTTAGTAGAGCCACTTCATGCTCTAACCTTTCACATTCTAAGACCTTTGCTTCTAACTTATCTTTGAACCTCCTTGTCTTAGCCATTGACTTATTTAGATCCTCTATAAGCTTTCCTTTCTCTTCATCACATTCTTGAAACTGAAGCTTAAGTTGGGAGTTTTGCTTTCTTACCTTCTTTAATGCATCAAGGGCATGAATAAGCTCTCCCTCAAGATCAACTTCTCCATTCTCTGATTCTTCCTCTATTTGTTTACCTTTGAAAACATCTTCATTCTTTTCTGACTCATATTTTATAGGATCACCTCCTTCTTCTTCTAATGCCATTAGAAGATTCTCTTCTGGTCCTTCAAGTGTATCTTCATATTCATCATCACTGAAACTGAAACCACTTCTTGTACAACTATCTTCGAGATGACCAAAGTTACCACATCTAAAACACTTGAGGATTATTGGTGACCTTTTCCTAACCATTTCCTTTTCTTTTTCCAGAAATAGAACTTCATCTTTATCATTATCTGAGGAACTATTATCACTATCACTTGAGTACTTACTTGCCTTGTCTGCATAGAAACTCTTCTTCTATCTTTGGAAGAACTTCTTTCCTTGCTTGCCTTGACCATCCCTACTTTTCTTTTGGTACCTGTATTTTTTTGATTCCCTATTCTTATGATCCTATTTTTCTTCATCATTGCTATTTCTAGCTTCTTGACAATCAGATGCATAGTGACCATACTTTCCACAATTGAAACATCTAACAGATTTTGCATCTTTAAATCTTCTTGGATCCTTGTTCCTTCTGCCATAATTTGCTTCTTCATCACTAGATAACTCATTGCTTGAATCTGAATTCTTACCCTTTGTCTTCTTAGTAGCTTTGAAGGTTGCTTCTTTTTGGAGATTAGGTTCCTCTTTTGTTCTCATCTCAAAATCTGTAAGAATGCCAAGTAATTCATCCCTTGTCAAAATATCACCATATTTTGATTCCTCTATAGCTGAAATATTTTCACTAAACCTTTTTGGGAGTGATCTTAAGATCTTATCACAAACATCAGATTCTTGAACCTCAAGTCCAAGTCCTTGCATGGAGTTAACAACCTCATCTACATGAAGTAGATAAGCACTAATGTTTTCCTCATCCTTCATTTTTAGATCTTCAAATTGTCCCTTGAGATTTTGCAACTTTACCTTTTTGACCTTTTTATCTCCTTCATATATGCCTTGCAACTTATCCCAAATTTCTTTTGCTTGACTTGCAATGCATAACCTTAACAAACTCTGTTCTATGCAAACCTCTCAAAATTGCATTCATTGCTCTTGAATTGTAATGATGTAGAAGCTTACCATATTTATCTATAGGTGGAGTAGTTGGTGGTGTGTATCCATTTTCAACTGCTTCCCATATTTCATTGCCAAGTGCCATCAGGTGAATCTTCATTCTCATACTCCAAAATACATAATCACTCCCATCAAACACTAGTGCTAAATTATCTGAGGATCCACTCTTAGAATCCATTTGTGTTCTTGTAAGATTTTCCTTCAAGCTGTTAAACTCTTTCGAAGGAACCCGCTCTGATACCAATTGAAGAACACAAGCTTATACTGAGAGGGGGTGAACAATATAAGACCACTTTTTACTTTTTCTTTCCCAATCAATATTATGCAATGTATCAATAGCAATATCAATAATAGTAATCAAAGCAATGCACAAATCACCACACACAATAGAGACACCAATTTAACATGGTTCACCCAATGTGGGCTACTCCACGGAGAAAATATTTCACTAAAATTTTCTCAACAAATCTCTTGGGAAACCTTTCCCTATTACAATGTTTATGGACCTCTATCCAAAGGAGACACCAATCCCCTAATCAAGTTCATGGATCTCTATCCATAGGAGACACCAATCTCCTCAGCTGGTTCATGGATCTCTATCCATAGGAGAACTCCTTTCTCCTCTGCTCTAGTTGGTGATCTTCTAGAAGAATTGTTGCCTCCACTACATTAGCTAATGGATCTCTATCCACTAAAGACTCCTATCCTCACTCAAAAGACCTATCCTCACTACCCTGGCTAATGGACCTCTATCCACTAGAGACTATCATCCTCTATACTCTATCACCTCCAAAGCTTGCTCTCAGCTCTATCTCAAATCTGTACTAAACATGGTCCTTCGATCTAGCACAAATCTACTCAATCTCTATCTCTGGTCTAGCATAAACCTATCCTCAAATATACACCAAACTCTATCCTCAAATTTACACTAAACATAGTCCTTTGGTCTAGCACAAATCTGCTCAATATCTATCCTCAAATATATAAAAGTAGAAATATTAGAACAAATTTTTCAATTTATCCTCAAGCCTTAACACAAAGCTTGACTCAATCACAAATCAACTCTGTTAGATCTACCCCAAACCTTAACCCAAGGTTTGAACAAATCAATCAATCAACTCTGCTCTCAAGTCTTCTCAAAGACTTATCTCAAATCTGCATTGTAAGCTTCCACAAAATCTCACACTAATCTATCCACAAGTCCTCTCTAGAACTTGTCCAATCTTCTCAACAAGTCTTCACCAAGACTTACCTCAAATCTGCTCAACAAGTCCTCACTAGAACTTGTCCAATCTGCTCAACAAGTCTTCACCAAGACTTACCTCAAATCTTCTCAACAAGTCCTCACTAGAACTTGTCTAATCTCTCAACAAGTCTTCACCAAGACTTACCTCAAATCTCTCAACAAGTCCTCACTAGAACTTGTCCAATCTCTCAACATATATAGAAAAACTCAAATTCACACTCACATAAAAGTTCAATCACTTTCAATTTTCTTTTTACCATAGAAACATATAGATAATTGTTAGAGACTCAATATGTTTCACACTCACAAATACTCAATCACTTTCAATCTCTTTTTCAAATCAATTCAGAATATAGAATAATTTGTTTCATAGAATTAGAACTATCACTTCAACACTTCCACTTGACTAGGCTCAATCAACTCCACTCAATCAATCACTCAATGAAACACTCCTTGCTTACAAACCCTAGTCCAAGCATATGAATCCTCACTCAATTATTTCCAACAATGCTTATCAAACAATCTCACATAACAATGATACTCATGATCTTGCACAAACCCTAATCATGCATATGAAGGTTCATTCAATATTTCCAACAATGCTTATCAAACAAGGTTTTTATCATTAACTCTCACTCAGAAAAACCTTTAACAATCAAACTCAACAATGCTTACCAAACAATCCTTTTCACTCCAACTTAGCATTCACAACATCCAATCCAACAATATTTTTCTCACAAGGAAGATTTACCCATACCTTTTATTTTTATGGAGATATGTCTTCAAAACCTGTCTTAACCACAATCAAATTTTTCTTTACCAATACTAGGGTTAGGTTACCACAACCTCTCTCAAGATCTCCACAAAATAATTTTCTCAAATATTATTTTCATACAAAATAACAAATCCTTTTGTACACCTTATAATCTCCAAACTCACAATATTCAATTTAATAATTTCACCATAACACTACACTTAACAACATGTATAGAAAAGTCCTTATACACCTTATAATCTCCAAACTCACAATTTTAATTCAACAATTTCATCATAACACAACACTTAACAACATGCATAGCAAAGTCCTTATACACCTTATAATATTCAATCACCCAAAAATCAAAATAAAAATATTTTAATTTTTCTTTACCTTATAACTCCCCTAAGCTCTTAACATCCACTATAATCTCAAAGCACTCAAATTTCAACACCAAAAATCGAATGACATACCTCTTGTTTGTTCTGCCCATAAAAAGAGCTTTAGTGGATTCGACCACGTGACTTATGCTCCCCCAATGCCTTAGCTCCAAGCTAGGCCACCAAGTGGGTTGCATGCCCACATGAAACTCAATGCGCACACTGTCCAACTTAATCCTACCACCTCATGAAATGCCAAGCAAAATGAATGATGGGTGCTTCCTCCAAAATGTTGATCACGTGGATCAAACCGTGATCTCCTCCATGCAAACCTTAATGCATTCCCAACTGTCATCTATGCTACCACCATCGGTGGGAAGTCAAACCACCATATGAGCTTTGTTGTTTGGATTTCCCTCCAAGCACTTTGAAATTTGAATTGTCCTCTTCTCAAACACAATGCTCGATATTCGCATTCGAAGGTGTGATTAGGACTTAGGAAATAGAAAACATTTCCTATATAAATACTTAATCACCTTTTGATTTCTCACGTCGGCCCTTTTTTTGAATTTAAAATTTGAAATTTAATTTATTTAAATATTAAATTAAAACCTTTGCCTTCTTTATTAATTTAAATTAAAATTTTAATCAAAGATTAAAATATTTTAATTTAAATTAAACCTTTGAAAATTGCTCATGGGTCTTTTTAATTTGGACTTCATTTCTCTTCACCTTGTCATTTGGCCCGAAATATTATAATAATAAAATATTATTATTTAATTCAAGCTTGCTTCTCCTTTCTTGGGTTTTCAACCTTTGGGCCCTTTTTAGGCATATAATATTAAAAATAAATATTATATCCTATCCCTTTCCAAGACCTTCTTGCTTTTGGAAAAACCACTTGATGTCCTTAATGACGACGACATTAAACCAATATTCCTTTGACATCAATGACAACAAAACTACTCAAAATTTCCAACATACTTTCCTCAAATCTGCTCAACAAGTCCTCCCTAGAACTTTTCCAATGTGCTCAACAAGTCTTCACCAAGACTTACCTCAAATATTCTCAATAAGCCCTCCCTAGAACTTGTCCAATCTTCTCAAAAAGTCTTCACCAAGACTTACCTCAAATATGCTCAACAAATCCTCCCTATAAGTTATCCAATATCTTCAAAAATTCTTCACCAAAACTTACCTTAAATCTTCTTGTAAGCTTCCACAAAAGCTCACATAAATCTGTTCTTAAGTTTTCACAAAAACTTACTCAAATCTGTCCACTAGCTTTCACAAAAGCTTATTTAAATCAATTGCAAAACTTGCATACAAAACTCAACTTAATATCTTTTAGAAAACCTCTTCAATACCACAAACAAGTTTCACTCATAATATTTTTTAACCATAGAAACATATAGATAATTATTACAGACTCAATATGTTTCACACTCATAAATCACTCTATCACTTTCAAATCAATTTAGAATAAAGAACAATTTGTTTCACAGAATTTGAACTATCACTCCAAAGCATCCAATCAATAATGCTCATCCAAATTCACTCAACCATTCACTCAATGAAACACAACTTGCTTATAAACCTTAACTAAGTATTTCTTTATACTTCCAACAACTCACACTATGAATCTCAAACCTTGACTCAAGATGATTCCAAATTCACATAACAATGATACTCATGATATTTCACAAACCCTAGCTCAATATAGTTCTCAACTTCACATAACAATGATACTCATGTTCTTTCACAAATCCTAGTTCAAGATAGTTCTCAATCCCACACTCAAATATTCTCACAAACATTCACCAATCATGCATATGAAAGCTTACTCAAACATTTCCAACAATGCTTATCAAACAATCCTTTTCACTCCAACTTTGCATTTCACAACATTCAAGCCAACAATATTTGAGATATGTCTTCAAAACCTATCTCAATTACAATCAAATCTTCTTTGCAAATCTCAAGGTTAGATATCAACAATCTATCTCAAAATCTCCACAAATATTCTCCTCAAAATTAATTCACTATACAAAAATTATCAAGTCTCAAGTACACCTTATTATCTCCAAAATTTTCAAACAAGAATTTCAAATACTCACTTTCACTATAACCTTCTTCAAAAATTTAATACATAGGTTAATACAAATTTCTTACTTATGTCTCCCTACTCAAAAATTTCATTTTAAAAATAATTAACCATCACAAATCAGAAATAATGTAATTCACCTTTTAAATCAAGACTAAATTATTTACCACCTTTAATTAAGGTAAAAATAAATTTTACCTTAACCTCCTTATATCTCCCTAGGCGCTCACAATGCAACCTTAGACCTTTGACCATGCACTCAACATAAACAATAATAAAAAATCAAAGTACCTTTGCACGTCACTCGGTGGGATTTTATCCCAGGTCACGCTGCTTCCAGTGCCCTAGCCGCACCCTAACTGTCGCATGAGCTCGGTGTTCATTTGAGAGGCAAAAGCACCTTGTGTGCTTAGTACCTTTGATATGTTGCCAAAACAAAAATTAAAACCTTACCCTTTCATATTTTTCGAGACTCGAATGCAGAACCTCCGCTCTCCCTACGCCTTACACACCGACCACGTACCAGTAGCCCAACCACTCGGTGGTGACAAGGCTTTAAGCCTTGGTCAACTTATCTGTTATGTTTTTTGGATGCCTTATAAAAATAATATCCTCTGTCTTATGATCACAAATTTTGAATCAAACTTTTACCCTTTCTCGCACATGCATGAAATCGGAGACTTGCATTTTGTTGGTAAGTCTTATGGTATTTATACCATATGCCAAACACCTTTGAACGTCGACAGGGAGGATAAAATATTAAATGCATTTGCACCCACCCTAACTTAGGATTTAAATAATATTATTTTATAAATTAATTTATAAATGACCTTAGGCTTTATTTTTAACCTTTAATATTATAATAAAAATATTATAATATTATTTCCTTTGGGCCTAGGTATTTTTATCTTTCATCCTTAGACCTTATCTGACCTCCTTTAATATTATAATAATAAATATTATAATATTATTTTATTTAGGCCTAGGTATCCCTTTCCTTCAGGGTATTTAACCATCCTTTTGACCAATCATGTGAAGCTCTTAAACCAAATATCTTGGGCTTAAAACATAAATATTTTAACCTTCGTTTTACCAAGTCCTACACTGATCACTAACACTGACTCTTGACATCAATGACAACACAAATACTCAAAATTTCAAATAGATTTCATGGGGAGACCTTGGGATTAATGATCATTGAGGATGGAATTTTTTTATGACCCCTTCGTTTGGTGGGGTCCCTTAGCTCCAATGGGTTACAGAGGGTGGACCAGCTAATAGATCTAGCTTCTTTGGTTGTGTCGGATCCCAAGGTTCCAAAGTTTTAATTTTTTTATGGGATATTTCTTTTATTTTTATTTAGATGTTGTTTTGGGCTGATTTATCCTGATTATTCTCCTCAAATGACCTCGAGGTTGGGTGGACTCCAGTGGAATCTTGTTAGAGATAGAGTATATTACATCATTTGGGTTATGTAAATGTACCCTCCTAGGTACATACTAAGTGCATTAGATTACTTTAGGATAAAGATATCTAGTTACTTCATGCAATGTAATAAATGCACAAGTGTCAATATGTAGGTTGTATATGTGCAAGGTGTCCCTTGTACAACTAGATAGAGTGTTGGCCAAGGAACCTATCTTCCTATATAAATGGTCTCATTGTAACAAGCATATAAAAATATCGTAGCATATTCGTAGGTAGTAGCATAGTGTTGTGTAGATCACCATATATATTGGTGATTGTTGCAATTGGTGATTGTTGCAATGTAGTCTAGTAGCTTTGTTCATAGAGTGTCCATTTTCTCCATAGTTACATTGTATTCATTTTTATCATTTCTATTTTTAGCATATTTCAGTCATCCCGTATATTTACTTTCATATTATTCTACATATTATGATTGTTATCTCCCATTGCATACTGCATCAAGAGCTAACAGTGATATCAAATCCATGGTAGATCTAACCATAGTATATCGATAGGAAAACCACCATTATCATTGATCCTGAGTTTTTTGTCAACTCGATGTGCCTTTGGATCAACCACTATAAAAAACTCTAAGAAGAGTTTAGGTGGTAGAATTAGGGAGATCCATAAGTGAGGACTAAAATAAATCTTAGTTCTAGAAATACTGATATTACATTTGGCTAGAGTCTTTTCACAGAGTTGCAGGAAAACTCATGAAGACTAGGACTCAACATTCAATCCACTAGATTGACAAATCAACTAGTTAAGATCTTTGAGGATATCTAGAATTTGTTAACTATTTACCAAAGTGTCTTTTGTTGTATAAAATTAATTCTCAAATGATTGGGACACCTCCTACAACAAAAATCTAGGAGATTTCAACTTCATTGCCCGAAGGTCGGTGTGCCTTCATAGTGCAGAGATTAGTTCCTTGTGCAAGAAAATAATACTATGGAAGAAAACTCCTAGAGAAAATTTATGGTTAAGTGAGGATGCTGGAGATCTCCATTACTATATTTATAAATTCACAAAAGAATAAAAGGCCATAGAAGCCTTGATCAAGAATAAAATGCCATATAAGCCTTGTTCTAGAAGAAAAGGCTACAAAAGCCTTGATCCTGAAGAAAAGGCCACAAAAGCCTTGATACTAAAGAAAAGGCCACAAAAGCCTTAATATTTAATAAAAGGCCACAAAAGCCTTAATACTGAATAAAATGCCACAACAACCTTGATCCTAAAGAAGATTCTAGAAGAGAGTATCTGAAAAAAAGTAGATTCATATTTATTACTAATACTTTGTTGTAGAGAAAGGAGATTCAGTGAGTTGGGAAACTTCTTACAAGAAATTTAGGAAGAGTATCTTCTTCAGAATCAATCCAACACCTAAAGAAAAATTGAATATGAAGATATCAGGAGAATATATCATTGAATAACTTTCATTCTTGGAATAAGAAGAAGGACTAGGAGAGTCCTACTCAAATCCAGAAGCAGTAGAATCAGATATCCAGAAGATCTCACCACCAACACTTCCAATAGTAGAAGGTTGAAGAAAAGGTCTCAAGGAAGACCAGAAGAATATGTAATATCAAATACCTTGGAGAGGTCTCAATGAGCATTTAGTAAAACATTTGGAGACCCTTACTAAAGAAATCATCAAAGGAGTTTTGAGAACTTATTGGAAAAATGCACTACAAAATATAGTGAAATATTTAGGACAATTGTTGTCATCCGAAAACAAGACCAAAATAAAAATAAGAATTTCGGAAGGAGTGCCAAATATCAGAAGAATATTTAGAAGACCTTAAGACATTCATAATCTTGAGAAGAATATCCTGCTTGAAGTCAAAATTTGACAAGAAGAATTGAAGATAGGAGAAGCCTAAAAAATATGAGAGATTTGAAGATTGCCTCTCATAGTAGGAAGGCACCATAAAGAATTCTCCAAATTTATAACAAAAGGAGAATATTGCTTGAAGCATTAAGTCACCAAAGTCTAGGCTTGTAAAAGAAATTTTGAGATCACTTTTTGGTGAAGCAAAAACTAAGCAACAAGATCCTACTCAAAGCAACAACTCAGTGATCTTAGACACCAAGATCTACACCCTCTACAGAAGTTGCAAAAGAGTTGCAAAAGCTTTCAAATAAGGTAAGAAACTATTGGTGCAAGTAGATTCATTAATTGGATTACTTATCAGATTTGTTCAAGCACCTTATATTGTATTAGAGTTGCAAAAGAGGAAACATTGAATTATAGTATTCAAAAATGCAAAAAGGGAAAAGTTACTTTTAAGGTTCATTTGCACATTACCTTTGGAGTTGATTAGATTACAAAATTACAACTATCTATCAACTACCAAATATCTACAATCGAAATAAAAATAAGACTAGATCCTACAAGTTTATTTGTAGTGAAATTGTAGAATAATTCTTGAAGATCCATTTCAGATTATTCTTGATTAGATGTAGTAAATTGATTAAGTGCACTTATAAGTTATTTTGAGAGTTGGTTGGAGTGATAAGGTGATATTTTTAGTGCATTAAAAGCAAAATATTAGTGGGTTCATTTGCACTACTATATTACTCTCAAAAAGCTTAGTGTTTATGTGTAGATATGCAAAAATGTAACACCTAAGCAATTATATGAAATCAAATTGAAAGCATAATCATGTAACCATCATGAGACAAAGGAATAAAGAAATGGTGCCCTTATCATTAATATTGAAATTTTCCTTTACAAGGTGGTTACAAAGATATCCCTCTTAGGGATAGATACCAATTTGATACAATTTACAATAAAGAACCAATGGTAGGTGTATTTCACAGGATCTTTGCACCCTCAAAACTGACTTGGGGAGGAGTTTCTTGTGACCTCCGTTGTGTGAGATAAATATTGATGAATATTCATGTTGATAGCTCCTGCCAAGATCTGAAATCTACACACAAGAAAACTTACAATATGTTAATAGAAAATGAAGAATCTCTCCTAATAAGGTCCATATTCCATGATAAAAAAATTGAAAGAAAGATGTTGAAAACAATAAAAAAATGTATGAAAACTGAAATAAACTATGTTACAAAGGAAATGCTGCTAAAGCTACTGTAACTAAGAAATATAGAAAAAGTAGATGTCATTGAGAGTCCATCATGGGGCATATTGGTCTGGCCTAATAATCATCAAAGGGTATGATGGCGGAACCTACAAGCCACTTCGAGGTGAAGTGGTTGCTGAACAACGGACTATTTCTTTGTGACCAATGCAAAAAATGTCAAGATTGGTTTTTTGAATTGATGTTCAAGGGTTGCACTCTTTGAAGCACAATTGAAACTCAAAAATTAGCACAAAATAAGGTGTTTGAGGGCAAAAATTATTGAATTTGATCTTCAAACTCCAACAGAATCCATTTTTGCATTTGATAGCTCCATAATGAGATTTTTGCAATACTTCATTGCTTATGAGATGATGTTCTCTATAGTAAAAAAATATATAACACTTCATTATGGAGAATTAGGGATAATATTTTCATGAAGGCAAGGCGTATTCTTATAGATTTTAAACATATGAATCTTGGCTTGCAAGAGAATCCAAATAACCAAGAATTGGTTAGGATATAGGAAGACAAAACATCATATCTAGAAACTTCTCGTGCTTTTCAATTAAAGCTTAATTATCCTGTAACTAATTTTTCTTAGCTCAGGATCTCGAGTTTGTTATAAGTGTAGACCTCCTAGGATAGAGTGGTCATGACTACTGGCCATCATAGGGTACATCAACCTTTAGAGGTCGCTCCTAGGTATGATGTTTCAGGCTACAAAAGATAGGTTACCCCTTTTTAAGTGATAAAAACCACTGTTAAGCCTTGGGGATGACCAAGGTGATTCGTATGGCCTAAAAAGGTGTCCCTATAGGTAGTCTCCTCAAAATGACATGTTTTAAGTGTCTACAGATGCCCCCTTTGGGATGTGTTGTGTGAAAGCACAACACTGAGCAAAAATAGACAACCTAAAGCCAAATTGAAGGTTGATTGATGTTCATTGATATGATCAACTTTAGATGCGCCAATCACAAAAGAGCATGTCTATTTGAATCATTGCCTCCAACACTTTGGTGGACTTTATTTGTGTAAAAATTTGGCAATCTGAAGGCATTCAGGTAGTTTTATGTTAATACATGGATCATTCCTTCAAACTGACAAAGGTTTGGTTTAACATTTTTGCTTTTTACCCTAGAAAAGAGGGAAGTGTATGATAGTTGTTATAAATGATTCTTGGATGAACATAATTTGCATGATTGTGTGTTTGATTATTGATTTTGATTATAAATTCTATTATTATGACTACCCCCTCAAGTGATGAGTTAATGAGGAAATGGCAAGTGATGAAAGTGATGATTCGCTTGACCAAGATGACTTGCTTGTGCATTGCAAGACTATAATAAATGGATAAGGGAAAAATCTTGTTACTACTATGAGTTCGACAATTATTGATAATTGTACATCTCTATCCCATGGAGTAGTCCATCCACATTATTTTCTTAGGGAATTAAGATGATAGCAATCTGATTTGATCTTGCGGTGAATCACTATGTTTGATGATCTCATAAAATTTCATGGAGGAATGAAATGTATGCCTCATTCCCTTAGAGTAGTCTTCTCACATGGCCTTCTTGGGGATTGAAGTGAAAACATGTCGATTCATCAATGAATTATTTTGGGGTTCAAGTGGCCTTATGGTAATTTACTCATCTTACATATTGTATGGATAGCAAGTTGTTGTAAGTGTATAGGGTAAATTACTAGGTATGAGGTACACTTGAGATTTTATTTGATTGATTTTTTTTATTTTTTTGAAATTTTTGATTAAAATGGATCATTAGATGTTGTTAAATGCCCAAATTGAGGCTCATGATGCTGACACAATATTTGCATTTAGTATCATTTTAAATCCATCTTGGGGTACAACAATGACATTTCACAAATTATGGGGCCATCCTAGGGTAGGATGGTCTCACCGAAATACGATTGCTCCACCCCAAAGCGATCAAGAAATTTGAAAGATATAAAAGCAAATTTTCAAAATTTTAATGTCATTTTTACAACTGGCAATGAGAGAAAAAGGATAAGTGAGGTAGAAGGGTGATTGTTTGGCATGGAATGCTACCAAAAACCCAACCTAACATGATCATGGACCAACTAGATGCCTCTATGAGTGAAGGAGTTAGATCTAGGAAGGTATAACTCTCGTTCCCTTTTTATTAATTTTACAAATTAAAATGAACCTCATTAAGTAATGGAAAAATGAACCTCACTAAACTACTTGTAACAAACCTCACACTAGATTAGGAATATCTAGACTAGGCTAGCTTAGTGGGTGGTTTTAAGTTTTTAGCATTTTTGGCATGCGGTTGTAACCCTTTTTAGGGGCCACTGTAGGATCGTCCTAGGCAGGAATGACTCCCCTATGGTAGGTTGGAGGTCATCCTGGCATAGGGCAGCCACGTTTGAACACCAACGGTCAAATTTTTGGTTTTTGGGGCAATTGTCCCAAGGTGCAGCAGTGGTGCCTACCGGTCGTTTGGGCCTAGAGCGACTACCAATTTTTTTTTTATTTGGATTGATTATGCATTTTTTTGTTTTTTTGGATTTTTGTGTTGACTTGTGTGATTATTGGGTATCAAATGACAGCCCATTGTAGGGAACCCATATTTCTTGGTGATTTTTGGGGTCATCTTAGGCATGATGATTGTACATGGTTTGGGGTGTGTTGGGGGAAATTCCTGCACCCTTAATAGATTTATCACACTATAAGACTTCCCTAATCCAATCAACACTATGGATTCTGGTGGATCCACCTCTTTAACTCAGGAAAATATTATCCTAAGACTTTAGATATATCAAGTAGGGTAAGGAAACCCCCAAGGTGAGCCTACAATATTTTTTATATGTTCATGCTCATTCAGATTTGCAAAAATGAAATAAAACTTCAACATAAAATTTGACCAATTTTGAAAGTCACTCCCACCTAGTGCTTCAATTTGTAGACCTATGCCTTATCCATTGGGAAATTATAGCCATACCTAAAGTATGATGAAGATAGAAGAGGGAGAAGATAAAACTTAGCCAATTACATCCATTCAAATAATGTAACAAAAATTATTCAATATCCCAACGAAAAAATATGCTATTTTCACATTCAAATGATGTAACATATAAATGGAAGAACACATAAAATTGCACATAGAACTACTGAAAGGAAGAAATAGGATTGCATTAAACAATATATCATTACAATGGGAGTCTGATCAGAATAACCACATCTCACTAAACTGGTACAAATAAATTCTCCATTCAAATGATGCAATAGATAACTGCAACTCTTTGTTCAAATTATGTAACAAAGAGCCTCCTAGCTTCCAATATCAGCCACTGTAAATGATATCAGTAAACTGGGTAGATCCTCAGCAAAACCTGCACAATAATGGGGAAGAAAAAGGGGTGAGTAGACAAGACACAAAAAGGAAAATACAATCCACAAGGATGGTCACACTAGTATACCTCTTGCAAAGCTACTGTGCAGAAACTTGATGATATTTCCTATAGTAGAAACTCTCTTAAATAGCTTGATGACTTGGTCCATAATTACAAAAATTATAACTACCTTGATTATGGCCCATAATTAGAAATTATCCATAATAGCCACTATCTCCATCACCTTTAGGTTTTTATTTTTTTTATTTTTTTACTTTTTTAGGGTTTAGGATTTTGAGTTTAGGGTTTTTAGATTTAGGGTTTAGGGTTTTAAAATTTAGGGTTTGGGGTTTTCTCCCCTTTTTACAATGTGAGAAACCCTAAAATAAAACCCTACATCTTAAAGCCCTAAAGATAAGAAATTACTATTTTTGGAAAATTTACCATTTTTAGCCAAAAACAACCCTATTTTTAGTAAGTCACCAAAAAAGCTTGGATGACCCTAAAAATTAAAACCCATCACCATATCACCCATATTAATCCTTCTATAAAATATCAACACCTACCCATTTATAGAAGTAATTATTTTTTGGACTTTTCTAAAAAACCACTAAAATCCATTTCTGGGGCACTAGATGAAGGAATTATTACTCTAAAAAATCTCAAAAAGGCCTGAAAATGGTAACCTAGGCCCAATTGTTAGTGATAAGCTAAGATTGTTAGTGCATTAAAAGTTAAATATTAGTGGGTTCATTAACACTACTATATTACTCTCAAAAATCTTACTGATTGTGTGTAGATATGCAAAAAAGTAACACCTAAGCAATTATATGAAATCAAATTGAAAGCATAATCATGTAACCATCATGAGACAAAGGAATAAATAAATGGTGCAATTCTCATTAATATTGAAATTTTTATTTACAAGGTGGTTACAAATATATCCCTCTTAGGGATAGATACCAATTTGATACAATTTACAATAAAGAACCAATGGTAGGTGTATTTCGCAGGATCTTTGCACCTCAAAATTGACTTGGGGAAAAGTTTATTGTCACCTTTGCTATATGAGATAAATATTTATGAATCTTCATGTTGATAGCTCCTACCAAGATATGAAATGTGTGCACAATAAAACTTACAAGACACTAATATAAAATGAATAACCTCTCCTGATAAGGTCCATATTCCATGATAAGAAATTGAATGAAAGATGCTGAAAACGATAAAAAGATGCATGAAAACTCAAATAAACTATGTTAGAAAACAAAGGAAATATTTATAAAGCTACTATGACTAAGAAATACAAAAACATTATATGTCATCAAGAGTTCATCATGGGGCAGAGCGGTCTGGCCTACTATCCATCAAAGGGTATGATGGCGGTGCTTGCGTGCCACTTTAGGACGAAGCGACTGCTGAACATTGATCTATATATTTGTGATCGATGTGAAAAATATCGAGATTGATTTGATGAATTGATTTTAAAGGGTTGCACTCTTTGAAGCATAGTTTAAACTCAAAAATTAGCACAAAATAAGGTTGTTTTATGGTAAAATATTGTTGAATTTGATCTTCAAACTCCAAGGGAATCCATTGTTGCATTTGATAGCTCCATAGTGAGATTTGTGCAGCACTTCGTTCCTCATGAGGATGTTATATCTAGTAAAAAAACTGATAATACTTCGTTGTGGAGAATTAGGGATAATATTTTCATGAAGGCAAGGCATCTTCTTATAGATTTTCAAAATATGAATCTTGGCTTGCAAGAGAAGCCAAAGAACCAATAATCAATTAGGATCTAGGAAGACAAAATGTCAGATCTAAAACCTCATCGTGCTTTTCAATTAAATCTTAGTTGTCCTATAATTGATTTTTCTTAGCTCAGGAGCTTGAGATTGGTAGAAGTGCATCCATCCTAGGGTAGATTTGTAGTGATTGCTAGTGATCATAAGGTATAGTGGCCTCTAGAGGTTGCTCCTAGGTATGACGGTCCAAGCTACAAAATATAGTTTGCCCCTGTTTAAGTGATAAAAATCATTTTTAAGCCTTGGGGTTGCCCAAGGTGAGTCATATGGCCTAAAAATGTGTCCATATAGGTAGCCTCCTAAAAATGACATGTTTTTGGTGTCTACAAATGCCCCTTTTGGGATGCGTTGTGTGAAAGCACAACACTGAGAAAAAATAGACAACCTAAATTCAAATTGAAGGTTGATTGATATTCATTGATCTGATCAACTTTAGATGCCCCAATAACAAAAGAGAATGCATATTTGAATCATTACCTCCAACACTTTGGTGGACTTAATTTGTGTAAAAATTTGGCAAATATGAAGGCATTCGGGTAGTTTTGTGTTACTACATGGACCATTAGTTCAAACTAACAAAGGTTTGGTTTAACATTTTTGCTTTTTGCCCTAGCAAAGAGGGAAGTGTGTGATAGTTGTTAGCAATGATTTTTGGACAAACGTAATTTGCATGATTACATGTTTTTTTAATGATTTTTATTATAAATTCTATGATTATGACTACCCCTCAAGTGATGAGTCAATGAGGAAATGGCAAGTGATGAAGGTGATGAGTTGCTTGACCAAGATGACTTGCTTATGCATTGCAAGACTATAATAAATGGAGAAGGGGAAAATCCTGTTACTGCTATGAGTTCGACCATTATTGATAATTGTACATCTTTATCCCATGGAGTAGTCCATCCACATGGATTTCTTAGGGAGTTAAGATGATAGCAATTCGATTTGATCTTGCGGTGAATCAGTATGTTCGATGATCTACCAAAATTTCATTGAAGAATAAAATGTATGCCTAGTTTCCTTGGAGCAGTCTAGTCGCATGGTCTTCTTAGGGATTGAAGTGAAAACATGTCGATTCATCAATGAATTATTTTGGGATTCAAGTGGCCTTATGGTAATCTACTCATATTACATATTGCATGGATAGAAATTTGTTGCAATTGCCAATTGTATAGGGTAAATGACTAGGTACAAGGTACACTTGAGATTTTATTTTATTGATTTTTTTGTTATTTTTGAAATATTTGATTAAAACGAACCATTAGATGTTAAATTCCCAAATTGAGGCTCATGATGCCAACAAAATGTTTTCATTTAGTATCATTTTGAGACCATCCTTAGGTACAACGCTAACATTTCACAAATTTTGGGGCCATCATAGGGTACGACAATCGCACCGAAATACGACCGCTCCACCCCAGAGCAATCAAGAAATTTGAAATATATAAAAGTAAATTTTTAAATTTTTAATGTTATTTTTACAATTGGAAATGAGAGAAAAAAGAGAATTGAGGTGGAAGGGCAATTATTTAACATGAAACACTACCAAAAACCCAACCTAACATGATCATGGACCAACTAGAGGTCTGTACGAGTGAAAGAGCCAAAGCTAGGAAGGTAGAAATCTCATTCTATATTTGTTAATCTTACAAATTAAAATGAACCTCATTACGTAATGGGAAAATGAACCTCACTAAACTACTAGTAACGAACCCCACACTAGATTAGGAATATCTAGACTATGAAGAACACAAGCTTATACTTAAGAGGGAGGTGAACAATATAAGACCTATAGCACCCTAAAATTGGCGTAGTTAAACCCTTAGTAAAAAGATAAAAATTTGAATTTTAACCCCGAAATCGCCCGTTAACCGCTCTCCCCATTTTTCATGCCATTTTTAGGAGTTGTTTTGACCGTTGGACGATATCATCGCCGATCAGACGAAATCGTCCCAGATCGGACGAATTCATCTGGAATAGAACGTCCAGACGATTTCGTCCCAAAACCAAATTTTCATAATTAGATTCTGTTTCAACAACCTCTCCAACTTGGGCAGAAGCGTGTCTACGTAGTTGGAGATTCCTCCACTGAGGATCTCCCAGATTGGGATGATCCCCAACCTCTTAACCTCCCCCTAATCCTATATAAACTTGGGATTTTCCCAGTTTATACCCCTAGCTGATCATTCCCCTGCAACTCTAGTTTTGTTGTATTAGAACATCCTCGCCCCCATCATTTGCATTTGTATTTTCAAGTTTTTCATTGCAGGTTTTCACTGTGCTTCAACTGGAGGAAGCTCGGATCGTCGCAGGCGATTCCAGACGATTTCAGATGATCCTGTCGTAGATCGACGATGATCTCATACGATTGGAGGCGATCTCGACTACAGTTCAGATTGGGGGCAACCAGAGCCCTGAGTTTGCATTTCTCATCTTTCTTCTTTATTTTACTATGCATTAGCTTGATCTATTTTCATTCTGCATCCTGGAGTTCACCTCATCTAGCATAAATGCATGATAAAGTTAAAATAAGTTATTAAAACAATGCATTTCCTTTAATCTGCTATCTAGATTTATCAATTAAGCATTCATACTATCATTTCTATTATTTTGCATTATTCTTGCAGTAGCATTTTTGGTTTTTGGTGTCTGTTTCTATGATTGCAGGCTTCTAACGGATTCGTCTGACGAATTCATCAGATCGACGATGATCTTGTCTGATCTCAGATGATCGACTGTAATCTGGGATGATTCTATGCAATTGCAGATGATCCTATCATATTCGGGATGATCTGGACTCTTACAAGCTTCAGAATCTTCATCAGACATCCGAAATCAGGTGCATTCTTTCTTATTTAGTATATTCCTGGTATTTAAGATTCATTTACGCTTTTTGTATTCATAAAAATCGGCATTTCATATAGAATAGCTTAGATTCATTCTGGCCAACCTAGGGATATGAATGATTAAAGTACAAAATGAACACATCAAACCCATTCTCAACCTAGGCATGGAAACTGCCACTCAAATTTTCCTGGTGAACCCCACCATCCATCGAAAATTCACCCTTATACCCCTCCCCCGAGAGGCGCGACCTTCAAAGGGCCTCTCAGTCCGAGGTATTGTTCCATCCTTCTCGCATCCCCCTTCCGGGCATGGATCCTTTAGCCTGAAGGTAAGGGCACAAAAAATTTGGGTCGATACATTTTGGTGAACCCGACGTGAAACTAAAAGCCTTCTGAAAACAAACAAAAGTAAAAAAATAATAACAATAAAAAAATAAATGCATTATTAAAAACATCTAGAATCATTAGACAAACAATTAAAGTTGCATATCATATTTAGATGGTAGATTATAATAAAAGACGAGTTGTCACCATAAATGTTGAAAATCAATTAACAGCCATAGAGATTACTTTTGTACTTAGAGTACCTCAAACAAATAGGGTTCAACCTTTGTGGGATGAACTTGATAGGAGATTGGATATTATTTCATCTAGATCAACCGAACTTAGGCAAATCAAGAGGTTTGTCCTAGATAGAATCCTGGATCCTGATCAGGTAACTTTGTACCATGAACTTCAGAGAGCTTGCCATAGGTGGTTAGCCGATAAAAGAGCACTTGTGTCTTCTGAATTGTACACCTTTGAAGAATACCTTGAGAATGCAGTTGTAGTACATAAGTTTCTATCTCGTATAGAGGATCAAGAAGTCATTCTTACGGATAGAAAAATATGGAATAGAGTTCCTAGAGCTGTGTTATATCGAGAGTATTGCCATGAGCTTTATTTCTATAGGTCAAAATCCGAGACAGATCATATTACTATAGCACACTTTGTCAAATTTTTGAAAAACCATTTTCAATTTGAAGAGGAGCATTTC
The DNA here is from genome assembly GCA_028583015.1 of Wollemia nobilis. Classification (NCBI taxonomy): domain Eukaryota; kingdom Viridiplantae; phylum Streptophyta; class Pinopsida; order Araucariales; family Araucariaceae; genus Wollemia; species Wollemia nobilis. Next base: position 7,053,530 of record JAQPPZ010000719.1, on the reverse strand, counting down.
ATGACTCCTGATGAACTTGATCCCATCAACGATATCCATAAACTATTTATAGAAAACTAAGTCATTTATGTTATTATTGTTATTTCTTGTAACTAGAATGCTATTTGTTATCTTTATAATAATATTATAAAAAAAAAAAAAAATAAAAACAAACATAAAAAAAAAAATCAAAACATTTCCCTTTTAAGTATTATAGTAGGTATATAATTAAAATATATACCTCTCAAACCTATCGCATATATATATATATATATATATATATATATATGTTTTGCTGAAATCTAAGTTTAAGCACAATGCCTAGACTTAGGAATGGAAAATAGATCGAAGAAGAAGAAGATTGGTTAGGAAAACCATTAAATAACCCAGATGTCCTTCCTGAAGATCAAATTCTGGAAGAAGGAACCCTAGATCAGCAAGAAGAAGATCTTGTTGTAGGAAATGAACAAGAAGAAACTAATAGAGAGGAAGGATCCTCATCCCCTAAAATGTCTCCGGGAGGAGCTGTTACTTTTGAAAACATGGATCAATTCTGGAAATTCATTAATACTAATATTGGTGTTCTTAATAGAGCAGTCCACATGGACAAGGATCGAATTAGTGAGACTCAAGCAACTCTAGAAGACGTATTTCACACACGCACTAATCCCTTGTCCTTTATTGAACAAGAGAGTGATCAAGCTGGACCATCCAATTTGGATATGGCAGCTATAATCCAGAACATGCAACAACAACAGGTTACCCAACCATCTAAAGTGCCTGTTAGCAAGCCTAGGGTCATTCCCACACAAAAGAAACCCTCATTTACTGCTCTATTTTGCCAAGCCATTGAGCAATATACCTCAAATCAGCAAAAACCCAAAACAAAACCAAACACCAATTACCAACAATCTGGAATACAACATAATACTATTACAAATCCTCTTCATAATACTCTTCCTACCAATGCTTTGCATAATAGCAATATAGCATCTAATCCTTATGTCACACCGTCATACACTCATAAATCCCATACCTATGTCCCACCAAACCAATATGGTGGACAAACTAGTAATCTTGAAACCATGGTGAAACAAGTTAGTTTCCCGCATGGATCAGATAGATCCCTACCGTCCCTCGTACAATTATCGAGAGATGTGTAGTCAACCTCTAGATCCTATAGTTGTAGCACAACCGTATCCTAAACATTTTCCTATGCCTGTCTTGCCCATATATAAAGGAACCGAAGATCCCATAGAGCATCTTCGTATGTTTAGGATAGCATGTCATGATATATCGCATGATGACTTATTATTGCTAAAAATGTTCCCAAAAAGTTTAGGAGGAATGGCATTAGAGTGGTATTATCAATTACCCACTAATTCTTTGAGGAACTTTGAAGAAACTGCTGAGTCTTTTGTGCATCAATTTAGTGCCTACATCGAAAGGCATGTGACCATTAAAGACTTGTACAACTTAAAACAAGACAAAGATGAATGTTTTGCCGATTTCCTAGCTAGGTGGAGACAGTTGATAGGAAAATTGCACTTTGTATTGCCTTATAGGGAGATGTTGGACATCTTTATTAATAATTTACAGGACCAACTATCTTATGAATTGTCAACTGCTACCTTGACCACCTTCGATCAGGCTATAGACTTAGCCCGAAGAGTGGAAGATGCTCTCATTAGGAGAGGTCAGCTTAAAAAGAAAGATGATGAGAAAACATCCAGAAATCAATATAAAAATAAACAAGTTGTGGGTGATGGAGTCACTGATAGTAGAAATATTGCTACTATTAATGCTGCGAAGACAACGGAGAAATTTATACTGAAACCTCCCGATAAACCTCCTCAAGAATTTACTAGATTAAATCAACCGTTATCAACCATTCTCCCACAATTATTAGAGCGAGGTTTGATTCAATTACCAACTATCTGGGAACCTGATCCAACTATACCCGGATACAGAGCTGATTTACACTGTGACTTCCATAGAGGACCTGGACACACTACCAACTCTTGTAAAATATTAAAACATAAAATACAGGACCTGATTGATAACAATGAGATGGAGGTACAAGCCTTTCAACCTAAGCAAAATCCTCCTAATAATACTCAAAAGAACATTCCTCAAAACCAGAATCAGAATGCCAATCAGTCATTGGACATATTTCAACATCCTTTACCAAAGCATGGCAAGGAAGTGGCTAATCAAATTGAACATCATAATGTTCCCCCTCCTACCCGATATGTAGGAACTATTAGTGGGCATTTACCTGCTCATGATTTGGAAATATTTGACACAACTTTATCCATGGTTACAACCAGGCCTCTACATAATATTCAGACACCTGATCTTAGTGATACAGAATATGAGACTGAGAGTGATATGGAAATCACCTCAAATCAGTCGAATAGCTCTGAAGATGAATCAGATCCTATTCTCCCTATCACAAGTCATATGGTCCCAGAAGAACCATTTCCAAGAAGAGTCACTACTCGACCATCGTCTCACCAATTAAATTCTAATGAGCAAGCCATAAATGCTAGACCAAGACCCATTCATCATCCGTAGAATAATATTGTGGGTACCATCGGAGCTGTTACTAGACAACAGGCTCAAAACTCTCAACAAGATCAAATGCAGAACAATGGATCAACTCCATTTGTTTTGAAAGTTCCTAATAAAGGGAATCAGGCACCTAATGTGCAACCTAAACCTCCTTATAATATTAATGAGCAACTATCAAACATTACAGACTAGAATTTCCCTTTTGGACCTTTTAAGATCCTCTCCTACACATAGAGATGAATTAATGCTCACATTAAGCCAGATGATGGTACCACAAGACATTCAACCTGAAGCCATGGCTAATACTATAATAACTCGTGAAGTTGATTGTATTGACTTCCGGGATAGAGACATACCTCAACATAGTTTACATAAGGATAACCCCTTATATATTACTGCCTTAATCGAAAATGTAGCAGTTAAACGAGTCTTGATTGATAATGGTTCATCTTTAAACATCTGCACTTTTGACTTCTACCAAAGATTTGGGTTTAGAACTGATGAAATGAAAAGAACTGATATGATCATAAAAGCCTTCAATGACGAAACACAAGAAACGTGTGGAGTTATTACCATCCCATTGCAGGTTGGTCCGAGAACCTTGGATACGATCGTGTTTATTGTACATTGCCTTGCATCGTACAATATACTCTTGGGTCACCCTTGGATCAATGCAATGCGAGCCATTCCCTCAACTTTACATCAATGTGTGAAATTCGAATTTAAGAATCAGTTGGTTACCATTCATGGTGATCCTAGACCCTTTGATATGTGTGCTTTGGCAGAACCTGTTGGAGTTCAATTTTGCCCTGCTTTATCATCCACACATCCTAATTCTCATTATCCATCTAAACGTGTGAAACACACACCCATAACGCCATCTACTTCTTCTCCATCAGTTCCACCTCTACATACAGCTCAACCATCCTCTAAACAAACTACATTAGGACCTCAAAAAGATCCTAATCCCACAACCAAGGCTTCTTGTTCTACTCCTATAACTTCTATACCTATAATAGAATCATCCATCGACATCTCTACAACATCTACATCCACCAAAGGCATAGTTTCCGCATCAGAAGATGTAGGAAATGTTCCTTCTACCTCTTATGCTCTTATTGACGAGCTCTTACCCGATTTATCTAAAATTCTTATATCATAGAAAACGAATGTTGCTATGCAAGATTCCCTTATTTTAAATAATTTGCCACCATCTCCTCATACCTTGGGTCTCCCACAGCCTATGGGAAGTATTTACCAAGTCGGGAGCTACGCTTTTATCTATAAGGGATATGACTGGGGTAGAATACCCAAAAACATCAAGACTCATTATGATGGATATGCTCGATGTTATTTTACTAATGAGTATATTAAAGCCAAATCTATAATGCTTAAATTGGGATATAAAGGGAAAGGTTTAGGACCTTTCCAAAATGGTATGAAAGAACCTTTTGAGGTAGAACCGTGGCCCGCCCGATGTGGTGTGGGCCTATTTCCTAGTAAGGGTCAGCCCTTCCCATTTGAGGATGATGACCAACTCATGTGTTACCAAGATTATTTGGATGAACATGATGCTTTGCGTTTAATGGATAAGCCATTTACATGTAATATGCTATCTATAGTTTACCCTGAGATGATCGTTGAATCCGACGATGAGTTGGAGGGAGATATCTTCCATGATGTCTCCGTTGAGGAATTATTACATCATGAATTTTATTTTAATGGCTCTATACCTACTATAGCCCAGCTTGAGGCCACGACTCCTCAAGATGAATTATCCAAACTAACCTTGGAAGAATTACAAGAATTGGGCGTTTCACCCACCCCACCTAATTTTGAGAAAAATCTACACATGGAAGTAGAAAATGTCATAAAAATTAACATTGGAACTGAGGATAATCCTCACATAATCAACATTGGATCAGAATTGAGTCAAGAAAAATAGGATAAATACATTGCATTTCTTAAATAATATGAAGATGTCTTTGCTTGGACATATGAAGATATGCCAGGTTTAGACCCTTCTGTAGTTATGCATCACCTAGTAGTCCATCCGGATGCTAAACCTGTTAAACAAAAACTTAGAAAAATGCATCCTAAAGTGGCCTTACTAGTCAAAGGGGAGTTAGAAAAACTCTTGAATGTCATTTTTATACAAGCCATTGATTATGCTGAATGGATCTCGAATGTAGTTCCAGTAACTAAGAAAGAAGCTACTAAGGTTAGGGTTTGCACAGACTTTAGAGATATTAATGTTGCATGCCCTAAAGATGATTTTCCTCTTCCCAATATGGATCAGATCATTGATTTTACTATTGGGAGTGGAATGATATCCTTAATGGATGGATTTTTTGGTTATAATCAGATCAGGATAGCTCTTGAAGATCAGGCTAAAACAACCTTTATTACCCCTTGGGGGACGTTTTGTTGGAAAGTGATGCCATTCGGTTTGAAGAATGCCGGTGCAACATATCAACGAGCCATGACTTATATTTTTCATGATATGATGCATGATATACTACATGATTATGTAGATGACATTATAGCTCGTTCTACTCGATGAAGATGACCATTTAGATGATTTGAGAAAAGTATTTAATCGGTTAAGGGAATATCTTATCCGATTGAATCCAACTAAATGTATATTCGAAGTTAAGTCCGATAAATTATTGGGGGTTATAGTTTCTTTACGTGGCATCAAAATTGACCCTCTCAAGATTGCGGCTATCACTGATATGCCCACACCCACAAATATATCAGAATTACGAAGTTTACAAGGTAAGCTTCAAGCTATCCGTCGCTTCATCGATAAGCTGGCAGATAAAACCGGACCCTTTCTTAAGCTTCTTAAGAAGGATGTCTTTTTCCATTGGGACTACGAATGTCAGCAAGCATTTGAACTCCTCAAACAATATCTTCTTAACCCACCTGTGCTTTCGCCACCTCGACCTGATCGCCCATTTATCTTGTATATTTCTGCTTCAGATTTTGCCTTAGGAGCTATGCTAGCTCAACTTGATGATGAGAAAAGAGAGCGTGCTAATTATTATATCAGCAGAACATTAATCAGTTATGAAACCCGCTACACAAAATTAGAGAAGTTATGTCTAGCAGTCGTATTTTCTACACAAAAATTATGCCATTATATGCTCAGTCAAAAAACGTATGTTATTGCTAAATCCGATCCTTTGCGGTATCTCATGAGTCGACCTTATTTATCTGGTCGCACAACAAAGTGGGTTCTTGCCCTAAGCGAGTTTGAACTCACGTTTATAGGACAAAAGTCTGTTAAGGGTCAAATCATAGCAGATCAATTAGTCTGCTGCACCCTTAGAGTCTACCCATCCCCTCATCATTGAGTTTCCTGATGAATGCCTTAAACTAGAGGCAGACCATCCAGAGCAATGGTCCTTATACTTTGATGGAGCCCGATGCATGAGTGGGGCTGGTGCAGGTATTATTTTAATATCTCCATAGAAACATCTTATACCTCTATCCTTTAAATTAATGTTTGCTTGTACTAATAACACTGCTGAATATGAGGCTCTAATCCTTGGCTTACGAGCTGCCTTGGCACTAAAAATTAAAAATCTATTGGTTTTCGGTGATTCTCAACTTGTTATAAATCAAATTAATGATGTTTATCAGACCAGAGATGATAAATTGCACCCATATAAAGCATATGTATTACAATTATTATCTTTATTTGATCAAGTTACCTTGGAAGCTATTCCTCGAACTAGCAATCGTGCGGCTGACGCTATGGCTGCAGCTGCATCTCTTTTACCCTTGGAGTTAGAGGACGAATATGCTACCATCATTATTCATCGACTCTAGGAACCCGCTTCAAATAAATCATGCTTAGAACCTTTGGATGTGTTTCTAATCAACGACACTACTCCTGACCTTTGGTACATTGATATCTTCAATTTTCTTCAAAATGGGACCTTCCCTGAAGATTTTAACAGAAACCAATGTCGGTTATTGCGTAGACGAGCAAGTCGCTTCATCATAATTGGCAATACATTATATAGGAGATCTTTTGAAGGTATCCTACTGAGATGTTTGAATCTAGAAGAAGCTAGATCAGCTTTGAGTGAAGCCCACGATGGATCTTGTGGGGGACACTTTAGTGGTAGCGCCATTGCTAAGAAGCTCCTTAGGATAGGATATTTTTGGCCTACCATGGAAAATGATGCACATGATTATGTGCGCCATTGCGACAAGTGCCAGAAACATGCTGACCTTGTCCATGCGCCTGCACAAGAGCTACAGGCTATTTCATCTCCTTGGCCCTTTTCAAAATGGGGCTTAGACATCATTGGAAAAATCAATCCTGTGTCATCTGATGGACACAAATTCATCATAACCACCATCGAGTATTTCACGAAGTGGGTTGAAGCTATGCCCTTAGCTTCTTGCACTAGAACCCAAGTTTCCAAATTTATTTTTAATCAAATTATTTGTAGGTTCGGAATTCCTGCAAATCTCATCTCGGATAATGGAACTTGTTTCAAAAATAAATATGTCAAGAAATTATGTCAAAAATATAAAATTCAACATCGTTGGTCCACTCCCTATTATCCTCAGGGTAATGGCCAAGCAGAAGCATCTAATAAAACATTAATTAAAATCCTCAAAATACTGGTCAATAAATCTGGCCGAGATTGGCACATTCAACTATATCCTGCTTTGTGGGCTTATCGAACTAGCGTTCGTACCCCCACAGGCACTTCACCTTTTGTTTTGGTTTATGGCGCTGAAGCAGTTTTTCCCTTTGAATTAGAAGTTCCTTCTTTGGCTCTGCTACTTCAAGATACTGAAGTAGGAGATGAATATCGTGCTGGCAGATTTAGTCAGTTGGAACTCCTAGATGAGAAGCGCATCAATGCTTTGGAGCATCTTCGAGCCTACCAGAACAAGCTTAAACGAGCATACCTCAAGAAAGTTCATCATCGATCCTTTGAGATCGATGACCTTGTCTTGAAAGAAAATAAAAAAAATACTAATGCAACTAAAGACCTTAAAGGTAAATTTGAACCTAACTGGCTTGGGCCATATATCATCACTACTAAATTTGGATCGGGAGCATACCGATTAGCTACCTTAGATGGTAAAGATCTTAAAGAACCTATGAACATTATGCATCTTAAATGCTATTATGCATAAAATCTGGTCATTTCATCATTGTATATATTGTTATTTTGCATATTGTTTCATTTTAGTCATTCATATAAAAATTTCAAAAAACAATCACATTGTGTATCTTCTCAATGCATCAATCAAAATCAAAATATAAAAACATCAAAATCATCAAAATCTTCAAAAACATCTTTTATTTTTGCACCTGTCAATTCTTGAAGTATTGCAGTTATATTTTCAGTTATTTTGGATAAATTAGCATTTATTTGGAATCCCGCACTTTCACACTCACATGCATAAATATCTTGATTTTATTTGGTATGATTATTAATCTCTCTTATATCAAAGTCCACAGTTGAATTAAATAAAGTTTTGAGCATAGAGAATTGATCTTGTTATTTACTTGAACCAAGTATATCTCTTCACATTAAAATGATTTCATTGCAAATTCGATATGATGCTACATAGTAGAAGTGGTTTCTTGAGCGAAAAGTTTCCCCTGCTATCCTATCATGCACATGGTCTAGAATATTTGAGAATTGACAAAAGGACAAGCTCACCCCTGCCCAGAATAAAAATCCCTTGCTCTACAGCCAATCCGAGCAAGTATCCCTAGTATAGGAAGAAAAAGAAAAGTCAAAGAAAATGAGAAAAAGAAAAATATCATTTTGTACCATCTCAACAATATTTCAGCATTATCTCAAGTTCCAAGCAAAAATACAAAAAAAAAAGAAAAGAAGAAGCAAGAGAAAAGAACAAGCAAAATGCAAATAAATCCCTTTCCCTACCCCTTGAAAAGAAAAGAAGGGTGAATGAGCTTGAATCCCTGGAATTCTCAATTATTCAAAAACTGTGAGGTAAGCCCCATAACAGGTGGTTTGTGCCCAACCCGCTTGGCCTTGGGTAATTCCTAGCGTGGTGATATGTCTGTCACATTAGCGACCTTCTTTTGTATAGACCTATGTCTGCTTATGGATCAGCTAGCTCTTGATGACCCGACTTACATAGTAGTCCGATACGGTTACATGCATATAAATCATGGTCAACGAACACTTATTTGGTTAATTCAAATTACTTGTATCAAATTATCTTGCTCAAAATTGGTCAATGAACAAAACAATTGCACACACATTTGTATTTGAGAGATTTTGTATCATTATGATAAATCAAGATCGGCAATGAATTCACATATGCACATGAGGATTCTTTATAAATCTACATTTTGTCTTTGAGATAATTTAAAATATTTATGCAAATATTTTAGAATAATTTCATCTTCTTATTTGAGAACATTTGCTTAGCATAAAAACAATTAAATACATTTCTTTCCAAAATCCAAAATTTTCTTTCAAAACATCTTCAAAAATCTAGCAAATAAAGTCACATTTATATATACTTTCGACTTCCGCAATGATGGTATAGTTCCTAAAACCTAAATTGGAATTTTATGCCTAGTGCAAGTCCTCATCTTATATATTTTCTATTTATCTCAAAATCAAAAACCAATTATGCAATAAAAATATTTTTGGATTTCGCGATGATGGTATAAGTCTATACCTATAATTCTATGCCTAGCGCAAACCATTGTTCTACACTTTTGATTTCTCATTCATTTTAATTCATAAAAACATATGGCTTACATCATTATGTTACACAATTGTGCTTTAAAAAGAACGAACACTTTTTCTATTTCATTTCATTATGTCAACATTCAATTTTGCAACGATGGTATAATTCCTAGGCAATTGTTCAAATTTCTATCACACTTAGGAATTTTATGCCTAGAAAAAAATCATATTTTTAATATTTCATGCATAATATTTTCATGAAAATCTGAAAACAAATCATCACCATCATCATTTTTCATCATCACAACACAAAGTCTTAAGACAGTCTCTTAAGCACTCTTTTACTTTTAACAATATTTCTATACTGGGATTAGCTTGACGACCTAGCGAGTGACGACTCCATGAAATGGTCTATAACAACGACAATGTCCTTTGAAATTATTGTTAGAAGTCCCTTTATTTTTCATCAAATCATACCACAACAACCAATTTGTTTACATCAGATTATTTCATTTAAAATTTTATGGCATGACATAAAATTATACTATTGCCAAACGACATAATTACATGAATAATCAATCAACAATTCAAAACTTAAAGCATCATAAAACATGTGGACAAGTCATATCACAAAAAAATCATATATATATATATATATATATATATATATCAAAATATCTATACATCATATCACAACTGGATTGGTATGCCACAATCTATACCCTGGCATACTCAATCCTCTCAAAAATATATACAATCTACAATCTATAGCAGCTAGTCTCGAGAAGCCCTCGAGCTCTCAGCCTCATCTCCTCTCCCACCCTGGCGTGGAGGAGGTGGTCCCATCGAGGTCCATGCTGTATCATGGGTCCTCGATGTCGATCATGATGATGTCCTCGATGACCCCATCATGATCGGCTCCATAATGGTAGCTGGCAATGGTATCCTCTAGCTCTCTGGAACCACGTGATAGTACAATCCTTGATAGAATGTGGTCTGAGCAATAGACCATGCTAGATCTCGAGTGCTCACCCCTCCACTTCGAGCCCTGAGTCATGTAGCCTCATCCTGTAGTGTCTGCACCTGAGCTCGGAGGTAGGCATTCTCAGCCTGGAGAGCCACCATCTCACTGCTCTCCCCCACCTCGATACCCTTGCCCTTATCGAGCGATGCTGGCCTCTCCCTCTACTGAGAAGGGAGTCCCTCCTCCCTCCTCTCTACCTGTTGTGGTCTCTCTGGAGACTGTGGCACTCTTCGATGTCTCTCCTAAGGAGACCATCATTGCTCCCTCCCCCGTGACCCCTCGTTGCATCGATAGCAGCCTGGCATCACCTCCCCATCTATCGCACCATAACGTGCATCGAACCCTGTGCCCTCATCATCCGAGGAGGGTGGATGCCTATGTACCAGGCATCATATCCATCTATCACCCTTGCATCATCCCCATCCACTGGCTGAATGGGGGCATCATCTGCATCCTTGACTCTAGAATCATTGCATATCTGGAGCCCCACTCAGTGTAGTACTATCTCGAATAGTCTGGGAGTACTCATAATCCCTAAGAGAAGGGATCCCCTACTATAGACCGAACTACCACAAAACTCGGTCATAGCGGTGGAGCTCTACCTCTCCCCACTCCATCCTCAGCCAATAGACTCACCTGATGCGAGCCAACTCCTGTCCATCCTCTCCCCACCCTGGATGCTCTCTCCATGGCCTCTAGGTGATCTGGTCAGGGATGAGGTCATCTAGCAACCTCCGAGACATCGATAGATCTATCCACCACTATGACCCTCTCTGGAGCCACCAATAGAAAACTCGGGGTCTCTCCCGGTCAACCCCTATCAGTGGAAGCCCTATCGGCCTCCACACCACAATGTGCTCCCAACACCAAACCTGTAGCAGCGATGTCAAAACTAGACATCGACCTCCCTTGTATACGACCCCATGCAGGATCCTATACAAGCGACATAGCACAAAGCTGCCCCAAGAAAATCTATAGTCGTGGTCTCTCATATCGTAGACCACATCTGAGAGTAGCCATGGTAACCTACATCCACTCTGGTGGCATAGTAGTAAGCCACCCACCACCCCTACCAAAACCTGAGTCAATCGAGATGCCCCAGGCATCTACCGCAATGTCTCGATGTTCACCCCACCCTTCTCCAGGGCGAAGCTAGGATCTCCACACAGTCGCATCATGGCATGGCCCTGATTGGCCATAGGAGTCATCAATCATCCCTGTATGGGGATCCTCAAGATCCTCCATACATCCTCTAGAGTGGGAGCCATCTCCCCTATCGGTAACCAAAAGCAGGATGACCCCGGATACCACCTCTCTGCTAGGGCTGTCAGTAGCCCCATGTCTATCGGTATTTATGGCATCTCTACCACATGCTGTAGTCCGACCTCTGCTAGTCGGTCTCGCTCCGCCTGGTCAAGTGTGGCTACATCATCTCTGAGTCCCCCGTATTTCCACTCCTAAATTTTTAGTAATCCCCTCTACAAAATAAATAATCAAACAACAAAAATCATTAATAGATAATCATTAAAATCAGTTAAATCAATTTAAATGATGATATCATCCACTATTGGACGATATCGTACTAAATTGAGTCAAATCATCCTTTGTAGGATGAAATCATCTCCGATTTCTCAACTTGGGGATCGCCCCTTGTTGGACGGGATCACCCCTATTTCGCCGATTTCACCCTCAGACGAAATCGACGATCTAGGGACGATTTCGACGAAATCGGGACGATTTCGTCCCGACGTCGTCGACGGCCTAAAAATGGCCGCGATGCCCCCAAAACAGTCAAAATTTAAATTGCAAACCACACAAATCAAATTAAAAACATAATTCACTAGGTTTAGATCCTTACCCGCAACCCGCGCCGGACCTCTGTCGATCTGTGCGCTGTTTCTACCATTTTGCCTGCAGAGCTCTAAAAATAGTGAAAATGAACAGTAAAAATGAATTAGGGTTTTACCCTATTTTTCTTAATTTTATTTAAAAACAACATTTTTTTAAATTTTGCTTTTCGCGCTTTTACCTCAAACGTTCGATTTGGGTAAAAACACGGAGGGGGCACCATAGTAAGCAGTTGTACGATTCGACCTAGAATCGTCGTCTAGAAAATTGAGTAAATTTTTGCTTTCTCGTAAAATGGGAAGAACTCGTCTTTAACGCATTTTCTTCGGAAAATTTGCTAAAGAGGGGGCAAAATGTAGCACCCTAAAATTGGCGCAGTTAAACCCTTAGTAAAAAGATAAAAATTTGAATTTTAACCTCGAAACCGCCCGTTAACCGCTCTCCCCATTTTTCGTGCCATTTTTAGGAGTTGTTTTGACCGTTGGACGATATCATCGCCGATCAGACGAAATCATCCCAGATCGGATGAATTCGTCTGGAATAGAACGTCCAGACGATTTCGTCCCAAAACCAAATTTTCATAATTAGATTATGTTTCAACAACCTCTCCAACTTGGGCAGAAGCATGTCTGTGTAGTTGGAGATTCCTCCGCTGAGGATCTCCCAGATTGGGATGATCCCCAACCTCCTAACCTCCCCCTAATCCTATATAAACTTGGGATTTTCCCAGTTTATACCCCTGGCTGATCATTCCCCTGCAACTCTAGTTTTGTTGTATTAGAACATCCTCGCCCCCATCATTTGCATTTGTATTTTCAAGTTTTTCATTGCAGGTTTTCATTGTGCTTCAGCTGGAGGAAGCTCGGATCATCGCAGGTGATTCCAGATGATTTCAGATGATCCTGTCGCAGATCGACGATGATCTCGTACGATTGGAGGCGATCTCGATTGCAGTTCATATTGGGGGCAACCAGAGCCCTGAGTTTGCATTTCTCATCTTTCTTCTTTATTTTACTATGCATTAGCTTGATCTATTTTCATTCTGCATCCTGGAGTTCACCTCATCTAGCATAAATGCATGATAAAGTTAAAATAAGTTATTAAAACAATGCATTTCCTTTAATCTGCTATCTAGATTTATCAATTAAGCATTCATACTGTCATTTCTATTATTTTGCATTATTCTTGCAGTAGCATTTTTGGTTTTTGGTGTCTATTTCTGTGATTGCAGGCTTCTGACGGATTCGTCTGATGAATTCATCAGATCGACGATGATCTTGTCTGATCTCAGATGATCGACTATAATCTGGGATGATTCTGTGCAATTGCAGATGATCCTGTCATATTCGAGATGATCTGGACTCTTACAAGCTTCAGAATCTTCATCAGACATCCGAAATCAGGTGCATTCTTTCTTATTTAGTATATTCCTGCTATTTAAGATTCATTTATGCTTTCTGTATTCATAAAAATTGGCATTTCATATAGAATAGCTTAGATTCATTCTGGCCAACCTAGGGATATGAATGATTAAAGTACAAAATGAACACATCAAACCCATTCTCAACCTAGGCATGGAAACTGCCACTCAAAGTTTCCTGGTGAACCCCACCATCCATCGAAAATTCACCCTTATACCCCTCCCCCGAGAGGCGCGACCTTCAAAGGGCCTCTCAGTCCGAGGTATTGTTCCATCCTTCTCGCATCCCCCTTCCGGGCACGGATCCTTTAGCCTGAAGGTAAGGGCACGAAAAATTTGGGTCGATACAAGATCACTTTTTACTTTTCTTTCCCAATTAATATTATACAATGTATAGATATCAATATCAACAATAGTAATCAAAGCAATGCACAAATCCACACACACAATAGAGACACCAATTTTACGTGGTTCACCCAATGTGGGCTACTCCACAAAGAAAATATTTCACTAAGATTTTCTCAATCAATCCTTGGGAATATTTTCCATTTTACAATATTTATGGACCTCGGTACAAAGGAGACACCAATCCCCTAATCAAGTTCATGGATATCTATTCACAAGATAACTCCTTTCTCCTTAGCTCTGATTGGTGATATTATAGAAGAACTGCTGCCCCCATTGCTCTAGCAAATGGATCTCTATCCACTAAATATGCATGTCCTCACTGCCATAGCTAATGGATTTCTATCCATTGGAGACTATCATCCTCTATACTCTGTCACCTTCAAATATATATCTCAAATTTATAATAAACACAGTCCTTTGATCTAGCACAAATTTGCTCAATCTCTATCTTTGGTCTGGTACAAACCTATCCTCAAATATACACCAAACTTTATCCTCAAATTTGTACTAAACACAATCCTTCAGTCTAGCACAATTCTATCCTTAATCTCTATCCTCTAATCTACACTAAACACGGTCCTTCAGTCTAGCACAAAATCTATCCTCAATCTCTATCCTCAAGACTTAACACAAAGCTTGACTTAATCACAAATCAACTTTGTTAGATCTTCCCCAAAACTTAACTCAAGGTTTGAATAAATAAATCAATCAAATCAGCTCTCAAGTTCAAATACTTGTCTCAAATATGCCTTGTAAGCTTCCACAAAATCTCACACTAATATATCCACAAATCCTCTCTAGAACTTGCCTAATATGCTCTCAATTCTTCACTAAGACTTACCTCAAATCTACTCAACAAGTCCTCACTAGAACTTATCCAGATCTGCTCAATAAGTCCTCACTAGAACTTATCCAAACTCATAGAAATATAAAGAGAATTTTTAGAGACTCAATATGCTTCACACTTATCACAATGCTCAATTAATTTCAATCACTCTTTTAGAAACATATAGAGAATTGTTAGAGACTCAATATGCTTCACACTCACAAAATCTCAATCACTTTCAATATCTCTTTTATCACAGAAACATATAGAGAATTGTTAGAGATTCAATATGTTTCACACTCATCCACACTCAACCTGTTTTTCAAATCAATTTAGAATATAGAATAATTTGTTTCATATAACTTGAATTATCACTTTAACACATCCTCTTGACTAGGCTCAACCAAGTCTACTCAACCAATCACTCAATGAAATAATCCTTACTCACAAACCCTAGTTCAAGCATATGAACACTCACTCAAATGTCTCCAACAATGCTTATCAATCAATCTCACATAACAATGATACTCATAATATTTATAAACCTTAGTTCAAGTTCTTCACTCAATTAATCACTTCAACAACAATGCTTATAAAACAATGTTTTATCAACAACTCTTTATTCCAGAAAACCTTGAAGCATTAATTCAAAACACACTCAACAATGCTAACCAAACAATCCTTTTCACTCCAACTTTGCATTCACAAATTTCAACAATCACTCACTAGGAAGATGTGCCCATACCTTTTGTTTGATGTAGAAGTGCCCCTAGAAAATCTGTCTCAATCACAATTTTCTCCTTTGCCAATTTCAATAGTTAGATGAAAAATATCACATTAAATCTCTTAACAAATATTTCTCAAACACAAAAATAATCAATCCCAAATACACCTTATTACTCCTTATTGAAATTAGCAATCATCAAATTACACATAAAAATAATCACTCAAAATGCTCCTTATAATATCTAATTTAATAAATCAAACTTTCAAAAATAACCCTTCAAAAATAATAATTGCCTACCCTTTTATCTCCCTAAAAATACTTAATAACCAAATTTAATTTAGGAAAAAATTAAATCTTACAAACCCTCAAAAATTATTTTTCAACCTTAGGCACATAAAAATATTTTCTATTTTCCTTCAACCTTAGCACATTCCAAATTAAGCGACAAACCCAACAATCATCAGCGCATACCTTTGTCTCAACCACTAAAAGGCCTTGGTGGGTTTTGACCCCGAAACCTCTCCACCGAGCGCCTTACCAAGGTGCTAGCCCACCACGTGGGCTAGGCACTCCCACGAGGAGGGGAAGGCGCTTGCCCCCCTTTATCTCCTCATTGGCATCGCTTCAAATAAAATGATGACCTTTCTTCCTTGCCAAACATGAACACTATGGGATTCAAACATGTGTCCTCCTTGCCACAAATGTCTTAACACCTTCTATCATTGCCAGTTGTGCTATGTGGTGCTTGTGCAAGGTGAGAGGAGCCTAGCTCCTATTTTTCCCTTCTCTTCCGTCGAAGACTTTTCAAACACAAAAATCGTTGCTCTCTTTCTATGCATAAATCAGAACATTGGCATTCGAATAAGATATTAGTGGGGAGTCTTAAGGCAAAGATTTTACCTTTATATATATGTAGTGCCTTGATGTTATACACGTTGGTGCTCAAATCAAATTTAAAATTTTGATTTATAAACTTTGCTTTATAACCCTTTTAGGGTTTATTTAAATTAATAAAAATTAATTTATAATTAAATTAAAATTAACTTAAGTAACATGAAAGTTAATTAAATTAATTAATAAATTAATTTATAATAAAATTATATTAATTAATTTATAATTAATTTAAATTTCCTTTTTAATATTATAATAAACTATTATAATATTATTTTCCTGGCCTTCTTCTTTTCCCTTTAGACCTCATTTGATCATTTGGAATCGGGTCTTGATCAACTAAAGGTGAACTATCCTTTTGCACTTATTGGAGAACCTAAAATTGATGTTGCCCATTGAAACTGCCATTGATTGGTGCTGAAATCTTGACATCAATGACCACTCACTCTTGACATCAATGAAAACTCATCTACTCAAAATGCCCAACAATATCCCCCTTTATCATGTGAAATTGCTCCCCCTGACTCAATGCTCTCTCATTAAATCAAATCTCTCCCCCTTACTCAAATATCTCCCCCTTTGACATCAATGGCAAAGGGCCACCTTTGGGGCTTGGGGCTAAGAATTAGTCTCTTAGCTTAGGCCCTCCCCTACCTCCTCTTGAGGTGGTTAATTATGGGGTGGGAGTATTTCTACTCCCAGTAAGCACTAGTCTTTACCTTTGTCCTCTTTCCTTTTTATTTGATTCTTTTGATTCCTTTGATTGTTCCTGTTCATATCCATGTTCCTGTCCCTATCCATATTCCTATTCTTTCTCATGTCGATATTCTTATTCCTATTCTTATTCATGTTCATATTCTTGTTCATGTCCATATTCCTGTTCCTATTCATGTTCCTGTTCATGCTTGATTATGGAATGTCTGCTCTACACCACTTTTTTGTATGTCCATAATTATTGTACTTATAACACTTAATGTTATTATTCCTTGGAGGTGCAAATGTCTTGGGATTTCTCCTAGTGAATCCATCTCTATTCTTGTCATGTATCTTGCAATTCATTGCCTTGTGACCAAATTGATTACATGAGTAGCAATACCCATGGACATGTTTCCTGTTCCTGAAGTTCCCATATTCTTGACTTTCATGTGTCATGCACTATGAAGCCATGTGCCCAAACCTGTGACATGAGAAACATCATCCATTGAAATTTCCTTGCCTTGACCTCATTGGTCTCTTAGTATATTTTTCTTTATGTTGGTTCCTGTTCCATCTATTTCTTCTTTGTGCATTATTCCTTTCCTTGTTGAACTTTCTGTTGTCCAACTCATCCTCAAAAGTCTCATTTTCTCTTACACTGTCTTCTTCTGAAGTTTCTTCTTCTTCAGAACTTGAGGTTGACTCTGTTTCTTGTTTCCTTTGAGCCTGTTCAAAACCAAGACCTATTTTATTTTTTGACCTTCTTTGTACCTTGATCATGTTATCTACAATATTTGAACTCTTTCCAAACTTGTGTAGCTTATCCTTGGACTTTTCTAAATCCTCCCTTAGTAGAGCTACTTCCTTTTCTAACTTTTCACATTATAAGACCTTTGCTTCTAGATTATCCTTGAACTTCTTTGTCTTAGCCATTGACTTGTTTAGATCCTCTATAAGCTTTCCTCTCTCTTCATCACATTCTTGAAACTGAAACTCAAGTTGGGAATTTTGCTTTCTTACCTTATTTAAATTTTTAAGAGCATAAATAAGCTCTACCTCAAGATCAATTCTTCCTCTATTTGTTTGTCTTTGAGAACATCTTCATTCTTTTCTGACTTGTCTTATGTAGGATCACATCCTTCTTCCTCTAGTGCCATTAGAATATTCTCTTATGGTCCTTCAAGTGTATCTTCATAGTCGTCATCACTGAAACTAAAATCATTCCTTGTACAACTATCTTCAAGATGTCCAAAATTACCACATCTAAAACACTTGAGAATTATTGGTGACCTTAACTTCTTCTTTTTCTTCAATAAGAAATAAGACTTCATCTTTATCATTGTCTAAAAAACTATTATCACTATCACTTGAGTACTTACTTGCCTTGTTTGCATAGTATCTCTTCTTTTGTCTTTGAAAGAACTTCTTTCCTTGTTTGCATTGTCCATCCTTGCCTTTATTTTGGTACATGATTATTTTTTATTCCCTATTTCTGTGATCATGTTTTTCTTCATCATTATTATTTTAATCTTTTTGACAATAAGTTGCATAGTGACCATACTTTCCACAATTGAAACATGTAACATATTTTGCATCTTTAAATATTTTTGAATCCTTATTCCTTCTGCCATAATTAGCTTCTTCATCACTGTATGACTCATTGCTTGAATCTAACTTTTTACCCTTTGTCTTCTTAGTAGCTTTGAATGCTACTTTATTCTGGAAATTAGGTTCCTCTTTTGTTCTTAACTCAAAAGTTGTAATAATACCAAGTAACATATCTCTTGTCAAAGAATCACCATATTTTGATTCTTCTATAGCAGAAATATTTTCACTAAATATTTTTGGAAGAGATCTTAATACCTTATTGCAAACATCTGATTCTTCAACATTAAGTCCAAGTACTTGCATGTCATTAACAACCTCATATACCCGAAGTAGATAAGTACTAATGTTTTCCTCATCCTTCATTCTTAACTCTTCAAATTGCCCTTTGAGATTTCATATCTTTGCCCTTTTTACACTTTTATATCCTTCATATATGTTTTGCAACTTATCCCAAATTCCTTTTGCATCTCTACAATGCATAACTTTTATTGATTTTGTTTTATGCAAACCTCTCAAAATTGAATTTATTGCTTTTGAATTGTAATATTTGTTGGCAATTTTGGGTACTTTGGGTACATTGCCTTTGCTCAAGTGTATAAGTTGTCATTGATGTCAAGAAGCTCTTGAAGGAATTTGATTTGATGTCAAACAATTTGTTTTGATGAAGGTTACGACATGACAGTTTCAAAGGTCTTTTGTAAACCCCAAGTTGGCAGGTTTAAAAATTACGGTGGATGCATTAGTTTAATGCATTTGGGTCCAGGAGGAAGTATTTATTTAAATAATTAAAAACCTTGTTAAGGTTCCTTTTAATTATTTTTAAATAAATATTAATTTATTTGTTTGCATTGGGTTTTCCTAACCCATGGCGCAAATGTCTTAACTATGATGCCGCTATGTTCTAAGATTGTGGGCGCTAGCCAAGACCTCCACCGACGTGTTAAAATCCTCGCCGAAGTCAAGATTTTATGAGAAAAATATGCATATAAATCTCCCACGATGAAGATCAAAGATTTTCTATCCACATTTTTTCGAAAAGTGTTGCTCGCTGTGATTTCGTGATCTGATGTTCGATTTCTTCCTTGCTGAGATTTTTTGATCTGCTATTCGGATATCCGCCATTCATTCTCTATATCCGTTGTAAGGTTTCATCATCGTCAATTCACGTCAGAATACAGGGAGGCCTGTTGTTTATTTTAGCCTTGGCACAAAAGGTACAAGGGAAACAAAGTGAGGTTTAAACCTCACCGGATGCCTTTGGTGCATTGGTAGCGGCTAGGCTAATGGCATGCTACCCGAACGGGAGGTTCCGTGTTCGAATAACACGAAAGGGTTTTTCTTCGTTGAAGTGTACGCAGCGGGTGGTGTTAGATTTCATGTGCAATTTCTCCATAGCGTGATTTTTGGTGTTGGCCAAGGTATTTTCGAAATTAATTTTTGCTAGTGTATTTTGCGGATGGAGGAAGTTTATTAGAGAGAAAAATAGCTTAGGATTTATAAGGAGTTTGAAGCTTGCTTTATTTTGATAAAAGATTCTTTTGAAAGTGTTGTTTGCATTATCTTATTGCATTCCTATGAGAGATAAAGTTTATTGTTGATAAGACTATAAGGGAGAAATAAGGTGTATAAGGGATAAATATTTCTTGTCATGTTGAGAGTGCTTTTGGTTGATTATGGAAATGAAAGCATGATGTTTTAAGGTTAGAATTGCTTCTTGTGTGAAGTTGTGAAACCTTAAGTGGGCAGCTTTGAGATTGAAATTAGCTTTCATTAAATTGGTTATAATCAAGCTATTCTTTACTTGGTTAAAGTGTTGGGCTTACTCCTTTGTTGATGATTTGAAAAGTTGTTTTGTGCTATTGAGATTTGAGTTGGTGGATGCTTTTTGTTCAAACAATATTGGAAAGAAAAGGAGTTCTACTTGTTTCCTTTTCTGATGTTGATTGTGAAATGCTTCAAGGTTGTGTTTTGAGTTGAATGGTGTTGACTGAACCTTGTTTGATAAGCATTATTGTTGAAGCCCTAATTGATGGTGAAAAGAACATGAGTATCATTGTTATGTGATTCTTTGCATAGTTGGCAATTGTTGGGGTTTCATGTTCTTGAAAGAAAGCATTCTATCCTATCCATTTCAGATATTGAGTTGAGTTTTCATATTTGAGATTGAGATTGAGTTGAGTTTATTTGAGTTGAGTTTTGAGATTGGGAGTTGAGTATAGAACATATTGAGTCTCTAACAATTCTCTTTATTCTTCTATGAGTTTGACAAATCACATTGGGTCTCTAACAATTCACTTTGTGATTTCCTACTAAGAAAGTTTTTCTTGGTGATCTTGCTGAGTTTTTGGACAAGTTTCGATGGGGAATTGTGAGCAATTTTTGGACAGGTTTCGATGGGGACTTAAGAGCAGTTTTGGACAGGTTTCGGTGGGGACTTGTGAGTAGTTTTGGATAGGTTTCGGTGGGGACTTGTGAGCAAATTTGGACAAGTCCTAGCAGAGGACTTGTGAGCTGAGTTTGATAGTTCTATCATAGAACTTGAGGACAGAGGTGCACTGGTCCTATGAGAAGAACCTGACGACAGATTTGGCAAGTCTTTGAGAAGGATTGTATACATAGGATTGATTTGTTCAAGAGTTGGACAGATTTGATAGATAGAGGAAGACTTGTACTAGACCAACTGACTATGTTTGGTATAGGTTGTTGAGCTGCTATGGACATGATCATAGAAGGTAGAGGTCTCTTAGGCTAAGCATTGAGGACAGGAGGTCTTCGGTGGAAAGGAGTTCCATGTGCTGGCAAGAGGTAGAGGCAGTTGATCTTTTGAGGGATTATTTCTAGAGTAGAGGGGAAGGTATCTCCTTTGAGCAGAGGCTCATAAATTCTGATTGGGGGAAGGTATCTCCTTTGAGTAGAGGCTCATAAATTCTAAATGGGGGAAAGTATCTCCTTTGGGCCGAGGCTCATAAACATTGTAATTGGGAAGGATTCCCAAAGAACTTTGAGATAACTTTTAGAGAAAATTTTTGTGGATGTAACCCAGCCATTCTGGGTGAACCACATTAAAATTGGTGTCACTTTGTGGATGATATGTGCATTGCTTTGATATTGCTTTGGTTATATTGCTTTATTGTTTTGAAGTATAATGGAAAAAGTAAAAAGATGTCTTATACTATTCACCCCCCCTCTCAGTATAAGCTTGTGTTCTTCAATTGGTATCAGAGCAGGTGCCTTCAAAAAGTTTAACAACTTGAAGGAAAAGCTAGTAAAGAACACAATGGATCATTCAAGTGGCAATTCAGCACCTATTCTTGATGGGTCAGATTTTGGTCTTTGGAGTGCAAGGATGAAGGTTCATCTAATGGCACTTGGGAATGAGGTTTGGGAAGTGATTGAAGATGAGTACACTATTCCTGAACATGGTCCTAATACTAAAGAGGAAAGGTTCCTACATCATAGTAATTCAAAAGCAATGAATGCAATCCTGAAAGGCTTACAGAAAGCAGATCTCACCAAAGTGATTCACTGCAAGACAGCTAGTGAAATGTGGAATCAGTTGAAGGTGGTCCATACAGGTGATACAAATGTCAGAAAGGCCAAGTTGAGACACTTCAAAGGTATGTTTGAACAACTCAAGATGAATGATGATGAAAATATTAGTGATTACATGATTTGTATGGATGAGGTTGTTAACTCCATGAAAGACTTAGGTCTTGAGCTTGCTGAAAATGATGTTTGTGATAAGATTTTAAGATCTCTTCCTAATATATTTAGTGAAAAGATTTATGCTATTGAGGAAGCTAAAGATTTGGATAAGTTGAAAAAGGATGAGCTCCATAGTATACTTGTAGCATTTGATTTAAGAACTCAAGTGAAGGTTGATGTCAAGAAAGAGGCAACTTTCAAAGTTACCAAGAAATCCAAGGGTAAACAACTTCAAGATAGTGATGAGTCTTCTAGTGATGAAGAGGCATATTACAACAAAAAATGCAAGTTCTCTAGAAAGCAAAAAAGTATGAAAAATGTAAGATGTTTCAATTGTGGAAAGTTTGGTCATTATGCTACTGACTGTACTGTTCCCAAGAATGAAAGTGATGAAGATAAATAGGATTCTAAGAGCAAGGATTCTAAAAAGCACAAGCATCACAAGAAAAACAAAGATGAGCACAACAATCAAGGAAAGAGGTATTCTCATAAGCACAAGAAGAGTTTCTACCTATACAAAGCAAGTACGTGTTCTAGTAGTGATAGTGAATGTTCTTCAAGTGATCATGAAAATGAGATGTTGTTCATATCAGAAAAAGAGGAAGAACCGAAACATAGATTCATTATCATGAAATGTCTTAGATGTGGAAACTTTGGTCACCTTGAGGATGATTGCACAAATAATGATTTGGTTTCTAGTATGTATGAGGATGCTTCAGAAAACTATAAGGAAGATGCATGTATGGTTTTTGAAAAGGGTAGCACCTCTAGTGATAAGAAATATGAAAAAGGCTTTGATGATTCAAAAAGCAAACAAATAGAGGAAGATATAGAGAAAGGAGAAGTAGATCTTAAAAGTGAACTTATTAGTGCTCTTAGTGCTTTGAAAAAGGAAAGAAAGAAGAATGCTAGACTCAAGGATAAGTTAGATGAATGTTGTATGGAGAGAGATGATCTTATAGAAAGTCTTGACTTCTCTATAGCTAAGACATAGGAACTCAAGGATGAGTTAGAGTCTAAGGTTCTTGAGTATAGTGAGTTAGAACAGAAAATGGCTTCTTTGAAAGAGGAAAATAAAGAGTACAAGGATAAGCTTTACAGGTTTCAAGATAGCTCCAAAAAGGTTAAGTCACTCATCAAAGTTCAAAGAAAGATAACAGATAAAACATGCCTTGGTTTTGTTAAGCCACACAAGGAACAAGTTGGAGAGTCTAGTAAGAGACTCCAAAAGGAAGAGAGTTCTGATGAGGAAAGTATTTCAGAAAAGGATTCCTTGAATGATAGATGCACAGAAACAAAAAACATAATTCAGAATGAGAAGAAGAAGTTTTCAGAACCTAAGAGGTCAAATAAAGGAAAGTTTCAAGGTAGATGTTTTGCTTGTCACAAGTTTGGTCACATGGCTTCACATTGCATGGCTCAAGTGAAGAAGGTAAATGACAGTTTCAGAAGTGCTAGTTACTTTCAAGGGTATTGCTACTCTTGTCAACAGTTTGGGCACAAGGCAGTTTATTACAAGGCAAATAATAGGAACAAGTTTGGTCAGAACAGGTTTGGTCAGAATAGGTTTGGTCAGAACAGGTTTGGTCAGAACAGGTTTGGCCAGAATAGGTTTGGTCAGAACTGGTGGATTCAAAGATCAGGTTTACCTCAGAGAAACAACATCGTCAAGTGTTTCAAGTGCAACAATGAAGGTCATATAATCAGATAGTGTAGAGCTAAAATTCCAAAATACAGGAACAAGAACAGTGGCATGATCAGGTCCAAGGATCAAGGCATGGACAAGAACAGGGATGAGAACAAGAACAAGAACAGTGACAAGAATAGGAATATGGGCAAAGATTTCAAGAGAAGGCCCGGTA
Source organism: Wollemia nobilis (assembly GCA_028583015.1). Lineage (NCBI taxonomy): Eukaryota > Viridiplantae > Streptophyta > Pinopsida > Araucariales > Araucariaceae > Wollemia > Wollemia nobilis. Next base: position 7,029,252 of record JAQPPZ010000719.1, on the reverse strand, counting down.
AGGAAGTTATAGACATTGATGATGATCAGTGCCTAAAGTGGGCAGCTTTGAGATTGACATTAGATTTCATTAAATTGGTTATAATCAAGCTATTCTTTACTTGGTTAAAGTGTTGGGCTTACTCCTTTGTTGATGATTTGAAAAGTTGTTTTGTGCTATTGAGATTTGAGTTGGTGGATGCTTTTTGTTCAAACAATATTGGAGAGAAAAGGAGTTCTACTTGTTTCCTTTTCTAATGTTGATTGTGAAATGCTTCAAGGTTGTGTTTTGAGTTGAATGGTGTTGACTAAACCTTGTTTGATGAGCATTGTTGTTGAAGCCCTAATTTATGGTGAAAATAACATGAGTATCATTGTTATGTGATTTTTTGCATAGTTGGAAATTGTTGGGGTTTCATGTTCTTGAAAGAAAGCATTCTATCCTATCCATTTCAGATATTGAGTTGAGTTTTCAGATTTGAGATTGAGATTGAGCTGAGTTGATTTGAGTTGAGTTTTGAGATTGGGAGTTGAGTATAGAACATATTGAGTCTCTAACAATTCTCTTTATTCTTCTATGAGTTTGACAAATCACATTGGGTCTCTAAAAATTCACTTTGTGATTTCCTACTAAGAAAGTTTTTCTTAGTGAGCTTGCTGAGTTTTTGGACAGGTTTCGGTGGGGACTTGTGAGCAGTTTTTGGACAGGTTCTGGTGGGGACTTGTGAGCAGTTTTGGACAGGTTTCGATGGGGACTTGTGAGTAGTTTTGGATAGGTTCCGGTGGGGACTTGTGAGTAGATTTGGACAAGTCCTAGCAGAGGACTTGTGAGCTGAGTTTGATAGTTCTATCAGAGAACTTGAGGACAGAGGTGCACTGGTTCTATGAGAAGAACCTAAGGATAGATTTGGCAAGTCTTTGAGAAGGCTTGTATATAGAGGATTGATTTGTTCAAGAGTTGGACAGATTTTATAGATAGAGGAAGACTTGTACTAGATCGACTGACTGTGTTTGGTATAGGTTGCTGAGCTGCTGTGGACATGATCATAGAAGGCAAAGGTCTCTTAGGCTAAGCATTGAGGATAGGAGGTCTTCGATGGAAAGGAGTTCCATGTGCTGGAAAGAGGTAGAGGCAGTTGATCTTCTGAGGGATTATTTCTAGAGCAGAGGGGAAGGTGATATCCTTTGAGTAGAGGCTCATAAATTATGATTGGGGGAAGGTATCTCCTTTGAGCAGAGGCTCATAAATTCTGATTGGGGAAAGGCATATCCTTTGGGCCGAGGCTCATAAACATTGTAATTGGGAAGGATTCCCAAAGAAATTTGAGATAACTTTTAGATAAAAGTTTTGTGGACGTAGCCTAGCCATTCTGGGTGAACCATATTAAAATTGGTGTCACTTTGTGGATGATATTGTGCATTGCTTTGATATTGCTTTGGTTATATTGCTTTACTATTTTGAAGTATAATAGAAAAAGTAAAAAGAGGTCTTATACTGTTCACCCCCCCCTCTCAGTATAAGCTTATGTTCTTCAATATTGTAGAAGCTTACCTTCCTTATATTTAGGTGGATCAACTGGTGGTATGTATCCATTTTCAAATGCTTCCCAAATTTCATTGCCAAGTGCCATCAAGTGAATCTTCATTCTCATACTCCAAAATATATAATCACTTTCATCAAATATTGGTGTTGAATTATCTGAGGATACATTCTTAGAATCCATTATGTTCTTGAAAGCTTTTTCTTCAAGCTATTAAACTCTTTTGAAGGAACCCACTCTGATACCAATTGAAGAACACAAGCTTATACTGAGAGGGGGGGTGAACAGTATAAGACCACTTTTTACTTTTATTTTTCAATCAATATTATGCAATGTATAGATAACAATATCAAAAATAGTAATCAAAACAATGCACAAATCTATACACACAATAGAGACACCAATTTTATGTGGTTCACCCAATGTGGGCTACTCCATCGAGAAAATCTTTCACTAAAATTTTCTCAATCAATCCTTGGGAATCCTTTCCATTTTATAATGTTTATGGACCTAATTCCAAAGGAGATACCAATACCCTAATAAAGTTCATGGATATATATCCATAAGATAACTCCTTTCTCCTTAGCTTTGATTGGTGATATTCTAGAAGAACTGCTACCCCCACTGCTTTGGAAAATGGATCTCTATCCACTGAAGATGCATATACTCACTACCTTGGATAATGGATTTATATCCACTGGACACTTTCATCCTCTATACTCTATCACCTTCAAATATTAATCTCAAATCTAAACTAAACATAGTCCTTCGATCTAGCACAAATTTTCTCAATCTTTGTCTCTAGTATGGCACAAAATTATCCTCAAATATGCACCAAAATTTGTCCTCAAATATATACTAAATACAATACTTTGATTTAGCACAAATCTATCCTCAATATCTGTCCTCTGATCTGCACTAAACACAATCCTTTGGTCTAGCACAAAATATATCCTCAATATTTGTCCTCAAGCCTTAAGACAAAGCTTGACTTAATCTCAAATCAACTCTGCTAGATTTGCCCCAAAAATTAACTCAAGGTTTGTACAAATCAATCAATCAACTCAACTCTCAAGTATTCTCAAATACTTATCTCAAATATGCCTTTTAATCTTCCACAAAATCTCACACTAATCTATCCACAAGTCCTCTCTAGAACTTGCCTAATCTACTCTCAAGTATTCACTAAGACTTACCTCAAATCTGCTCAACAAGTTCTCACTATAACTTATCCAAATCTTCTCAATAAGTCCTCACTAGAACTTATCCAAACTCATAGAAACATAAAGAGAATTGTTAGAGACTCAATATGCTTCACACTTATCACAATGCTCAATTAATTTCAATCACTCTTTTAGAAACATATAGAGAATTGTTAGAGACTCAATATGCTTCACACTTATCACAATGCTCAATTACTTTCAATCACTCTTTTAGAAACATATAGATAATTGTTAGACTTAATATGCTTCATGCTTTCAATCTCTATTTTATCATAGAAACATATAGAGAATTTTTAGAGACTCAATATGTTTCACACTCATCCACACTCAACCTATTTCTCATATCAATTTAGAATATATAACAATTTGTTTCATAGAACTTGAACTATCACTTTAACACATCCACTTGACTAGGCTCAACTAACTCTACTCAAGCAATCACTAAATTAAATAATACTTGCTCACAAAACCTAATTCAAGCATATGAACACTCACTCAAATATTTCCAACAATGCTTATCAATCAATCTCACATAACAATGATGCTCATGATCTTTACAAACCCTAGTTCAAGTTATTCACTCAGTTAATCACTTCAACAACAATGCTTATAGAAAAATATTTTATCAACAACTCTTTATTCCATAAAAACTTGAATCATTAATTCAAAACACACTCAACAATTCTAACCAAACAATCCTTTTCACTCCAACTTTGCATTTACAACTTTCAACAATCACTTACTAGGAAGATGTGCCCATACCTTTTATTTGATGTAGAAGTGCCCTTAGAAAACCTGTCTCAATCACAATTTTCTCCTTTGCCAATTTCAATAGTTAGATGACAAATATCACATTAACTCTCTTTCAAAATATTTCTCAAACACAAAAATAATCAATCCCAAATACACCTTATTACTCCTTGAAATTAGCAATCATCAAATTACACATAAAAATAATCACTCAAAATGCTCCTTATAATCTCCAATTTAATAAATCAAACTTTCAAAAATAACCCTTCAAAAATAATAATTGCCTACCCTTTTATCTCCCTCAAAAAACTTAATAACCAAATTTAATTTAGGCAAAAATTAAATCTTACAATCAAAAATTATTTTTCAACCTTAGGCACATAAAACTATTTTCTATTTTCCTTCAACGTTAGCACATTTCAAATTAAGTAGCAAACCCAACAATCATCAGCGCATACCTTTGTCTCAACCACTAAAAGTCCTTGATGGATTTTGACCCTAAAACCTCTTTGTCGAGTGCCTTACCAAGGCGCTAGCCCACCACCTGGGCTAGGCACTCCCTTGAGGAGGGGAAGGTGCTTGCCCCATTTATATCCTCATTGGCACTAATTCAAAGAAAATGATGACCTTCCTTCCTTGAAAAAAGTGAACCCCGCGGATCCTTCATTAATATAAATATTAATGAATCAAATTGAAAGCATAATCATGTAACCATTATGAGGCAAAGGAATAAAGAAATGGTGCCATTCTCATTAATATTGATATTTCCCTTTACAATATGGTTAAAAATATATCCCTCTTAGGGATAGATACCAATTTGATACAATTTACAATAAAGAACCAATAGTAGGTGTATTTTGGAAGATATTTGCACCCTCAAAACTGACTTGGAAAAAAGTTTATTGCGACCTCCGCTTACTAATTTAAATATTTATGAATATTCATTTTGATAGCTCCTACCAAGATCTGAAATTTATACACAAGAACACTTAGAAGACATTAATAGAAAATTAATAACCTCCCCTAATAAGGTCCATATTCCATGATAATAAATTGAAAGAAAGATACTGAAAATGACAAAAAGATGCATGAAAACTAAAATAAACTATGGTAGAAAAAAAGAAAATGATACTAAAGATATAGTAACTAAGAAATATAGAAAAAGTATATGTCATCAAGAGTCTATCATGGGGCAGAGTGGTCTAGTCTACTAACCATAAACGGGTATGATGGTGGTGCCTACGGGCCACTTCAGGGTGAAGCAACTACTGAACATCAGACTATTTCCTCGTGATCGATGCAAAAAATGTCGAGATTGGTTTTTTGAATTAATGTTCAAGGGTTGCACTATTTGAAGCATAATTGAAACTAAAAAATTACCACAAAATAAGGTGGTTTGATGGTAAAATATTGTTGAATTTGGTCTTCAAACTCCAAGGGAATCCATTATTGCATTTGATAGCTCCATAGCGAGATTTGCACAACACTTCATTGCTTATGAGGATGTCCTCTCTCGTAAACAAACTAATAACACTTAGTTATGGATAATTAAGGATAATATTTTCATGAAGGCAAGGTGACTTCTTATAGATTTTCAAAATATGAATCTTGACTTGCTAGAGAAGCCAATGAACCAAGAATTGGTTAGGATCTAGGAAGATAAAATGTCATATCTAAAACCTTTTTGTACTTTTTAGTTAAATATTAGTTGTCCTGTAACTTATTTTTCTTAGCTTAGGAGCCTGAGTTTGTTACAAGTACAACCATCCTAGGGTAGAGTGGTAGTGATTGTTAGCCATCATTGGGTACAGTGGCTTCTAGAGGCCACTCCTAGGTATGATGGTGCAGGTTGCAAAAAATTGTTTGTCACTGTTTAAGTGGTAAAAACCAGTGTTAAACCTTGGGGATGCCTAAGGTGAGTCATATGGCCTAAAAACATGTCCATATAGGTAGCTTCCTCAAAATTACATGTTTTAGGTGTCTACAAATGCCCCTTTTGGGATTTGTTGTGTGAAAGCACAACACTGAGCAAAAATAGACAACCTAAAGTTAAATTGAAGGTTGATCGATGTTCATTGATTTGATAAAATTTAGATGTCCCAATCACAAAAGAGCAATGCATATTTGAATCATTACCTCCAACACTTTGGTGGAACTAATTTGTGTAAAACTTTGGCAAATATGAAGGCATTCAGGTAGTTGTGTTACTACATGGATCGTTCGTTCATACTAACAAAGGTTTGGTTTAACATTTTTGCTTTTTTCTCTAGAAAAGAGGGAAGTGTGTGATAGTTGTTAGCAATGATTCTTGTATGAACGTAATTTGCATGATTACGTATTTTATTATTGATTTTGATTATGAATTCTATGATTATGACTACCCCCTCAAGCGACGAGTCGCTTGACCAAGATGACTTGCTTACGCATTGCAAGACTATAATAAATGGGGAAGGAAAAAATCCTATTATAGCTATGAGTTCGACCATTGTTGAAATTGTACATCTCTATCCCATGGAGTGGTCCAGCCACATGGATTTCTTGGGGAATTAAGATAATAGCTATTTTATTTGATCTCATGGTGAATCAGTATGTTCAATGATCTACTAAAACTTCATGGAAGAATAAAATGTATGCCTAGTTCCCTTGGAGCAATCTGGTCGCATGGCCTTCCTAGGAATTGAAGTGAAAACATGTCGATTCGTCAATGAATTTTGTTAAATGCCCAAATTGAGGTTCATGATGCTGACACAATATTTGCATTTAGTATCATTTTGAGGCTATCTTGGGGTACAACGATGACATTTTACAAATTTTGGATCCATCCTAGGGTAGGAAGATCACACTGAAATACGACTGCTCCACCCCAGAGCGATCAAGAAATTTGAAAGATATAAAATCAAATTTTCAAAATTTTAATGTCATTTTTACAACTAGCAATGAGAGAAAAAGGAGATATGGAACGCTATCGAAAACCCAACCTAACATGATCATGGACTAACCAGAGGCCTCTACGAGTGAAGGAGCCAGAGCTAGGAAGGTAGAAATCTCATTCCCTCTTTGTTAATTTTGTAAATTAAAATTAACCTCATTAAGTAGTGGGAAAATGAACCTCACTAAACTACTAGTAACGAACCTTACACAAGCTTAGGGGGGTAGTTTTAAGTTTTTAGAATTTTTTGTATGGAGTCGTACCTCTTTTTATGGGCTAATGCAGGGCCATCTTGTGCAGGTGTGGCTCTCCTTTGGTAGGTTGGGGGCCATCCTAGGGTATGATGATCACATTTGAACACCAACAGTAAAATTTTTGGCTATTGGGGTAATCATACCATAGTGGAGCGGTCGTGCCTGTCGACCGTTTGGGCCTAGAGAAGCTACCAATTTTTTTTTATTTTTTGATTTTTTGGATTGATTATGCATTTTTTTATTTTTTTTGGATTTATGTGATTATTGGGTATCATATGTTGACTTCCCATTGTAGGGAACCCACCTTGCTTGGTGAGTTGTGGTTTCAGCTCAGTGATGATTACTAAGCATGGTTTGGTGTGTGTTTTGGGAAATTCTTGCACCCTTAATAGATTTGTCACATTGCAAGACTTCCTTGATCCAATCAACACTATGGATTTTGTTGGATCCACCCTTTTAAATTGGGAAAATATTATCTTAAGACTCTAGAAATATCGAGTAGGGTAAGGAAACCTCGAAGGTGAGCCTAAAATATTTCTTATATGCTCATGCTCATCCAAATTTGCAAAAATGAAATAAAACTACAAAATAAAATTTGACCAAGTTTGAAAATAACTCCCAACAAGTGCTTCAATCTATAGACTCATACCTTATCCATTGGGAAATTATAGCCAGACTTAAAATATGATGAAGATAGAAGATGGAGAAGATAAAACTAAGCCAATCACATCCATTCAAATAATGTAACAGAAATGATTCAACATGCTAGTGAAATAATATGCCATTTACACATTCAAATGATGTAACATGTAAATGGGAGAACACATAAAATTACATAGAATTTTTGAAAGAAGAAAATAGGATTGCAATAAATAATAGATCATTACAATGGAAATCTGATCAGAATAACAAAATCTCATTGAACCAGTATAAATAAATTCTCCATTCAAATGATGCAATAGAGAATTGCAACTCTTTGTTCAAATTCTGTAAAAAAGAGCCTCCTAGCTTCCAGTCTCAACCACTAAAAATGGTCTTAGTAAACAGAGCATATCCTTAACAAAACCTACACAATAATGGGGAAGAAAATGGGTTGACTAGACAAGACACACAAAGGAAAATACAATCGACAAGGATGGGCACACTGGTATACCTCTTGCAAAATTATTATGCAAAAACTTGATGATGTTTCCTGTTGCAACAACTCTCTTAAATAACTTGATCACTTGGTCCATAATTGTGAAAACTGTAATTACCTCGATGATGGCCCATAATTGGAAATGATACATAATATCCACTATCTCCATTTATTTTAGGTTTTTATTTTGTTTTATTTTATTTTATTTTTTTAGGGTTTAGGGTTTTGAGTTTAGGGTTTAGGGTTTTGAGTTTAGGGTTTAGGGTTTTGAGGTTTAGGGTTTTTAGGTTTAGGGTTTAGGGTTTTCCTCCCCTTTTTACAATGTGAGAAACCCTAAAACAAAACCCTACATCTTAAATCCCTAAAGATAAGAAATTACTATTTTTAGAAAATTTTCCATTTTCAGCCAAAAACAACCCTATTTTTAGTAAGTAACCAAAAAATCTAGGATGGCCTGAAAAGGTGTCCATATGGGTAGCCTCCTCAAAATGACATGTTTTTGGTTTCTACAGATGCCCCTTTTAGGATGTGTTGTATGAAATCACAATAGTAAGCAAAAATTGATAACCTAAAGTCAAATTGAAGGTTGATTGATGTTGATTGATGTTCATTGATATGATCAACTTTAGATGTCCCAATCACAAAAGAGCATGCATATTTGAATCATTACCTCCAAAAATTTGGTGGACTTAATTTGTGTAAAACTTTGGCAAATCTAAAGGAATTTGGGTAGTTTTGTGTTACTACATAGGCCATTTGTTCAAACTGACAAAGGTTTGGTTTAACATTTTTACTGTTTGCCCTAGCAAAGAGGGAAGTGTGTGATAGTTGTTAGCAATGATTCTTGGATGAATTTAATATGCATTATTGCGTGTTTGATTATTGATTTTTATTATGAATTCTATGATTATAACTACTTGCTAAAGCGACGAGTCAATGAGGAAATGGCAAGTGATGAAAGGGATGAGTCGCTTGACCAAGATGACTTGCTTGCACATTGCAAGACTATAATAAATGAATAAGGGAAAAATATTGTTACAGTTGTGAGTTTGATCATTATTGATAATTGTACATCTCTATCCCATAGAGCAGTCACATGGCTTTCTTAGAGAATTAAGATGATAGCAATTCAATTTGATCTCGTAGTGAATACTATGTTCTATGATCTACCGAAACTTCATAGAAGAATGAAATGTACACCTTGTTCCCTTGGAGCATTCTAGTCACATGGCCTACTTGGGGATTGAAGTGAAAACATATCAATTTTTCAATGAATTATTTTGGGGTTCAAGTGACCTTATGGTAATTTACTCATTTTACCTATTGTATGCATTGCAATTCGCTATAACTGCCAAGTGTATAGGGTAAATTACTAGGTACAAGACACATTTGAGATTTTATTTGAGTGATTTTTTTTGTTATTTGTGAAATTTTTTATTAAAACGAACCATTAGATGTTAAATGTAGAAATTGAGGCTCATGATGCTGACACAATGTTTACATTTAGTATAATTTTGAGGCCATATTGGGGTACATCGATGACATTTCATAAATTTTAGGGCCATCTCAGCATAGGATAGTCACACCAAAATACGATCACTCCACTCTAGAGCGATCAAAAAAATTTAAAGATATAAAAGCAAATTATCAAATTTTTAATATCATTTTTACAACTGGCGATGAGATAAAAATGAGAAGTGAGGTGGAAGGGTGATTGTTTGGCATGGAACACTATCGAAAACCCAACCTAATACGATCATGGACCAATTAGAGGCCTCTACGAGTGAAGAAGCTCGAGCTAGGAAGGTATAAATCTTCTTCTCTCTTTGTTAATTTTGCAAATTAAAACAAACCTCATTAAGTAATGGGAAAATGAACCTTGCCAAAATTATAGTAATGAACCTCACACTAGATTAGGAATCTCTAGACTAGGCTAGCTTAGGAGGTAGTTTTAAGTTTTTAGCATTTTTGGCAAGGGGTCATACCCTTTTTTAGGGGTAATTGTGGGCCTTCTTGGGTAGGAGTGACTCATTTTTTGTAGGTTAGGGGTCATTCTTGAGTAGGACAACTATGTTTGAACACCAACGGTTAAATTTTTATTGTTGGGGTACTCATCCCAAGGTGCAATAGTCATGCCTACTAGCCAATTGGGCCTAGAGCGACTACCATTTTTTTATTTTTTTATTTTTTAGATTGATTATGCATTTGTTCGTTTTTTTTTGGATTTTTGTGTTGATTTTTGTGATTATTGGGTATCATATGTTGACTTACCATTGCAAGGAACCCACCTTTATTGGTGAGTTGCGGGATAAAATTAATGATGATGATTGGGCATGGTTTAGGGTGTGTTGGGGGAAATTATTGCACCCTTAAAATATTTGTCATGCTGCAAGAATTCCCTAATCCAATCAGCACTATTGATTATGGTGGATCCACCTCTTTAAATAGAAAAAATATCATCCTAGTACTCTATATAGATCAATTATGGTAAGGAAACCCCAGATGTGAGCCTAAAATATTTCTTATATGCTCATGCTCATTGAGATTTGCAAAAATGAAATAAACTGCAACATAAAAATTGACCAAGTTTGAAAGTAACTCCTAGCGAGTGCTTCAATCTATATACTGGTGCCTTATCCATTGGGTAATTATATCCAAACTTAAAATATGATGAAGATAAAAGTAGGAGAAGATAAAATTAAGCCAATCACACCCATTCAAATTAATGTCATAAAAATGATTCAACAAGCCAGTGAAAGAAGCCATTTACACATTCAAATGATGTAACAAGCAAATTGGAGAACACAAAATTGCATATAGAACTCTTGAAATGAGGAAATAGGATTGTATTAAATAATAGATCATTAAAATGGGAGTATGATCATAATAACCATATCTCATTGAACCAGTACAAATAAATTCTCCATTCAAATGATGCAATAGAGAACTACAACTCTTTGTTCAAATAATGTAACAAAGAGCCTCCTAGCTTTCGGCCTCAACCACTGGAAATGATCTTAGTAAAATAGGTACCTCCTTAGCAAAACCTACACAATAATTGGAAAGCAAAGGGGTGACTAGACAAGACACATAAAGAAAAACACAATCGACAAGGATATGCACACTGGTATACCTCTTGTAAAATTATTGTGCAAAAACATGATGATAATTCCTATTGCAACAACTCTCTTAAATAGCTTGATCACTTGGTCCATAATTGCAAAAATTGTAACTACCTTGATGATGGTCCATAATTATAAATTATCCATAATAGCCACTATCTCCATCGCCTTTAGGTTTTTATTTTTTTATTTTTTAGGGTTTAGGGTTTTGAGTTTAGGGTTTAGGATTTTGAGTTTAGGGTTTAGGGTTTTAAGGTTTAGGTTTTAGGGTTTTTCAGGTTTAGGATTTAGGGTTCCCCCCATTTTTACAATGCAAGAAACCCTAAAACAAAACCCTACATCTTAAAGCCCTAAATATAAGAAATTACTATTTTTGGAAAATTTACCATTTTTAGCCAAAAACAACCCTATTTTTAGTAAGTCACCAAAAAATATTGGATGGCCCTCAAAATTAAAACCCATCATCTTATCACCCATATTAATTCTTCTATAAAATATCAACACCTACCCATGTCTAGAAGTAATTATTTTCTGGGATTTTCTAAAAAATCGTAAAAATCCATTTTTAGGGCACTAGATGAAGGAATTAATGCTTGACCAAATCTTAAAAATGCCTACAAATGGTAATCTATGTCCCTTTGTTAATTATAAGGTGATATTGTTAGTGCATTAAAAGTGAAATATTAGTGGGTTCATTCACACTACTATATTACTTTCAAAAAGCTTAGTGTTTATGTGTAGATATGAAAAAATGTAATACTTAAGCAATTATATGAAATCAAATTGAAAGCATAATCATGTAACCATTTTGAGACAAAGGAATAAATAAATGGTGCCATTCTCATTAATATTAAAATTTTCCTTTAAAATGTAGTTACAAAGATATCCCTCTTAGGGATAGATACCAATTTGATACAATTTACAATAAAGAACCAATGGTAGGTGTATTTCATAGGATCTTTGCACCCTCAAAACTAACTTGGGAAGGAGTTTTTTGTGACCTCCGCTATGTGAGATAAAGATTGATGAATCTTCATGTTGATAGCTCCTACAAAGATCTGAAATATGCACGCAAGAAAACTTATAATACGTTAATAGTAAATGAAGAACCTCTCCTAATAAGGTCCATATTACATGATAAGAAATTGAAAGAAAGATGCTGAAAATGATAAAAAGATGCATGAAAAACTAAAATAAACTATGTTAGAAAACAAAGGAAATGCTATTAAAGTTGTAACTAAGAAATACAAAAAAAGCAGATTTCATCAAGAGTCTATCATGGGGTAGAGCAGTCTGGTCTACTAACCTTCAAAGGGTATGATGACGTTGCTTGCGGGCCACTTCGGGGTGAAGCGACCACTAAACATCGGACTATTTATTTGTGATCGATGCGAAAAATATCGAGATTGGTTTGCTGAATTTATGTTTAGGGGTTGTGCTCTTTGAAGCACAGTTGAAACTAAAAAATTAGCAAAAAATAAGGTTTTTTTATGGTAAAATATTGTTGAATTTATCTTCAAACTCCAAGGGAATCCATTGCTACATTTGATAGCTCCATAACAAGATTTGTGCAGCACTTCATTTCTTATGGGAGGATGTTCTCTCTAGTAAAAAAACTGATAACACTTCATTGTGGATAATTAGGGATAATATTTTCATGAAGGCAATGCATCTTCTTATAGATTTTCAAAATATGAATCATGGATTGCAAGAGAAGCCAAGGAACAAAGAATCGATTAGGATCTAGGAAGATAAAACGTCAGATTTAGAACCTTCTCATGCTTTTCAGTTAAAGCTTGGTTTTCCTATAACTGATTTTTCTTAGCTCGATATATTGAGTTTTTTACAAGTGCAACCGTCCTAGGGTAGAGCGACCATGACTGCTAGCCATCACAAGGTATAAAATCCTCTAGAGGCTGCTCCTGGGTATGATGGTCTAGGCTGCAAACTATAGGTGGTAAAAAACACTTTGGCAAATCTGAAGGTATTCGGGTAGTTTTATGTTACTACATGGACCGTTCATTCATATTGATAAAGATTTTGTTTAACATTTTTGCTTTTGCCATAGCAAAGAGGGAAGTGTATTATAATTGTTAGCAATGATTCTTGGACAAATGTAATTTGCATGATTACATGTTTTATTATTGATTTTGATTATAAATTCTATGATTATGACTACCCCCTAAAGCGATGAGTCAATGAGAAAATAACAAGTGATGAAAGTGACGAATCACTTGACCAAGATGACTTGCACGTTGCAAGACTAATAAATGTAGAAATAAATAATCATGTTACAGCTGTGATTTTGACCATTATTGATAATTGTACATCTCTATCTTGTGGAGCAATTCAACCACATGGATTTCTTAGGGAATTAAGATGATAGCAATTCGATTTGATCTCGTGGTGAATCACTATGTTTGATGATATACTAAAACTTCATGGAATAATAAAATGTACACCTTGTTCCCTTAGAGCACTCTAGTCACATGGCCTTCTTGGTGATTGAATTGAAAACATGTGGATTCATAAATGAATTATTTTGGGGTTCAAGTGGCTTTATGGTAATTTACTCATCTTACATATTGCATACATAGCAAGTCACTACAACCACAAAGTGTATAGGGTAAATTACTAGGTATAAGGTACACTTGATTTTATTTGATTGTTTTTTTTGTTATTTTTGAATTTTTTTATTAAAACAAACCTTTATATGTTGTTAAATGACCAAATTGAGGCTCATGATGTTGACACAATGTTTACATTTAGTATCATTTTGAGGCCATACTAGGGTACAACGATGATATTTCACAATTTTGAGGTTATCCCAAGGGAGGATAGTCACACTGAAATACGACTGCTCCACCCTAGAGCGATAAAGAAATTTGAAATATATAAAAGCAAAATTTCAAATTTTTAATGTCATTTTTACAACTGGCAATGAGAAAAAAAAAAAGTGAGGTGGAAAGGTGATATTTTGATAGGGAATGCTACCAAAAGCCCAACCTAACACGATCATGGACCAACCAGAGGCCTCTACGAGCAAATGAGTCAGACCTAGGAAGGTAGAAATCTCATTCCCTCTTTGTTAATTTTGCAAATTAAAATGAACCTTATTAAGTAATGGTAAAATAAACCTCACTAAATTGCTAGTAATGAACTTCACACTAGATTAGGAATATCTAGACTAGGCTAGCTTAAGGGGGTAGTTTTAAGTTTTTAGAATTTTTGGCATGGGGTCATACCCCTTTTTAGAGGCCACTATAGGGTCGTATTGGGCAGGTTCAGCTCCCCTTTGGTGGGTGGGGGGCCATCCTAGGGTAGGGCAATCACGTTTGAACACCAACAGTCAAATTTTTGCTATTGAGGCAGTCATCCCAGGGTGCATGGATCATGCTTGCCAACCATTTTGGCCTAGAGTGACTACTAATTCTTTTTTAGTTTTTGATTTTTTTGGATTGATTATGCATTTTTTTGTTTTTTAAATTTTTGTGTTGATTTGTGTGATTATTGGGTATCATATGTTGACTACCCATTGTACAAAACCCAAATTGCTTGGTTATTTGTAGGATAAGCTTAGTTATGATGATTGGTAATGGTTTTAGGTGTGTTGGGGGAAATTCCTACACCCTTAATAGATTTGTCATGCTGCAAGACTTCCTTGATCCAATCAGCATTGTGGATTCTGGTGGATCCACCTCTTTAACTCGAGAAAATATTATCCTAAGACTCTAGAAATATTTATTAGGGTAAGGAAACCCCAAAGGTGAGCCTACAATATTTCTTATATGCTCATGCTCATCCATATTTACAAAAATAAAATAAAATTGCAACATAAAATTTGACCAAGTTTGAAAGTAACTCCCAGCCAGTGCTTCAATCTATATAGTGGTGCCTTATCCATTGGGTAATTAAAGCCATACTTAAAATATAATAAATATAGAAGAGGGAGAAGATAAAACTAAACCAATCACATCCATTCAAATAATTTAACATAAATGATTCAACATGCTAGGGAAAGAAGATGTCATTTACACATTCAAATGATGTAACATATAAATGGGAGAATACATAAAATTACACATAGAACTTCTAAAAGGAGGAAATAGGACTACATTAAACAATAGATCATTAAAATGGGAGTCTGATAAGAATAACCATATCTCAATGAACCAGTACAAATAAATTCACCATTCAAATGATGCAATAGAGAACTACAAATCTTTATTCAAATGATGTAATAAATATCCTCCTAGATTACAACCTCAACCACTGGAAATGATCTCTGTAAACTGGGCACCTCCTTAGAAAAACCTGCACAATAATGGGGAAGAAAAAGGGGTGACTAGAAAAGACACACAAAGGAAAATACAATCGACAAGGATGGGCACACTAGTATACCTCTTGCAAAATTACTATGCAAAAACTTGATGATGTTTCTAGTTGAAGAAAATATCTTAAATAGCTTGATCACTTGGTCCATAATTGTGAAAATTGTAACTACCTCGATGATGGCCCATAATTGGAAATGATCCATAATAGCCACTATCTCCATCACCTTTAGGTTTTTATTTTTATTTTTATTTTATTTTTTTAGGGTTTAGGGTTTTGAGTTTAGGGTTTAGGATTTTGAGTTTAGGGTTTAGGGTTTTTAGGTTTAGGTTTTAAGATTTAGGGTTTTACCCATTTTTACAATTCAAGAAACCCTAAAACAAAACCATACGTCTTAAATCCCTAAAGATAAGAAATTACTATTTTTGGAAAATTTACCATTTTCAGCCAAAAACAACCCTATTTTTAGTAAGTCACCAAAAAAGCTCGGATGGCCCTAAAAATTAAAACCCATCACCGTATCACCCATATTAAACCTTCTATAAAATATCAAAACCTACCCATGTCTAGAAGTAATTCTTTTTTGGACTTTTCTAAAAAAACCACTAAAATCCACTTTTGGGGCACTAGATGAAGGAATTAATGCTCGAAAAAACTCAAAAAGGCTTGAAAATGACAATCTAAGCCCTTTTTTAGCAATAAGGTGAGATTGTTAGTGCATTAAAAGTGAAATATTAGTGGTTTCATTTGCACTACTATATTTCTCTCAAAAATCTTAGTATTTGTGTGTAGATATGTAAAAATGTAACATCTAAGAAATTAAATGAAATCAAATTGAAAGCATAATCATGTAATCATTATGAGACAAAGGAATAAAGAAAAGGTGCCATTTTCATTACTATTGAAATTTTTCTTTACAAGGTGGTTACAAATATATCCCTCTTAGGTATGGATACCAATTCGATACGATTTACAATAAAGAACCAATGGTAGGTGTATTTCGCAGGATCTTTGCACCCTCAAAACTAACTTGGGGAAAAGTTTCTTGTGACCTCCACTATGTGAGATAAATATTGATGAATATTCATATTGATAGCTCCTACCAAGATCTTAAATTTACACACAAGAAAACTTACAAGATGTTAATACCAAATGAAGAACCTCTCCTAATAAGGTCCATATTCCATGATAATAAATTGAAAGAAAGATGATGAAAATGATAAAAAAATGCATGAAAACTGAAATAAACTATGTTATAAAACAAAGGAAATACTGCTAAAGCTCCTGTAACTAAGAAATACAAAAAATATATATGTTATAGAGAGTCTATCATGGGATAAAGCGGTCTGGCTTACTGACCATAAAAGGGTAAGATGGCGGCACCTGGGGCCACTTCGGGGTGAAGTGACCACTGAAAAATGAACTATTTCTTTATGACTGATGTGAAAAATGTTGATATTGATTTGCTGAATTGATGTTCAAGGGTTGCACTCTTTGAAGCACAATTGAAACTCAAAAATTAGCACAAAATAAGGTTGTTTAATGGTAAAATATTGTTGAATTTGATATTCAAACTCCAAGGGAATCCATTGTTGCATTTGATAGCTTCATAACGAGATTTGTGCAACACTTCATTGTTTTTGAGATGATGTTCTCTCTAGTAAAAAAACTGACCACACTTCGTTGTGGAGAATTGAGGAAAATATTTTCATGAAGGCAAGGCGTATTCTTATAGATTTTTAAAATATGAATCTTGGCTTGCAAAAGAAGCCAAATAACCAAGAATCAGTTAGGATTTAGGAAGATAAAACATCAAATCTAGAACCTTATAATACTTTTTTGTTACTTGTAACTAATTTTTCTAAGCTCGAGATCCCGAGTTTGTTACAAGTATAGCCGTACAAGGGTAGAGCAGTCATGACTGCTGGTCACTTTTGGGTATGATGGTCCAGGCTGCAAAAAATAGGTTGCCCTTGTTTAAGTGGTAAAAATCACTATTAAGCCTTGGGGATTCCTAAGGTGAGTCATATTGCCTAAAAATGTGTCCATATAGGTAGCCTCCTTAAAATGATATGTTTTATGTATCTAAATATATCCCTTTTGGGATGTGTTGTGTGAAAGCACAACATTGACCAAGAATAGACAACCTAAAGTCAAATTGAAGGTTTATTGATGTTCATTGATCTGATTAACTTTAGATGCCCCAATCATAAAAGAGCATGCATATTTGAATCATTACCTCCAACACTTTTGTGGACTTAATTTGTGTTAAAATTTGGTAAATCTGAAGGTATTTGGGTAGTTTTGTGTTACTACATAGACCATTTGTTCAGACTGACAAATATTTGGTTTAACATTTTTGTGTTTTGCCCTAGCAAAGAGGGAAGTGCATGATAGTTTTTAGCAATGATTCTTGGACAAACATAATTAGCATTATTACATGTTTGATTATTGATTTTGATTATGACTACACCCTTAATAGATAAGTCAATGAGGAAATAGCAAGTGATGAAAGCGACGAGTCACTTGAGCAAGATGACTTGCTTGCATTTTGCAAGACTATAATATATGAAGAAGATAAAAATCCTATTATAGCTGTAAGTTTGACCATTATTGATAATTGTACATCTATATCCCATGGAGTAGTCCAACCACATGGCTTTCTTAGAGAATTAAGATGATAGCAATTGGATTTGATCTCACGGTGAATCATTATGTTTGATGATTTACTGAAATTGCATGGAAAAATTAAATGTACACCTCATTCCTTTAGAGCACTTTGGTCGCATGGCCTTCTTGGGGATTGAAGTGAAAACATGTCGATTCATCAATGAATTATTTTTGGGTTCAAGTGGCCTTATGGTAATTTACTCATATTACCTATTGCATTGATAGTAAGTTGCTGCAACTGCCAAGTATATAGGGCAAATTACTAGGTACGAGGCACACTTGAAATTTTATTTTATTGATTTGTTTTGTTATTTTTGAAATATTTGATTAAAATGAACCATTAGATGTTGTTAAATACCCAAATTGAGGCTCATGATGCTGACACAATGTTTACATTTATTATCATTTTGATGTCGTCCTTGGGTACAACAATGATATTTCATAAATTATAGGGCTATATCAGGGTAGGACAGTCGTATCAAAATACAATTGCTCCACTCTAGAGCAATCAAGAAATTTGAAAGATATAAAAGAAAATTTTAAAAATTTTAATGTCATTTTTATAGCTGACAATGAGAGAAAAAGAAGAAATGAGGTGGAAGGGTGATTTTTTTACACAGAACGCTATCGAAAACCCAACCTAACATGATCATGGACCAACTAAATGCCTCTACGAGTGAAGGATCCTGAGCTAGGAAGGTAGAAATCTCATTCCTTCTTTGTTCATTTTACAAATTAAAACAAACCTCATTAAGTAATGGTAAAAAAAACCTCACTAAACTGTTAGTAATGAACTTCACACTAGATTAGGAATATCTAGACTAGGTTAGCTTAGGAGGGTAGTTTTAAGTTTTTATCATTTTTGGCATGGGATCGTATCCCTTTTTAGGGGCCACTACGGGGATGTCCTAGGTAGGAGCGGCCACCTTTGGTAGGTTGGGGGCCCTCCTAGGGTAGGGCGGTCACGTTTCAACACCAATGATCAAATTTTTGGTTGTTGGGGTAGTCATCCCAGGGTACAATGATCATGTCTACCGATCTTTTGGGCCTAGAGAAGCTACTATTTTTTTTTTTTTGATTGGTTATGCATTTTTTTTGTGTTTTTGGATTTTTGTGTTAACTTGTGTGATTATTGGGTATCAAATGTTGAATTTCTATTGTAGGGAACCCATATTTCTTGGTGAGTTGTGGGGTGAGCTTAATCATGATGATTGGGTATGGTTTAAAGTGTGTTGGGGGAAATTCCTACCCTTAATATATTTGTCATGCTACAAGACTTCCCTGATCCAATCAGCACTTTGGATTTTGGTGGATCCACCTCTTTAACTCAGGAAAATATTATTCTAAGAATCTAGACATATCGAGTAGGGTAAGGAAACCCCGGAGGTGAGCCTACAATATTTCTTATATGCTCATGCTCATCTAGATTTGCAAAAATGAAATAAAACTGCAACATAAAATTTGACCAAGTTTGAAAGTAACTCCCAGCTAGTGCTTCAATCCATAGATTGGTACCCTATCCAATGGGAAATTATAGCCAGACTTAAAATATGATGAATATAGAAGATAGAGAAGATAAAACTAAGCCAATCACATCCATTCAAATAATGTAACAAAAATGATCTAGCATGTTAGCGAAAGAAGATGTCATTTACACATTCAAATGATGTAACATGTAAATGGGAGAACACATAAAATTGCACATAGAATTGCTGAAAGGAGGAAATATGATTGCATTAAATAATAGGAAATAGGATTACAATGGGAGTTTGATCAAAATAGCTAGATCTCACTGAACTAGTACAAATAAATTCTCCATTCAAATAATGCAATAAAGAACTCAAACTCTTTGTTTAAATGATGTAACAAAGAGCTTCCTACCTTCCAGCCTCAACCACTATAAATTATCTTAGTAATATGGGCACCTCATCAGAAAAACCTACATAATAATGGGGAATAAAAAGGGTTATCTAGACAAGACACACAAAGGAAAATACAATTGACAAAGACGGGCACATTGGTATACATCTTGAAAAGTTACTATGCAAAAACTTGATGATTTTTCCTGTAACAGAAACTCTCTTAAACAAATTGATCACTTTGTCCATAATTGTGAAAAATGTCATTACTTTCATGTTGACCCATAATTAGAAATGATCTGTAATAGCCACTATCTCCATCGCCTTGAAGTTTTTATTTATTTTTATTTTTTTAGGGTTTAGGGTTTTGAGTTTAGAGTTTAGGGTTTAGAGTTTTCAAGTTTAGGGTTTAGGGTTTTCAGGTTTAGGGTTTAGGATTTTTAGGTTTAGGGTTTAGGATTTTCCCCCCTTTTTACAATGCGATAAACCCTAAAACAAAATCCTACATATTAAAGCCCTAAAGATAAGAAATTACTATTTTTGGAAAATTTACCATTTTCAACCAAAAATAACCCTATTTTTAGTAAGTCACCAAAAAGTCTCGAATGACCCTAAAAATTAAAACCCATCATTGTATCACCCATATTAAGCCTTCTATAAAATATTAACACCTACCCATGTCTATAAGTAATTGATTTTTTGAATTTTCTAAAAATCCACTAAAATCCATTTTTTGGGGCACTAGATGATGGAATTAATGCTCAAAGAAAACTCAAAAGGCTTGAAAATGTAATCTAGGTCCCCTTGTTAGTGATAAGGTGAGATTATTAGTGCATTAAAAGTGAAATATTAGTGGATTAATTTGTACTTCTATATTAATCTCAAAAATCTTAGTTTTTGTGTGTAGATATGCAAAAATGTAACATCTAAGCAATTATATGAAATCAAATTGAAAGCATAAGCATGTAACCATTCTGAGACAAAGGAATAAATAAATGGTGTCATTCTCATTAATATTGAAATTTTCCTTTACAATGTGGTTACAAATATATCCTTCTTACGGATGGATACCAATTTGATACAATTTACAATAAATAACCAATGGTATGTGTATTTAGTAGGATCTTTACACCCTCAAAACTAACTTGGGGAAAAGTTTCTTGTGACCTCTGCCATGTGAGATAAATATTGATGAATATTAATGTTGATAGCTCCTTATAGGATCTAAAATTTTCACACAAGAACACTTACAAGATGTTAATACCAAATGAAGAACCTCTTATGATAAGGTCCATATTAAAAGAAAGATGCTAAAAACGATAAAAAGATGCATGAAAAGTGAAATAAACTATGTTAGAAAACAAAGGAAATATTGCTAAAGCTAATATAACTAATAAATACAAAAAAATATGATGTCATCAAGAGTCTATCATGGGGTAGAGTGGTCTAGCCTACTGACCATCAAAGGGTATGATGACAATGCATGTAGGCCACTTCGGGGTGAAGCGACCGCTGAACAATAGACTATTTCTTCGTGACCGATGCAAAAAATATTGAGATTGGTTTGTTGAATTGATATTCAAGGGTTGTGCTCTTTTAAGCATAGTTGAAACTCAAAAATTAGCACACAATAAGGTTGTTTTATGGTAAAATATTGTTGAATTTGGTCTTCAAACTCCAAGGGACTCCATTGTTGCATTTGATAGCTCCATAACGAGATTTGAGCAGCACTTTGTTTCTTATGAGAGGATGTTATCTCTAGTAAAAAAATTGATAACACTTCATTATGGAGAATTTGGGATACTATTTTCATGAAGGCAAGGTGTATTCTTATAGATTTTCAAAATATGAATATTTGCTTGCAAGAGAAGCCAAAGGACCAAGAATCGATTAGAATCTAGGAAGAAAAAATGTTAGAACTAGAACCTTCTCATGCTTTTCAGTTAAAGTTTAGTTATCTTGTAACTAATTTTGCTCACCTTGAGAGCCTGAGTTTGTTATAAGTGCAGTCATATCCATGATTGTTGGCCATCACAGGGTATGACCTCTAAAGGCCACTCCTGGGTATGAATGTCCAGACTGCAAAAGATAGGTTACCCCTGTTTAAGAGGTAAAAACTACTTTTAAGCCTTAGGGATGCCCAAGGTGAGTTATATTTCCTGAAGAGGTGTCCATATAGGTAGCCTCCTAAAAATGACATGTTTTATGTGTCTACAAATGTCCCTTTTGGTATGTGTTATGTGAAAGCACAACATTGAGAATAAATAAATAAACTAAAGTCAAATTGAAGGTTGATTGATGTTCATTGATTTGATCAAATTTAGATGCTTCAATCACAAAATAGCATGCATATTTGAATCATCGCTTCCAACACTTTGGTGGACTTAATTTGTGTAAAAATTTGGCAAATTTGAAGGCATTTGGGTAGTTTTGTGTTACTACATGGATTGTTCGTTCAGATTGACAAATGTTTGGTTTAACATTTTTGCTTTTTTCCCTAGCAAAGAGGGAAGTGTTTGATAGTTTTTAGTAATGATTCTTGGATTAACGTAGTTTGCATGATTGCGTGTTTGATTATTAATTTTGATTATGAATTCTATGATTATGACTACCTCCTCAAGTGATGAGTCAATGAGAAAATGGCAACTGATGAAAGTGATGAGTCACTTGACAAATATGACTTGCTTGCATGTTGCAAGACTATAATAAATGGAGAAGAGAAAAATCCTGTTATAACTATGAGTTTGACCATTATTGATAATTGTACATCTCTATCCCATGGAGTAGTCCAACCACATGGCTTTCTTAGATAATTAAGATGATATGAATTCAATTTTATCTCATGGTGAATCACTATGTTCGATGATCTACTAAAACTTTATGGAATAATGAAATGTATGCCTAATTCCCTTGAAGCAACCTGGTCGCATGGCCTTCTTGGGTATTGAAGTGAAAACATGTCGATTCATCAATGAATTATTTTTGGGTTCAAGTGGCCTTATGGTAATTTACTCATATTACCTATTGTATGGATAACAAGTCGCTGCAACCGCCAATGTATAGGGCAAATTGCTAGGTACGAGGTACACTTGACATTTTTTTTTATTGATTTTTTTGTTATTTTAGAAATTTTTGATAAAAATGAACCATTAGATGTTGTTAAATGCCCAAATTGAGGCTCATGATGCTAACACAATGTTTGCATTTATTATTATTTTGAGGCTATCTTGTGGTACAATGATGATATTTCATAAATTCTAGGGCCATCTCAGGGTAGGACAGTCGCATCGAAATATGACTGATCCACTCTAAAGTGATCAAGAAATTTGAAATATATCATTTTTACAACTAGAAATGAGAGAAAAAGGAGAAGTGAGGTGGAAGGATGATTTTTTGATACATAATGCTATCAAAAACCCAACCTAACACAATCATAGACCAACCAGAGGCCTCTACGAGTGAAGGAGCCAGAGCTAAGAAGGTAGAAATCTTGTTCCCTCTTTGTTAATTTTACAAATTAAAATGAACCTCATTAAGTAATGGGAAAATGAACCTCACTAAATGACTAGTAACGAACCTCATGCTATATTAGGAATATCTAGACTAGGTTAGCTTAGGGGGGTAGTTTTAAGTTTTTAGTATTTTTGGCATGGGATTGTACCCCTTTTTAGGGGTTTCTACGGGGCCATCCTAAGCAAGAGTGGCTCCCCTTTGGTGGGTTTGGGGTCCTCATAGGGTAGGGTAGTCACATTTGAACACCAATGATCAAATTTTTGGTTGTTGGGGCAGTCATCCCAGGGTGTAGCAATTGTGTTTGACAGTCATTTGGGTCTAGAGTAGCTTCTAATTTTTTTATTTTTTTGGATTGATTATGCATTTTTTGTTTTTCTTTTTAATTTTTGTGTTGATTTGTGTGATTATTGAGTCTTAGATGTTGACTGCTCATTGTAGTTAACCCACCTTGCTTGGTGATTTATGGGGTTAGCTTAGTGATGATGATTGGGTATGGTTTGGGGTGTGTTGGGGAAATTCCTACACCCTTAATAGATTTGTCACACTGCAAGACTTCCCTGATCCCATAAACACTATGGATTCTGGTGGATCCACCTATTTAACTCGAGAAAATATTATCCGAAGACTCTAGATAAACCGAGTAGGATAAGTAAACCCCGAAGGTGAGCCTACAATATTTCTTATATGCAGATTTACAAAAATGAAATAAAACTGCAACATAAAATTTGATCAAGTTTAAAAGTAACTCCTAGCTAGTGCTTCAATTTTTAGACTGGTGCCTTATCCATTGGGTAATTATAACCAAACTTAAAATATTATGAAGATAGAAGAGAGATAATATAAAATTAAGCCAATCACATCCATTCAAATAATGTAACATAAATGATTCAACATGCCAACAATATAAGATGCCATTTACACATTCAAATGATGTAACATGTAAATGGGACAACACATAAAATTGCATATAGAATTGATAAAATAAGGAAATATGATTGCATTAAATAATAGATTATTACAATAGGATTCTAATCAGAATAACCAAATCTCACTAAACTAGTAAAAATAAATTCTCCTTTCAAATGATGCAATAGAGAACTGCAACTCTTTATTCAAATGATATAACAAAGAGCCTCCTAGATTCCAACCTCAACCACTGGAAATAATCTCTATAAACTGGGCACCTCCTTAGAAAAACTTGCACAATAATGGGGAAGAAAAAGGGGTGACTAGACAAGACACACAAAGGAAAATACAATCGACAAGGATGGGCACACTAGTATACCTCTTGCAAAGTTACTATGCAAAAACTTGATGATGTTTATAGTAGCAACAAATATCTTAAATACCTTTCTCACTTGGTCCATAATTATGAAAAATGTAACTACCTTGATGATGACCCATAATTGGAAATGATCCATAATAGCCACTATCTCCATCACCTTTAGGTTTTTATTTTTATTTTTTAGGGTTTAGGATTTTGAGTTTAGGGTTTAGGGTTTTGAGGTTTGGGGTTTAGGTTTTTCAGGTTTAGGGTTTAGGATTTTCATCCCTTTTTACAATGTGAGAAATCCTAAAACAAAATCCTACATCTTAAAGCCCTAAAGATAAGAAATTACTATTTTTGGAAAATTTACCATTTTTAGCCAAAACAACCCTATTTTTAGTAAGTCACCAAAAAAGCTCGGATGGCCCTAAAAATTAAAACCCATCATTGTATCACCCATATTAAGCCTTATATAAAATCTCAACACCTACCCATGTCTAGAAGTAATTATTTTTTGGAATTTTTTCTAAAAAACCACTAAAATCCATTTTTGGAGCACTAGATGAAGGAATTTATGTTTGAAAAAACTCAAAAATGCTTGAAAATGCAAAATAGGTCCCCTTGTTGCCTAGCCACATAATTTTCCTCCTCATTATCTAGCTCCCTATAAAATTTCAAGCTGATCCAATGATCGGATCAAAAGTTATGCCCTCCGGAAGATAGGCTCCTGCATCAACCTTAGGCCAAACATTTACTAACAAAAAGACCTTAGGAAAACAAAAAAAAGGCCTAACCTTGGTGACATAAAAATTTTCATTGCTCTTGGAGGGTGAAATAGGACTTCAAAAGGACCAAAAATTTATAATAATTGGAAAGGACTCAAGTGGGTATTGCAAATTTGAAAAGACCATAGGACACCAAAAATTCAAAAATTTGGGGTAAACTCAAGTTGGATGTTGAGGATCCAACAAGGTGATTGACATCAAACATGTGGTGCGTATTCCCATAGTCATATTAGATCAAACATATCTGATGACCCTGGATTACTGATGGGATAGTAGGACCAATGCTTTTTATCTCTCAACTGGCAAGATGACTGTGATATTGGAGGATGTCTACAGGATATTTATCATCCCTATCAAGGGACACCCTATCACCTCCACTCCCATTATATAGCATTAAAGAGTGATTTAAAGGATATTTGGAGTGCAGAAACATGTTATACTAGCATAAATGGACCACATCATATTTTTTATTAGAGCGTGGTATGATGCCCATGTGTTCACTCGATATCAAACAATAGCGATGTACATCATCTCAAACATTCTACTACCAGATTCTTCAGGAGTGAGGTTCCCTTAGAACCTCCTTGATATGGTGTAGGATTTGATTGAGTTGACTTGGAGCATCTGATCATTATGGCATGGGGGAGAATCCTATTGGATCATATGTATGATGAGATCTATGATATTTATCATCTGAGGTAGATTGGATTGGGTTACAGTCTACTCCTCCAGATATGGGGATGGAAGCACATCCACATGGACCGATAGGACTACCAATACCTTGAGCTATGTTTGGAGATACATATATTGGTTATGTAACTTGGTGGTGATGGGATCAAGAGATTGGATGGAGCTGGAAAAAGGTTGGGAGGTTGGCATACTATGTTGGATATTTGGATAGATTGTAGTGAGAGTAGGTAGTATAGGGGCTCTACTTGGATTACCCTCACTAGACAGAGGCTATGGAGTATCTAGGGTAGGTGAGACATGAAATATGGCTCATTGAGCACCATGAAATTGATTGGTATTACTTTCACTACTCTCATGTTACATAATAGTTCAAAATCTATCAGGATGTTCCAAATGAGCCCATCATATACCATCATCATGAAGATGAGACACAACCAGAGTGGGCTTGAGTAGGAGCACTTGTAGATGAGGAGGATCCTACTATGGATAAGATAAAAGTAGCAGATCCAAGGACTAGTGTAGAGTATGATACCTGGTGGGTCATATGACTATGGAAAGGAGGTGGTTCTATGGGTAGGTCTGCTGAGGTAGTAGAGGAGGAGGACATGTATGAGGCTGGGTGATGAGTGCATCATAGGACATAGGGGAAGTGAGGCTAGGATGTAGATGAGGTAGAGGATCCATAGGATGAGGGTGAGGATGATGAGGATGACCCTACAAATGAGATATCACAATTGAGAGTTTGATTATAGACTGTACAGGGGGGGCTAGCAGAGTGGGAGACTACCCTAGCCATAGTCTAGAGTCATCTCAGTAGTAGATAACAATAGTGGATGGGATTATCTAAGGAGAGAGATCTCCTTAAGGTCTAGGTGACCATATTCTAGACAAATATTTATAGGGTTAATGCAAAGAGGAAAAATCTATAGACATATATGGCTACTAGGACCATCAAGGGGGATGTCAGGATAGTGAAGCAAGATACTCTAAAGGTTCAATTGATCATGGTGACTGTAGGTTAGATTACACCCTCTACTCTAGAAATTTAGGGGTAGGTAGTATCTGGTGGAGATACAGATATTGGTAGATTACATATCCATATACATGGTCCAACATATATTTGACGTAGCTTACATAGTTGATCTAGAGAGTCAGTTTAGGCTACATGGTGATAGTCTGCCAAAGAGATCTACAGTAGGGGGATCTAAGTGGAGCCACTACAATGAGTCTAGATAGTCTTCAGTGTAGCCTAGTCATAGGTCGTTAGCTCATCCAAATAGATTAGTGGCTAGTGGCTCTAACTAGCCTCATAAGGATGAGGTCAAGGGTGGATGTTGTCAGAGAACAATTAAAGTACTATTCTATTGAACAAATTAAATAGTACATCGTAGGCTCTAATTAGCCCTAATAAAGTGGATCTCGTTAACAACAACGAGCCCAAATAAAAGATGCTAACAAATATAGTTAGCATAGAATAATGTAATAACTAATAATGAAATATATGCTAACATCCCCCCTTATTACATTATTTGGGTAATAATATAACTACTAGCTATGCTAATATCCCCCCATACAACAATATTTGGGTAAAGTATATAACTGCCCCAATACAGTGAAGAAGTAGAAGAGAAATGAAAGAATGGTGGCTCGTGCTTTGTCTTGGGCTCTAGCTCTGGCTCATGGCTCTGGATTTGGCTCTAAGCATACCTCTAGAATTGTACCTCTGTGTCTATCTCTGGAACTGCCTATGAATCTACCTCTGGATCTGCCTATAAATCTACCTCTGGAACTTTGTCTCTGGGTCTACCATAGGTTTTACCTTTTCGGTAGAATCCATACAACATTTATTTCATCATGGTCCATTGTGTGAGATCTGTCCATCCACAATCAATATGAACCTTGTTGGCCATTTTTAGTTTGTACCAACAACTTGAATAAGAGTGATTCGTACATCCACAAGAATCACAAGGATGTAATCTCCAACACTTAGCTGCAACATGTCCTGTCTTTCCACAGTGACTGCAAAAATGCTTTTTAGGAGTTGTAGGAGATTTAGGTTTTACAAACATAGAATGACTGGTACTTGCATGTCCAGTATAGCCAAGGCCTTCATGCTTTGCCCTGACATTTAGCACTATTGGAGATTTAATGCCTTGTTCTTGTTTACCTAATCTCTCACCATTGAATCCCATTTTCTTCATCAGTTTGGAACCAAATCCTTTGGTGTGTTTTTCAAAACACCCAATTTCATCATCTTCATCAATGCTTTTAACAATATTGCATTTGTCGCTATTGATGAGATTATGGAGTTCATTTTTAGGAGGTTCAATTTTTAAGTCACTAGTGTCACAAGAAAAAATTGCTACTGAAATGAGATCACTTGTGCTACAACTGATATCTACCATATAAGGTATGAGGTCGCCTGTATCACAACAAGCATGTGCCACAATGGAATAATGTGATCAAGTGAGTGAGCGAAAATACAATGATCAATTAATCAACCAACAATTACAATAGAAATTCTATGATTAAATAAATAGACTAACTAACAGCATTAGGAAATAGCGCTAACTACCCTCTAACAATAGATTAGGGATTTGCGTGATGCTAACCACTAACCTAGGTAGATAAGTCTAACCAAACCACTAACCTAGGATATTTAGAGATTTAACCTAGGATAGAAGAATAAATATCTAGATAGTAAAAGATAAATGTAAATACTCTTTTACCTAGTGGAGTAAATGGTAAGTATCCCAAGTTAATGGAATATTACTCTAACAGAGGTGACTTTGGGGGTGCAAGCCCCACTTGATGTATTGTTATGTTTTTAGTATTTTTGGGTGTACGGTCTGAGGACCTACACAGTTGTAGCCTATGGGTAATTTTTGTACCACTATGTACTTTGACATTACCATATATATATATATATATATATATTCTCATTTTTGGCTCATCATGTGGTTATGTTTTTTATTTATGTGATGGATTATGGATGCATTGATGGATATGATGATGTATTGATTTATACATACGATGCACTAATGCATGCAATTACTATATGATGTATGTATGACTAGATGTTATAGTCTATATGTATAGATGCACTATTACGTATGTGTACACGGATACAATGTTTAATTTTAAACACATGTTTTTAAAATTTATTCAATTCATTATGCATTTATTTCTTGTTATTGATATGATAGATGTAATGTGTATGTAATGCATTAATTTTATGTGGATGTTCTAATGCAAATTTTACATGTATGCTTTAATTATTTAAAATATAATAACTAATTTTATTTGGTTTTTAACAGACTAATAGTAGACACCACAAAATACATAAAAGTCATGAATTAAAATGTTATCCTTATAATAAGAGTTATACGTTTGTATATGCATGTGTGAGATGAAATATGTGATATGTAGAGGTTTTACCTATAAGCTTTTACAAAATAATAGGTGTGCATAAAATAGTCAGTGACCATCTAAATATCATTGATAATATTTATCCAGTATCTATCCTATTTTATAAGGACCCCTTAATAAACAAAAGCTCATAAGGAAAAATATGATTGTTGATGAGATGATTTGGTGCTATGAGGGGATTTTGGGGTTTTCTATGAGACTCGGACACTCAAGTTGATTAATCAAAAGTTGTATACTAACTACACAAAACTATTGAAAGATACAAATCTGTTAAGAAGAACTAGGTATTCAATATCCCTATGTGTGCAAAGTGAATGTATTAGATGAGGTATAAGACTATCCCATTGCTAGGCGGGTTTCATGCAACCCATTATTGTAATGAGGATCACTATATGGTCATCCTAATCATGAGTTTAGATGTAGTTATACTAGACTACTAGGCAATACAAGCCACCAAAATCTAGTTCAACCATAAGCTAACATTGGTATATACTAAAGAAGGTCGCTAATGTGATAGACATATTACCATGCGTAAGGCTACTACCTTGCTAGGAGGGTTTCATTCAATCCATTGTTGTAATGGAGATTATCCTATGTATTTTGAAAACTAAGGATTCTAGGAATTCAATCTCGTTACCCCCTTATTTTCTTTTAATTGCTTGGGATACTTGCTCATGCTTAGTGGTGAAAACCATTGTTTTTTGTATTGTTTTTGCAATTTACTCTTTTTGTGGAAGAGCAAAGGGATTTCTTGGGTAGGGGGGAGATTGTCCTTTTGTCAATACTTAAAATCCTATACCATTTACATAATAATATGAGCAAGGAAAACATTTCTCTTAAGGTGACAAGGACCACTTTGTAGTGTCATATTTCCTTTTTCAGACTTGGATTGTTAATGTGTAAAATTGTGTTGGGATTTTGACATATGCAAGGTACTATAAAAGCAAGACATTACCTTCGAAAATC
The DNA here is from genome assembly GCA_028583015.1 of Wollemia nobilis. NCBI lineage: Eukaryota > Viridiplantae > Streptophyta > Pinopsida > Araucariales > Araucariaceae > Wollemia > Wollemia nobilis. The sequence goes on along the minus strand of JAQPPZ010000719.1, from coordinate 6,998,806 downwards.
CAAAATATTTTTCTATAAAATCTAAAATGACAACTAGGGATGGCTAAATGACCAAAAATCCTATTGTTAAGCCTATAACAACTCAGTATTTGTGTTGAAAAACATAGTTACTCACAAGGAAAATATGAATGATAAATGATATGTGAGATGTTAGGGTTTTCCCTAAGCATTTTTGTAAACTAAAATGTGTGCATAAAATAGTAAATGATCACCTAAATATCATTGATTATATTCATATGGTATCTATCCTATTTTATGATGACCCCTTAATAAGAAAAAACCCATAAATAAAATTGTCAGTGTTGATGATTGATATGGTTGATTTAAGATTCATGATTGGCATACAAAAATGGTGTAATTCATAATAATGTAAACACAAGTTGTCCTAATGCAAGTGCAATGGATAAACATGCATATTGCAATTAATTAATGCATACAATGGAATGCATAATAACTTTTTTTATTACTAATATTAAAGTGGGTTTTTATCAAGGGACCCAAAACCTAATTACAACAAGTCACAATACTTTAAAAACAAAGCCATAGGATAGGTTGTAGGAAAGACCAAAAAATAATCTAGGGGAAAGGAAAAGGATTGCCTTTTAGGATAGGCTAAGGATAGCCTTGCAGGACAGACTAAGGATAGCATTTTAGGATAGGTTAAGGATAGCATGTCAGGACAACCTTGAAACGATGCTGAAAATTTTACCCAAAATGGAAAAGAGGAAACTCCCACCCTAAAGTAAGTTTGAAACACTTGCTCAGTGGGAAAAGGAGAAAGTGGGAGTATTCAAAATTGAAAATCCCACATAACCACCAGTTTGAAACATCCAAAGGTGGTAAAACAACAACCCACCAAAATTTTAAGAGTAGAATCCCACCAAACAACCCAAGAGGTAGGAAAAATAAAACCACCAAAATTTAAATCCATGCAAGGGAAAACCAAAATTCGGGCAAAGAACACCAAAAAACCAAGAAAAAAATTAGAAAAACCCTTGAAAAATAGGAAGGGACCTGGAAACCATGAATATTTACAAATATGTGAAGACCAGCATCCACACAAGCCTAAAAATAGGTAAAGCGAATGCAGGAACTCCATAGGCCATGAAGTCCCTTTGCTGTAAGGAGAACTACATAGGAACTAGAAGGAACAGAGGATAATAAAACGTATAACCACAAGCCAAAGGGTGGAGATAGGGAGGTCTTAGAGGACCCCAAAAGAAGGAGCCATGAAGCACAAGCTATAGATGTTGAGCACAGTTTCGTAGTAGGACCAAAAATATGCACCAGGAACTCCAAGATGACCTCCAACACCGCCAAAAAAATAGCTTCATAGAACCAGCAAAGGATGTTCGGTAGGATCATAACTACAATAAAAAATAGAGGCCCATACCCATGAAAAATCTAAAAACCCACCATGAAATCCACATCTGGAAGCCCACAGAGTAGCACCATAGGAATAATAATAGGGCCCCATTTAGGCCAAAGGATACTATGAAGAGCAGCTCATGAAGCCAAACCCTCAGTCATAATGTCTTGCACTAGAGGAAAATTTGAATCTAATCACCAAGTAGAACCCTACAAAAATTGAAATAGAGCAAAAGCTCTAAGGAGAAGGATCCTGAAACAACACATGGATCCTAGGGAAAATCCTAGGGAAAACTCATGGATGTCCCATATCAAAGGCACTATAATGAAACCCCTACATAGGGCATGGAAAGGGGTAGACAAATGATTTAGTGACCTCCAACCCAAAATAGGCCATCTGCAGTACCATCCAGACAAGGAAGAAGGGCAAAGGAAGTGACAGGGATCAAGGACATGACAAGGGACCTGGGAAAGGACTAGAGATGGGCTATAGGGAAGTTGAGAAGTACTTCCCAGGGAAGGCCCCTAATGGAATGCATAGTAAAATAATGAAAATATTTTGTATTTTGATATTTTTTATTATTTTTGTGCTTTTATGTTTTCTCATTTGTTTGGTATTTTTGATAATTTTTGTGTTGTTTTTGTAATTTTATGTTTTCTAATTTACATATTAGATGAAGAATATTGAGAGGCTCGGGATCCTCAACACCTTCTAGTGAAGTTATGTGATATGTTCTTGGTACTATATTCTCTATTATGATGAAAGGACCTAACCAATTGGCTGTAAATTTATCCCATAGATACGGTGGAAGGTTTGAGTTCTGTTTGGCTCTCTTTGAATACAAGATACCTAACTTTAAAGTCTCTTGAATGAACTTTAGTATCATAAGCTAATTTAATATGATCTTGATAAATGTGCAAATTCTCAAGAGCATTAACTCGTCATTCATCAAGAAGGATCAATTTATCGAGGTGATCTTGTCATGAAGTATCATCATCGATGAATTCTTTCAATGACAAATGTAACGATGAAATTTCTAATTCGAAGGACATAATAGCCTTAGCACTATACTATAGTAAAAATGGGGTTGCCCTAGTGGGTGTTTGAATGCTAGTTTGATAAGCCCATAAAGCTAGATGCAATTTAAGGTACCAATCCTTGTGATTTTCCTTGATGATTTTCTTAAATATTGCAACTATAGTTTTATTAGAGGCCTCTACCTAACCATTTGCTTGTGGATAATAGGGTGTTGCAAAAACTGTGTTGAATGTTACATATAGATATTAAGGCCCACACATTTTTGTTTTTTAATGATGTTCTATTATCTAATATTATTTTGGATGGAATACCAAAATGACATATAATGTTATGGAGTATGAACTATGCAATACGAGCTCTAGTCATAGTGGTTAATAATATTACTTCCACCCATTTGGTAAAATAAATAGTAGCCATTAGAATGAACATGTGATGACCTAAATATAAAGAGATCTTCCCAATTAGATAAAACACCCACCAAGAGAAAGGCCATGCCGATTGAATTAGTTTTAAGGCTTGAGATGGTAGGTACAAGAGATTGACATGATACTAACACTTTACACACTTCTTGACATATGTGCAATAATCCTTTTCCATTATGGGCCAATAATAACCCATTATGAGGATGCGCTTGATGATATCCATCCCACTAAAATGGCCATTGAAGGTACCATCGTGAGGTTGCAAGATTTTCCAAGCAGATTATTCGGGATTGAGACAACAAAGGAGGAGTCCATCATAGCTCCAACAATAAAGAATATCTTCTAACAATACATACCTAGTATTTTTTTATTAAATGCTAGTTTTACAACATGCGATAAAATCGAAGGGATATTACCAAGTTTTAAATAATATTTTAATTGGATTAGCTAATCTTGATAAGCTTGAACTTCAACTGACTGAACAACTTGTTCCTATTGTGAGTCATTACATACGAATGTAGATTGGAAAAAAAATTGTGGTGAATGGTCATGCCATTATCTGAAGGACCCTGTGAGATCAAGGACCCCCAAGATGCCTATTTTAGAAAATATTGTGCCTTGAAGAACCAATATTTATTTGGTTCTATCTGAATCATGTGAACTTATTCATTTCTACTCGAAGCCTCATGCAAAATTATTAACTACAAAATCATTTTAATGTGTATGTTTTTAAATTAATCGAAATGGTTTTGAAGTATTAAGGATCCCAAAGAAGCCATTGTATCCACAAAGTAATTGGATGTATGAGGAACTAGCTCGATGTCATACCATTCCATTTTGGGTAGTAATTTGTCCACAAGCTATTTATAAGATTTCAATATAGGACATCTACATCAATAAATACCTTTGATTTGGTTTATGATGAGCAAGGAGTCACCAAAAATATTAATTTTTTAATATTCATGGTGATAGTTGTTTGGAGACCCAAGATTAGAGCCTCATATTCAATGTTATTTTTGGTGCAATAGAAGTCAAGTTTAAAATACAAGGGCATAGGAGCTTCTTGTGGTGTGAAAAATACAATCCCTACATCACCCTCTTGCTCACATTTTGAACCATCAAAAAACAAATTCATGTCTGCTTTGTTTTCTAGTTCTTCGGGTTTGGGTGATACCGATAATTGGAACATTACATCATCAGGTAACTCAATTACAAAAGGTTTTGTCATCCTGAAGAGGAGCTTGTACTAATTGATCAACTATAACTTAAACTTTGATTGATTTTTTACTGATGAATTCAATATCGAATTCCATCAATAGCATGATCCACTTTGCAGTTTGTGTATTATGATATGTGCAACTCATCATATACTGCAAAGGATTTTATTTTAATATGACATACGCTGTATGACTTAAAATTTAGTGGTGAAGCTTTTTGGTGTCAAAAACCACTACTAAGTAGAGCTTCTCGATGCAATTGTACTTTAGCTTATAACTAAAAAAGGTGTGACTAATATAGTAGATATTATATTCTTTATTTTATTTGTTATTTTGGGCTAACATGGTCCCTATAGCAAAATATGTGGCTAAAATATACAACAAGAAAGGCACACCTGGTTGAGGTGAAGCTAAAACTAGTGATGATACCAGGTACTATTTTATCTCATCAAATATCTTCTAGAATTCCTCATTCCAATAGAATGGGATCCCATTATGTAGCAATCAATTCATAGATCGACACTTATCCGACAATTATGCTATAAAGCATTTGATGGATGCTATCTTTTCTTGTAATCTACGAAGCTCTTTAATGTTAGTGGGGGAAAGCATTTCTAAAATTACTTTGAACTTTGTAGGATCTACTTTGATCCCTATGTTGGATACTTTTTAGGATTTAGCCTAACATTATTCTCTATCAGGTGATCAAAGACTTTTCATAACACATTTTCATGCTCTTCATGCAAGAAAGACTTGGAAAGTAAATCATCTATATAATCTTCTAAAATATTGTGCATATAGTCATGAAAAATGTATGTCATGGATCATTGATAGGTTGTACTAGAATTTTTAAGGTTGAAAGACATAACTTTATAAAAAAATACTCCCCATGGTGTATTAAAGGTTGTTTTATGTTGATCTTCGGGTTTGAACCGAATTGTATTATAGCATAAAAATATGTCTATAAGGGATAACATCTCATGAACAACAATTGTGTCTACTATATCATACATATTAGGCAAAGGGAATGCATCCTTTGGAGTAGATTTATTTAGATATCTAAAATCTATATAGATATGAATCCTCCCATCAGGTTTTCCTATGGTTACCACATTAGATACCCATTTCGGATAGTCAATCGATTTGGATGAATCTACATCCCACAATTTTGTAAATCATCTTTCACCATTAATGTGATTGTTGGATGTATTTTTCTAGGCTTCTACTTGACCAAATTCATATTGGGATCTAGGGTAAGGTTATGGTTAACCAAATTTAGATCAAGACCCAACATGTCCTTATATGACCAAGCAAACATATCACATTTTTCTATCAAAAGAGATGTGATGATGGCACACTCTTAAAGAGATAGAATCTCTCTTAGATTTAATTTCTTAGTATTGTTAGGATCATTGTGAATATCCATGTCAAAAGTCTCCTCAATTGACATATGAGACACCTCCTTAAGTTGATAAGGTGTAGGGATTAGGTATATATCATCCACTAGGTTTGGGGGATCTATCATATCAGATTCAACCCTAGTGTTACAAACATCCTGAGTAGACCCTGGACTAAAATGGAAAGGTTGTAGCATCTCTTCACATAGGAAGAACTCCTAAGATGACAATGGTGATGCATCATGATCAAACTAAATTACCTTATGATTGAGGTGCAACGACTTTGAAGGGTCATTGGGGTTATGAAGAGGCATGATTAGGTCAATGGAAATCATGTTTATGGATGGTTGGTAATTTCCATTATCACATGAGGAGAACCTATCAATTATTTATGGCTTTGGTTGTGCTAGATATAGCTTAGGAGGAAATAAGATTTCTAGATCCACTTTAAGAGTAGATAAGATGACTGGGTCCTTTGGTGGTAGTAGCTACCTCTAGTTAGGTGAGGGAGGAAACACCCTATGATAGATGTCATATATGTTAATAGAGGGCCTAATAAGCTCAACATATCCTCTATAGTTATTGAGATGACCAAGTTAGTGAGGACCTAAGTATGCAAAAAAAAATGTATCCTTGTATTCATTCTCTTATTCAATCCAATAATTTTTAGGATTATCATCGAGTTTAGATTCCTCTTATTGGTTGATCTCATGAGATGAATTGTTGATAGAGTCATGGGGATATATGGATTGGGATTTTATCTCCTAGAAAATGAGAAGGGTTGAGATCAACGTATTCATTCTCATCAATGCCCTCCCCAAAATCTAATCTTAGGTATTGTAGGAAATCAACCAAAAGCTCATATGGCATGCAGATGGAATACCCTAAACCAAAATTTATCCATAGAAAATTGGTATTGCGGTAGATATGGTGCTCTGAGACCCTACTCATAAAGACCTAAGCTATTTACATGCTAGTGGAAATGGTAGAAATATATTAGAGCAAAATTTAAATTCAACATATAATATATGTTTCCTTTAAATGGTTTATTGTTGTGATTAATCAAAGAAGATTGATCTATGAATTGATCAAAATCACCATATATAAAGTTTTTTTGATTGGGTGGTATACCTAGTGGTACAATAGTTTAAATTGGCAAGGGAGAAACCCTAGGTCTTCCCATGCCTTTTACGAAATCAGTAATTGGTGTAAATGTAAAATTTTATACCAAATATTCTACGAGCCTAGGGTTTACTAAGTGAATATTTTCTTATGGTGTGAATGATATCATTGATGATGCAAGGATATGGGTTAAGGTACATCATTTTTTTTTTTTGGTTATTCTTCCTCTTCCATAAGAATCAAAATTTCTACCATGGAAATGTTGGGAATGACTTCTAGAGTGTCTTCCATAGGCACATTCAACTTCTATTTGATTAGAGTATCCGATGACAAAGAAGGAATATTTGAAGGAGCAAATAGTTTAGGTGAAGGTGGCACTAATTCAGTGGATGGATCAGTAGGTACTAATTTTGGTGGGTGCTCTAGATGCTTTATGGAGGAACTTGGTCGAATATCCAAATGCGTTGAGGGTAGAACAAACTTCCTCATATTATTGACTTTATTTACATATTTAAATGGCTCATCATCCGAAGGGACCACATGAAATTGTCCTTCATGTACGTATTTGATACATTGATGCAATATTTAAGGAACACATTTCATGTGCCATATCCAAATGTGACCGAGAAATATATTATATTACATTGCTCCTTCTAGCACATGGAATAGTATAGAGATGGTTTTTAGTCCCACTTGGATTGGTAGGATTATTGTGCCTATTGTTGAACATAGCACATTATTGAAATCCTATAGCGTGAAGGTAGATGCTACTATGTGCAATGTTGGAAGGCTCAAATGATCGAGAGTGGTTGTTGTTATTATATTAACTGATGAGCTTGTATTAGTCAATACTTGCTTGTATATGATTTTCTTGATACAAGTGATAATATGTAATGGGGAATCTGCTACATTTGCTAGTATCTATTTTATTTCATGGTCATAGAAGGTTACCATAGGCTATTTACACTTCTAGACATGCCCTACAAAATTGGTGAATGCATTAGGGTCTCGAGGATGAACCTTTATGGATTTTAATTTTTTTATAAATGCTTCCCTATTGTCTAGGTGATTACTGAATAAGCTCGTAAATGGAGAGATTAGCTGATGCCATTTATAGGATTTGTGTAAGCATATTTCTTATGGTTATCACTGATGGAGGTGATGGACCTGGAAGAGGGTTTTGAGTTGGCAAGGGTTGGGTCATCGAAGGGATTTCAAAAGATACGATAGGTGACGTGGCTTGATCGTACCTTCTATTTCTTATCATAATTTTTATCATACCTAAAAAATTTTGAGTGGGTGGATCCATACGTATCTCATTGACATGCCTAGTCTGGTTGTCCTTTATCTCATGAGTAGGCAAGGGATATTTGAAAGCAACTATAGAAATGAAAGCAAGGTATATCTCATTGAAATGCCTAGTCTGGTTGTCCTTGATCTCATGAGTAGGCAAGGGATAACATCTCATGAACATTCAAAATAATATGATTGAATGGATTTTATTTTTATTGATTATATTTGTTTTGAGGATTTTTATTCCACTCCTTTTTGTATATTTTAATATCTCCCTCCTAGAACTTTTTATCCTCAATAAATTTGGCTTGCACCAAAGCCTCCTCAAATGTTTAATATTGTTGCAACTGAAGAAGAAGTAATATATGTTGTGAAGAACACAAGCTTATACTGAGAGGGGGGGTGAACAGTATAATACCACTTTTACTTTTCATTCCCAAACAATATTAACCAATATAATAAATGGTAATATCAATAGCAATTACCAAAGCAATGCACAAATCATCACACACAATAGATACACCATAATTTACGTGGTTCACCCAATGTGGGCTCCTCCATGGAGAAAATATTTCACTAAAATTTTCTTAATAAATCTCTTGGGAATCCTTTCCCTATTATAATGTTTATGGACCTTTGTCCAATGGATATGCCAATCTCCTAAATCAAGTTCATGGATATCTATCCAAAGTAGAACTCATTCTCCTCTACTCTGGTTGGTGTTCCTCTAGAAGACTACTACCTCCACTACACTGGCTTGTGGATATCTCTCCACTGAAGAATCTTATCCCAACTTAGAAGACCTATACTCACTACCCTAGTTGATGGATCTCTATCCATTGGAGACTACTATCCTCTCTTCTACTCTGGCTGGTGCTCCTTCAAGAAGACTACTGCCTCCACTGCACTGGCTTGTGGATCTATTTCCACTTAAGACTCTTATATCCACTTAGAAGACTTGTCCTCACTACCCTAGATGATGCATATATATCCACTGGAGACTACCATCCTCTCTGCTCTATCACCTCCAAAGCTCTATCTCAAATATGCACTAAACATGGTCCTTTGGTCTACCACAAATTTTCTCAATATCTATATTTGGTCTAACACAAACCTATCCTAAAATCTACACCAAAATTTGCTCCACAATTCCACACACAACTTGCTTAAACCTACTCAACAAGTCCACTTAGAACTTTGTTCAATATGATCAACAAGTCCACTCAGAACTTGCTCAAATCTGCTTAACAAGTCCACTCATAACTTACTAAAATATGCTCAACAATTCCACTCAAAACTTGCTCAAATTTACTCAAAAATTCCACTCAAAACTTGTCCAATATGCTCAACAAGTCCACTCAGAACTTGTCCAAATCTGCTCAACAAGTCCACTCAGAACTTGTCCAAATTTGCTCAACAAGTCCACTCAAAACTTGTCCAAATATGCTCAACAAGTCCACACAGAACTTGTCCAAATATGCTCAACAAGTCCACACATAAATTGTCCAAATATGCTCAAAAAGTCCACTCAAAACTTGTCCAAATATGCCCAACAAGTCCACACAGAACTTGTCCAAATCTGCTCAACAAGTCCACTAGGAACTTGTCCAAATCTGCTCAACAAGTCCACATAGAACTTGTCCAAATCTGCTTAATAAGTCCACATAGAACTTAACCAATCTCATAGAAAAATAAGGAGAATTTTTAGAGATTCAATATGTTATACACTTATCACAATGCTCAATTACTTTCAATAACTCTCTTAGAAACATAAGGAGAATTGTTAGAGACTCAATATGTTTCAACTCAATGCTCAATCACTTTATCAACTCAAATAAAAATATAGAATAGTTTGTTTTATGGAACTTGAACAATCACTTCACACATCCACTTGACTAGGCTCTAGCAACTCTACCCAACCAATCACTCAATGAAACACTTCTTTCTCACAAACCCTAGTCCAGGAATGTAAACACCAACTCAAAATATTTCCAACAATGCTGAGTAATAAGTCTCATTTAAAAATGATATTCATGATATTTTCAAACCTTAGTTCAAGTTCTTTTCTCAAAATCTCACTTCAACAATAATTTTTATAACAATGATAATCAAACCCTAGTTCAAGTTCTTTGCTCAACAAATCACTTCAACAACAATGCTTATAAAGAAATCTTCACATAGAAATGTGTAGACACCAAATTACAACCACTAATCCTCCATCATAACCTTCCCACCACCCACTTGTCCACCATACACCTTCTCGCCAATTATTTGGCCCAATTCCACATTTCTCACCATCCATTTCACCATTTTAGCCTTTTTTTGCCATTTCCTAGCCAAAGTCGGATTATTTTAATATTATTTTATATTATTTAATATTTAATATAATATTTTATATTATATTATAATATATTTATTATAAAATATATATTTATAAACTCAATTAACTGCAATCGTTTGATCCTTTCTAATCTCCACCATCCATATTCATTAATCCATGTCACATTCAAAAAGTAATATCAACCTTAGGATCTAATTTAATCTCAGCCACACGATCAGAATTTTAAGGCTAAAACCCTAAGAAAATGCTAGGTTGGATTATAAATAAGGGTATTTTGTAAATTCCCAAACCCTGGAACCTTAAGAATTAGACATTTATATCCTAGAGGAATTATTGGTGAAGCCCTAGCATAGAATCCTAAAAATCTGAAGCCCTAGCTCATCGATAAGACTTTTGCTATTCCAACCATCACCCATTCATCCTCCATCACCATCACAATCCCCATCCATCTACCACATTCGTTGCCATCCCCCAGATCTACTTCTGTAGATTTTTCCCTAACCCACAGGCACCCTCCAGAGCTTGTGAGGCTAGTTGTAGAGCTTGTGAAGCACTCACAAGATCCTGTTGTATACCGTAGGTGCTCTCTAGATCCTGTTGTATCTTAGAGGTGAACACCAGATCCTGTGAAGTTTGTGTTAGAGCCTGCCATGTGCACGTCTGAGCCTACAACAACTACAAAAATGAAAGTAAGGTATATCTCATTTGAATGTATTTTATCTCATAATTTGTTGATCTAGCATAATTTATAACTGCATTATTAACTAGGGTTTTATTGATGCCTGAGGTTATCACACTTTGGAGCCTTCATAGGTATTACTAACACCCTTGTTCTATTTTTATGTATGCAGATCTGCATTTTCTATACATTTTTGAACAACTGTTGAAGCTGGAGTGGCCCCACACTGGATACTTGAAGCCCACTCAACCTGTTGGAAGCAAGGACACACTAAATCTAAAGACACTTTATTGTTATTACTAGGGTTTTGGAGAACCCTAGTGCCATTGTAAAATCATTGTATCAAATACTCACATTGAGTACTGATTGTAACAAAGGAGTTCATTGGCTCCCCCCATTTTATTGAATACATCCATTTGTGCAATCTTTGTATTTCCTTGTGTTATTTGATTTCTTGTTATTATTTAAGTGTCGTGTCTTTGTCTTCACAAATGGTGATCACGGTGGGACCCCATAAGGGTTTCATTATTTGATAGATCTACCTTGCTAACTTAATTTTATTTTTGTTTGTTGTAGGATTTATAGAAACGTAAAAGTTGCCAAATTTATCGCTAGGGTTTCTAAAGCAGTCTGCAACATTTTCAAAGATTATGCAGGTGTTCAAGAGCATCCGTGGAGCATTCGAAAGCATCTGTAGACAACCGTAGGCACCATCTTGTGCCTAGCAGGCACCTTGCTATGCCTACGTAGGTGCCCAACCATGCTTGGCAGTAATTTGGAGCAGAGCTAAGGCTTCCAAGTAAGTTTCATAACCCTAGGTTGTCATTTAGCAATTTACATATTCTATTTTCTGTTGTTGTTTTTTGCTATTTCTAGGTTCAACATTAAGTAATCTGGGAAAGAATTGGTAGCAAGTTGAATCTAGGGTTTGTGTGTATTTAATTATACCAAATTTATTTCTTGTTCTGAAGTTGTAGATCTAGGTGATTGTTTGCATTTTTGAGTGAATATGAAACATAAAAGCATCCTAGATCTTGCATTTTAGGGTTAAAGATCACTTTAATTTTGCATATATAAATAGGAACAACATTTTGACACATAAAGTAATCTTGCCCTAGGCTGGCCCCTTTGGCAGAGAGGTGGACGAACCCTCCGGTTGCTCTTATAATTTTAATCATTTATAGGCAGGGGATTTTAAGGGTGTACTCTACACTCTCTAGGTGAAATTTACGTCTTTGTGTTGGCTTTTGATTTAGATTAGTGAAGTTAGTAATATTTAATATTGTTTGCACACCATAGAGAACAATAAATCTAATAAAATAAATCACACACTTGCACGATTCACATTTTTAACAGTAGTGGCTGGATTTCATCACCAGCCATTGCTTGAGATTCGATGACAGTGGCCGTGATTTCCATCCACCAATATCTGCCCTAGAAACCATAGGACTACCCTCGAGCAAACTTTTTGGAGCTCATTACCAACAAGAATCTCGTTGCCCTATCAAGCCTTAGTTTTTTTACATTTGTTTTTCATTAAACAAGATTAAGTTACATCAAAACACATAAGCCAACAATTCTAAAAAGGAACTTCACATTAATGAAATAATATAATTAATGAACAAGGTAAGGCACACAAGGTGAAACCTAGGACTAATTATTTTCTTTGCTTTAAACTTTGGAAAATTTGTTAATTTGTGTGATTTAGATAAGCTTTGAATATTTGGTTTAACTACTTTATGGTGCTAACACGACAACAAAATAAAATAATAAACCAAAGTAGTTTAATGGAAAATAGTTCCCATGAACCCGCTACTTTAGTAGCCCCATCCAATATGGTTCATACTACTTTGTCTGGATCATCCCATCCACCCCACTCTCAAGTAGAGACACATTCACACAATGTCGAGACAGCCACCACCTACATAGACATGGATAGAGTGTAGGCCCTTTACAAGGCTTCTAACTATGTCTTAGAACCCCTTAGCAAAGAAGGTTTGGAAGAATCTAAATTGGCTACCACGTAACTTGCCCAAGGATATCCTAATTCAAATTATGAATATGGTATGGCTTCCTCCATGAGCCAACCACCACAAAGTCCAAGTGTTCCAAACACTTATCTCACATCCACCTGTACCAACGCCTTATATGAGGAGTATGTCAATGCTGCCTCACAAGTCCCTAGCCTCCAAGTTGTAACATCAAACTCAACTTGCACCATACCCATGTCATCTCATCCATTATCATCCACACCTCCATCATCTCACTTAGCCAACATGACCATGTCATCCACACCTCCATCAACTCACTTAGCCAACATGACCATGTCATCCACACATCCATCATCTCACTTAGCCAACATGACCATGACTAATCACTCATCATCATCGACTCATCCAACCACAACCCCATAATTTGACACATGGTAAAATCATGAACTTACGAATACATTAGGGCTTATCAATAGATTGTTTTCACAATGAGCAAAAGGAAAACAATCAGCTTACATAGACCCTATGACACAAGGATTTCCAAATCAAGCTCCTCTCACCAATAAAAATTTAGCATGGGTCCCTCAATATTCCATAGTGTCCATCCCTAATCCACCACCACTCCACACATCCACCATACCAATCAACATCGTCACTAACCAACAACACAATCCATTTCTCCATCATCATATTCATCAATCATCCGCATATTTCAACCATCAATCTTCTCCACATACCCAATCCAATTCATTCCACAACACCATGTTGGTCACACACCAACATCTACCATCTAGCCCATCAAAAAACCATCACATAATCCAAGGTCCTCATATTCCAGTAGAAGATCTTAAATTCCAGGTAATGCAAAATCAAATCGATCAGTTGATGCAAAATTCACCAAGGGTAACGAGCCAAAAGCTCACATTAAGCCAACTGATCCATCAACCAATCCATCCATCGGTACCATCATCGCCTTATCCGGCAGATTTTACGATACCAAAATTTGACAAGTTTAGGGGAACCGAGGATCCTAAGGATCATGTGAGTTCATTTGTCCACATATGTTTTCGTATTAGCGATTATAATGCTCTTATGCTCTGAAAATTTCCTCAAAAATTAGGGGAAGATGCCATTCAGTGGTACAATCAATTGCCCACACATAGTATTTATACTTTTGATCAATTGATAGATCTATTCTTGGAACGCTTTGCCCTTAATATTAAAAATAAGGTATCCTTATCGGATATATATTACTTGAAACAATGGCATGAGGAACCTATCTATGATTTTGGAAACCGTTGGAGGAAATTTATAACAAAGTTGCCATTCTCCCTCCCAATGGAAGAAATTATCAAACTTTTTACCAAGAGTTGCTTAAAACCCATATCTTAGATGCTTCAACTCAATACTTATAGAACATTTGAGGAGGCTTTAGCATAGGCTAGTGTCATTGAGGAGATAAAAATCCAATAGGGTGTCATTAAGCCTAAGAAGAAAGAATGGCAAAATAGAGGCCAATACTAAACAATCAATCTGGCCAAAAAAAATCCACACAATCCTCAACGGCTAACATAGCTAATCAAGTCAATCAAGTGGTCATGAGCCAGCCCGTAATGGCTCAAAAACTTGTGCAAAACCAAATTTCCTATCATGCGGTCCCATCAGTAAGCCAAGCACCAATGGTACAAAACACAACACCAACTATGGAATAGCCTACCCGTCGCCAATTCAATCGACCTTAGCGTCAATACACTCCCTTAGCGAAATCATATTCAGCCATATTTCGAAGGTTATATGAGACCAACAAATTAGCCTTGCCAAAAATTAGGCTTAATTATCCCACCAAAATGCCTAAAGGTTATAGAGAGCACTTATTTTATCCATATCATTGACAAAATGGGCATGATATCAATTCCTGCCATGTGTTCAAAAACATAGTGCAAGACCTCATAGACTTAGGGGCCATTAGCGTCGATAACCCCTTAGCTCTAAAAATCAAAATTTAGGCATATATCAGACACCTCTACCTAACCATGGGGAGGTCCAACATAATGTAGGGGGTAACAATCAACAACCACCTCCTAATCAAGTAAATCATGTCCAAAAATACCAAAAATTTGTAAGAGCAGTCCATGTGGTCACTCGAGGCAAAGGCAAAATCAAAAAAATTCTCAACAAAATTCAAACCCACCACCCATCCAAACATCACCCAATCCATCTCCACCAATCAATCTATCCAACCCATCCAATCTGCCCATTCTTCATCCAATAAGGCCAGTAGTAACTTTAACCAGCCAGTTAACCACTAGTTTGAAAATGGAATTAGCCAAACTTTCTATATAGGAGCTCATCCAACAATCCCCTAGGGCATAGAGAAGCTTTAATGAAAATACTCAAGTCAATTGAGTTATAATCCCAAGACTCTAATGCCTTCAACAACTTTGTAGGGAGTGTCAGAACATGCATGGAGCCATCAATTACCTTCTATGACTTTGAGATAAAATCAATGAGTTCAGAATCGGTGGACCCTCCACTGCACATCATGGCCTTAATAGACAGAAAGCCATTCAAATGAGTATTAATTGATACCAACTCGTCAATCAATATCATTACTACCGCTGCTCTTATCCACCTCAAAATACCTCCATACCACATTTCCAAGTCATCATTCACCCTCAAAGCATTTAACGATGCTTTGTGTATCACAATTGGCACTGTTGTTTTACCTATAGAAGTAGGGGCCAAAATATTTCACACCATGTTTCACATCTTGGAAGGAGCCATGACGTATAATATACTCCTTGGTAGACCTTGGATGAGGAAAATGAAATGTGTTCCATCAATTCTCCACCAATTCTTGAAATACATTCATGATGGACAAGTCCATTGCATCCCCGTGGATGTCAAACCTTTTAATTATTGTAATTTTATTTCAAATCATTATGAATCCATGTTACCTTCCACTCATCTATTCTTGGCACCATCATAGAATCCATCCACATCATATCTTAATCCACCTTCTGCTAATCCATCTCCATCTTCTTCTAAGGCTCCCATCATAGAGGAGCTACCCATCACATCACCTCCTCAAAAATTCATTTCTTCTTGTACATGTGGTCATAGTCAGTCTATTGTTATCACATAATACATCACATCTACCCCTTCTACATCTCAACATTCCATACCACCATCCAATCCCACTCCATAAGCCAATGTGTCACAAGTCAAACTTTCAGATTGTGCCATATTTGACTCACCATCGTCCACAACCAATCCAGAGCCACTTGAGCCTTCACCATCCACCTTATCAACCCAAGTCAAATTCCACATCACTAATCTGATCATTGGTGAGTATGTGATCCAAGACGTCACCATTACACCCCTAGTCATTCCCACAACTAATGATTTTGGACGTCCTCAAGATAGTACTTTATCCATAGGTGTCGTTTATGACATGAGTGTCACTCCAAATAGCATTAACTTTGTTTATAGAGGGTTGGATTGCTCAATTGGGGAAAAACCACCCGAAGAACCAAAAGAGCCTAGGCATGCCAATATACCTAACATAGAGGAGTTTCCAGCCTGATACTTTAATATGTTCCATTGGAAAGGTCAAGGACTAGGTTCCCATCAGCAAGGGATGCATGATATCTTAGAGGTCCCATATAGAGATGTCCATGATCATTCCAATTTAGGCTATACCCCATTGTCTTCCACCTCTTCTCTTGAGCAAGCATTTAAAAATCTTACACTCAATTATGAATATCACCCCATCCACCCACTATCCTCAACATCTTCTCTTGAACAATCCCTTCAAGAAATTTGCATGGACGAAGTCAACGAAGATGATCCCATCAACTTTTCATATCCTGTATTTGATTTCGACGATGAAAGTTATGAAGAATTTGAAGTCATGTCAAACACTTCTGACGATTCTGAAGAGGAGTCACAACCCATTGTCCCCATCACCAAACACAAAGAGTTTTACCTCCTAATGTTCCCCATCCATCATCCCATATTCTACTTGCTTATTCCACAAGAACAACAGGATCCACCTGGTAATATGCCTTGAGCCACCTACATGAGCCAAGAATTGTAACATATGTACATATTTCAAAAAAAAAAATCAAAAAAAAAATATTGCTCTAATGTTTTCACATTCACTATTACAAGGATACCATGCATCGACATCGATTATGATTCAATTGTTCCATTTGCCCATTCAACCAAATCATCCTACCTTCTACTAGTTCAATATGAATCCTATTGACTTATTTACCCCGCTCTGTAATCCATATGATCTGGCTAGGCCAATTCCAATTGACATTAGCCTTATTAACTTGGACTGGATTTCCTCCACACCCTCCTCTTTGGAGTTCACCCTATCCAAGGAATTTCTAAAAGGTTCAGCCCACTACATTCCTCCTTCACTGCCACCTTCATCTCCATATCTTTCTACCAATGGTCTCGAGGCCTTTTAGGCAGAGTTAGGCAATGATAATCAAGAATAATTAGATGACAACCTAGACTATCTCGACTGGCTCTCAGGCCTAGTACCCATTCACAAGCTTAATGGAGCGACACACATTTGTATTGATTTTTGACACCAGTCTTAGCTCTTCCTTATCTGGGGTACTTGGCTAGGCATTCTATTGTTAAAGGTAACACTTTATATGTACATATACATGGATTTAAAAAAAAAAATCATCCACATAGGCATATCTACATTGCATACATCCCATTTACATCTAAGGCATACATATTCACTTTTTGTTTTGCACTCATCCACGGTTTCATTAAATCATATATATTCCATTGCACTATACACCTTCCATTTGCATATCACCACTCCATTGCATTAGGCATATACATTTGCATCCATCCCATCCTATGTTCAAATATTTGGCATAGTAATGATGATATGACCATGAAACAAAAATTCAAGTTATAACGATTGGGGGTACCTAGTTTGAAACCTTCATGCAACTTTAACAAAATTCATATGTCAACCACATCACGTAGCACAAAATCCTATATTTTTAGTCACTCAGCCATTACTAGGGTAGCAAAAAACCTCCAAATGGATGTCCAATTTTCTTTAGGACCAAAACACAATTTACATACTAAGAAAATCTTGAGCATCGTCAATCTATCATGAAACAATATTGAACCATTCACATTACATCACATTTTAAAAACATTATGAGATAGGGAGGTCTAGTACCATCCTTGGGTAGTACCTTGAGGAAAAAATGAGATATCCCTCGCTTGTCCCATTATGCAACATAGTCCAAAAATAGTGGTTTTCACCACTACCAAAATTGCTCCAAACATAACCGCAAAAACATAGAGTAGTAAGGATAGGGTCAAAATTCTCATCACACTTCGGTTGAGAATTCGATTCCCCAAAGCTCTATACAAAAATTATTAACAAATAAAATCCCAAAAGCCCCTGATCCCTAAAGTTGTAAGAATTGTACTACACATCCCTGATAAAGATGGGTAGTCATCCCCAAGGCCTAAAATATCCATCCCATAGGACTATGGAGTGAATATCCACCGAGGCTATAAACACTTGACTGGAAGTGAAGCTCATGTGAGGCGACATGTCTCTCCTCCAAAAAGGGAGACCTCTGAATGCACATAAGGACATGCTAGCCTCAAGTCATCTCCATAACATGTCATGCCTAAATCCACTCATAATGGGTTAATGAACTTCACATGCACACACACTGGTTCTTTATTGGATAGGGTCATTGTCACACTCAAGATTTGGTATATGAACCTCACTTGCACACACATTGGTCCTAAAGAAATTTAGACAACCCTAGTGAGTTTGATTGATAATACTGGTATGATTGAGTCTTTGAAAATATTTTAATATTCCATATCAACATCCATGTCTTCTTCCATATCAAAATCCATATCTTCTTCCATATCAACATCCATATATTCCTCCATAAAAATAACCATGTTTTCATAGTGAGTCAAGTTGTAGAACACCACCAAATTCGGTGCCCCTAATAGCTAAACAATGGACAACAAAAATGGTCAGTAAAATTTTTGAACTATAAAATATCATTCGAACAATATGCATATCGTCATTAATAACACATCACATAGCTTACATTTTAAATTCATCATAGATTTACTTGCATCAAGAATCCATAGCACATAGCTTGCATACATGATTCATATAATATTAGGCATATACATCAATATTAGCTTGCATTAAAAATCCATAATATTCAAACATTATTCATAAACATGCATCACACATAAATTAAAATAAACATAAAAGAATCCACACAAGAGACAACACACATACATGAAAAAGACATGTATATATATATATATATATATATATATATATATATATATATACACATATACACTCAATACCAAAATGCTACAAGGGAGCACCAAGGCTCATATATACAAAATAGTGCATCTAAGCACTAAGTCTACTATCCATGAGAAGACTCCTAAGACCTAGTAGGAGCCCTCAGCCTAGTACTCTGCCTAGACTTCGTATGCCTAGATGACTCGACCACAGAAGAAGAAGGAGGATTCAGTAATGTAATATGGTGTTGCATACACACATCCTCAAAGGAATGTACATATGCTTCACTAGCTCGAAGATACCGCAAATCCATATGATGACACCACTCCTTCACCAAAATATTTGGTTGGAGCCTCGTGACCATCGCCTAATCACTAGCCACCATCACTACCCACTCTGCCTCTAGCTGAGCTATAGTAGCCAAAGACTCCCTATGAGTCTAAAGCATGGTCTCGTTCTCCTCATGAAATTGCTCCAACTCTACTTGCAACCTAGTCACCTCAGAGATCTCACCCATATCCTCATCACATTCTCTCTTTCCCTTTGCCAACCCCACCCCTGGAGTCTATTGGGCTACTCCCCTCAACTACCTATGACCCATCGATTGCTAAGGCTTCGTCCTCTTTGTAGTCATAATCGACCTTGACACTACTGCATCATCCCAAACCACCTTTGGTACCCATAATGGTTGGGCACCAAACCATGCTGCATACTCTGGAGTCACCTCGACATCATCCACATCAGGGATCTCAATATCCTTGTCATCCTCAATCACCATTTGCCATGGCTCCATACATGGTAGCATCCCCTCATCTCATCGATGCCGATACAACACCAGCTCATATGGCACATCTTAAGGCAATCCTAATTGCCTCAACACCTGTGAGTATTGGAAGTACTCTACCTCCTCATCCCTCTGTCCAACCAACTATCGAGCCTGTCGCACCTGATGCAACTGCTCCCCATCACCATCCCATTGGGCTCCTTGCCATGGCCTCCATACCACATCAGCCCGAGACAACCCTAACCACATGTCTCTATACCAATGGCCGTTATGAATCTCTCGGCTTGCTTGCACCTCCTTCGCCATCACCCATCACCTAGAATAGGGCTCCCTCATCTGCCACGTCAGGCATAGCAACCCCTCAGGTTGAGCTATCGTAAAATACTCCTAAGCCCAGTATTGTATGAGGAAGCTACACCCAATCCCATTCCTCTCTCTCCAAATCACCTCATATAGCTCTCGATATAGCTATGCCAATAAGGTAGGAGACCATACATACTCCTTTGGGTCGATGAGTAAATCACTCACCAAACCCAATAGGTTACAAGGGAACCTAAAACCCGTGATATTAGGTAGCACTATGTTCTCTAGCATGAACATAATCAAATTTGGGAGTGCATCTAACTCCTTTGCCTTGTACATATTCAAATAACATATCCCACCATATCCCATCTGGGCCTCTCGCCATTGATATCCGAACATCCTATCCATCTTGGCATTCTTATCTCGGCCAACCGCAACCTTCTCCCCTTCTACTGGCACCTTGAGAATGCGATACACATCCTTAAGAGTGACAATAGCCTCCCTAGTAGGCAGCTAGAATGTCCCCCTATTCGGATCCCATCTCTCTATCAAAGCAGAGAGATACCCCTCATTGGCCCTCACAACATCTAGCCTCACCATGCCCTCTAGGCCCACCTTCCCCAACAACCCCCACTCCTCCTTTGAAAGCTTCTTCCTCATCCCTAGAACAAGAGGAGAGAAGTGATGTCGAGGCTCAATATCCCTCAGCTACAAGCAACAAACAATTTCATTGATATTTGTAATAAAAAAACAAATAATAATAAATGCACAAGTGACAAAAGTGTTTTTCAACATTACTGGGGCAAATGGCGTGTCAGCTTTGTCAGTCGCATTCAATCCCTCTGCTGCCATAGCTTCTGCACAATTTTCCTCACTAGCCTCACTAAGCTCTCACACCCACTCCACCCCTCAAACACAACTTCTCAAAGTACCAAACGCACAAGTGAGCCTCACGATTCACTTAGAAAGCTATTCGTAGGTTTGCACCTACGAATTTGCAGGCTCACCTGGGTGCCTGTTGGTGCACCCAAGCGCACCTGCACGCCAGTGGGAAAAAATGGTACAAAGACAAAATCAATTAAAATAGTAGCATACCTCCTCCAAATTTCACCAAAATTCATCCACACATCATGCACATCATAAAATCAGGTTTTGTGAAGACAAAACTACCCAACCAATCACTCAATGAAATACTTCTTTCTCACAAACCCTAGTCCAGGCATGTAAACACCAACTCAAAATATTTTCAATAATGCTCAGGAATAAGTCTCATATAACAATGATATTCATGATCTTTTCAAACCCTAGTTCAAGTTCTTTGCTCAAAATCTCACTTCAACAACAATTTTTATAGCAATGATAATCGAATCCTAGTTCAAGTTCTTTGCTCAAAAAATCACTTCAACAACAATGCTTATAAAACAATATTCACATAGCAATGATACTCAAATCCTAATTCAAGTTCTTCATACAACCAATGGTTTCAACAACAATGCTTATCAAACAAGGTTTAACAACAATTATTTATTTTAGAAAACCTTGAAGCATTCACTCAACACACTCAATAAGGAAACCCTAATCAAGTCCTTTTCACTCCAAACTTGTTTTTCAGAAAACCAACCAATCAACTCAACTACGGAAGAATGTGCTCATACATTTTTATTGATGATAAGAAGTAGACCTCACAAATCTTCCACAACCATAAAACACTTCTTTGCAAAACTCAAGAAGGTTAGAATACAAAATATTATTCCAATATTTCCTCAAAAATATTCTTTGCACCAAGATATAATCAATGCCTTATTTCTTCCTCTTTCAACAAATCATACATAACAAAATACTTCGAAACACTTTATCAACTCCAATATTAGAATAGTGATCAACACCCTAATAAATCAACCACTCTTAAAATAATATCCACCACCATAGAATATTAACCACTTTAATAATATTCACCACTATAGAATATCAACCACTCTTAATAATATTCACCACTATAGAATATTGACCAAAATTAATAATGTTCACTACTATAGAATATTAACCAAACACTTTTCACTCCATGCATAAAACCTTTGAGCAAACAATATTAAAAATTAATTTTGCCAAACCTTATAACTCCCTTGCAACCTTAGAACCAATAATAAAGATGAAAAATTAATTTTTAACTTGCCCAACCAACCTCCAAAAATTTTGGAGATTAAACACCTTGCGTACCTTGTATTCCCCACCAAAAGGGGATTCGGCATGACTCGATCCATCGTCTCCTCTTGCCTAAGTGCTTAGGTGCTTGGGCACTCACCACGTGGGCTACAAAGGCCCATGTGAAGGAAGGATATATGCCTTCCTCTTATGCAACCTTAGAACCAATAATAAAGATGCAAAATTAATTTTTAACTTGCCCAACCAACCTCCAAAAATTTTGGAGATTAAACACCTTGCGTACCTTGTATTCCCCACCAAAAGGGGATTCGGCATGACTCGATCCATCGTCTCCTCTTTCCTAAGTGCTTAGGTTCTTGGGCACTCACCACGTGGGCTACGAAGGCCCATGTGAAGGAAGGATAGATGCCTTCCTCTTATGCCTTCAAAACTTCTCCTTTTTCACATGTGAAAAATATGTTTTCGTTTCCCTTGGTCACAACGCTAAATTCTTTGCTTCCCACGTTCGTATCTTAGGCATGGTAATTTCATTAAAGTGGTAGGTGCTCTCTTTTATATGCATAATATAACATTCCTCCTCACGTCGGTGCTTTTCGAAATTGAATTTCGAATTTCAAATCTAAAATTCACTTTAGGGTTTTAACCTTAATTTAATTAATTTATAATTAATAAATAAATAAATTAATAATTATTTTAAATAACTTTTCAAGTTAAGTAAATTAACTAAAATTAATTTATTATTAACTTTAAGCTTCCTTAGTATAATAAAATAATTATACTTTATTTTCCAATGGTTTTTATGAAAAACCTTTTATATCCTCCTTCAGTGGTTTTAATGGAAAACCTTTTATTTTCTTCTTCAATAGTTTTAATGGAAAACCTTTTATTTTGCTCCATTAGGGTTTTAATGAAAAACCTTTTTGGTCATGCTTCATAAGACATTATGAAACTTTTTGGAACCAATCAATTGCATTCCTTTTGACAGCAATGACAACTTCATGACATCAATGACAACTTGATGGACTCAAAATGTCCAAAAATCTTCCCCTTTGTCATTTATGGCAACCCAAATTCTTTTAACTAAAAACATGACCTTTCCTTTGTTCTTCTCCCCTTGGGAAATTGCTCCCCTAGCTTAATTCTTTCTCAAATACCAAATCTCTCCCTCTTACTCAATTCTAAATCTCTCGCCCTTTGACATCAACGGTAAGGGGTCACCTTTGGGGCTCAGGGCTAAGAATGAGCCTCTTAGATTAGACCCTTCCTCACCTCCTCTTGAGGTGGTTAATTCTAGAGTGGGAGTATTTCTACTCCCATAAGGCACTATTATTTACCTTTATTCTCTCTTCTTCTTATTTGATCCTTTTGATTATTATGACTATTTCTTTTAATATTCCTATCCATGTCCCTGTTCCTATTCCTATTCCTATCCATGTTCCTGTTCATATCCATGTTCATGTCCCTATTCCTATTTTTGTTCCTGTTCATACTTATTTTTGTAATATTTTCTCTACACCACTTTGTTGTGTGACCATAATTATTGCACTTATAACACTTAATATTATTATTCCTTGGAGGTGCAAATATCTTAGGATTTCTCCTAGTGAATCCATACCTTCTTTTGTCATGAACCCTACAATTTATTCCCTTGTAACCAAATTGATTACATGAGTAGCAATACCTATGGAAAAGTTATACGTTCTCATATTCCTGTCTTTCCTATGTCCTGCACTATGAATCCATGTTCCCAAACCTGTGACATGAAAAACATCTTCCATTGAAGTTTCCTTGTCTTGACCTCATTGGTCTCTTGGTCTCTTTTGACCTATTCTGATTGTTGTTCCATCTATATTCTCTTTGTGCATTATTCTTGTTCTTTTTGAACTCTCTATTTTCCAACTCATTTTTAGATGTCTCATTCTCTCTTACACTATCTTCTTCTGAAGTATATTCATCTGAAGTATCTTCTTCTCCAAAACTTGAGGTTGAATCTCCTTCCCATTTCTTTTGATCATGTCCAAATCCAAGACCTGTTTTGCTTGAAGTGGGCTTTTGTATCTTGATGAACTTATCCAAGTTCTTTGAGCTATTTTTGAACCCTTTTAGCATGACTTTGGAGTACTCTATATCTTATATTAGTAGATCTACTTCTTGGTCCAACCTTTCACATTCTAAGACCTTTGCTTCTAACTTATCCTTGAATTTCTTTGTCTTAGCCTTTGATTTTTCTAGATCCTCTATAAGTAGTCTTCTCTCTTCATCACATTCTTGAAACTGAAACTCAAGTTTAGAGTTTTGTTTTCTTACCTTATTTACTATTTCAAGGGCATAGATAAGTTCTCTCTTGATATCATATCCATTCTTTTCTGAATATTCCTCTATTTTTTTGCCTTTGTTCGCATCTTAATTTTCTTTTGACTTGTATTCTATGGGATCACCTTCTTTATCTTCCAATACCATTAGAATATTTCCATATGGTCCTTCAAGTGTATCTTCATATTCATAATCACTAAAACTATAGCCATCCCTTGTACAATCATCTTCAAGATGTCCAAAGTTACCACATCTAAAAAACTTGAGAATTATTGGAGTCCTTTTCTTAACTTGTTCTTTTTCTTCAATCATAAAAATAACTTCATCTCTATCATTGTATGAAAAAAATAGCATCACTATCACTTGAGTACTTACTTACATTATCTGCATAGTAGCTCATATTTTGCCTTTGGAAGAACTTATTTTCTTTTATGCTTTGTATATCCTTACTTTGCTTTTGGTTCCTATATCTTTCTGATTCCCTATTCCTGTGATCCTATTTTTATTCACCATTGTTATTCTTAGATTCTTGACAATATGTTGCAAAATATCCATTTTTTCCACAATTGAAACATTTAATAGATCTTGTATCTCTAGATCTTCTTGAATTCTTATTCCATCTGCCATAATTTACTTCTTCATCGCTGGATGATTCATTTCTTGATTCTGACTTCTTACCCTTTGTCTTTTTTATTGCTTGGAATTTTACTTCCTTTTGGGGAATATGATCTTTTGTTCTTATCTCATGTGTTGTAATAATACCAAGCAACATATCTCTTTTCAAAGTATCACCATCCATTGACACTTCTATAGTAGAAACCTTTTCATTGAATATGTTTGGTAGAGTTCTCAAAACTTTATCACAAACATTTTATTCATCAATCTTCATTCCAAGTCCTTGCATTGCATTAAAAACCTCATCAATTTGAAGTAGTTAAGTACTAATTTTTTCCTCATCCTTCACTCTTAATTCCTCAAATTGTCCTTTTATATTTTGCATCTTTGCTTTCTTGACACATTTATCTCCTTCATATATATTTTGCAATTTATCCCACGTCTTTTGTAATTTGACAATGCATAACTTTCATAGACTCTGTTCTATGCAAACCTCTCAAAAGTGCATTTATTTCTTTTAAATTGTAATGTTGTAGGAGTTTACCTTCCTTATCTATAGGAGGATTAATTAAGGGATCATATCCAAATTCAACTTCTTCCCAAATTACATTTCCAAGTGCCATTAGGTAGATCTTCATTCTCATACTCCAATACATATAGTCACTTCCATTAAATATTGGTGCTAAGTTATCTGAGGACACATTATTAGAATCCATTGTGTTCTTGTTAGTTTTTCCTTCAAGTTGTTAAACTCTTCTAAAGGGACCTGTTTTGATACCAATTGAATAACACAAGCTTATACTGAGGAGGGGTGAACAGTATAAGACCAATTTTTATTTTTCCTTCCCAAATAGTATTAACCAATATAATCAATGGCAATATCAATAGCAATAACCAAATAAATGCATAAATCATCACACACAATAGAGACACCACAATTTATGTGGTTCACCCAATGTGGGCTACTCCATGGAGAAAATATTTCACTAAAATTTTCTCAATCAATCTCTTGGGAATCCTTTCCCTATTACAATGTTTATGGACCTATGTCCAATGGAGATACCAATCTCCTAAATCAAGTTCATGGATCTATATCCACAGGATAACTCTTTCTCCTCTACTCTAGTATGTTCTTCTCTAGAAGACTACTACCTCCATTGCACTATCTTATGGATCTCTATCTACTTAAGACTCGTGTCCCCACTCAAAATACATATCCTCACTGCCCTTGCTGATGGATATCTATCCACTAGAGACTATTGTCCTCTCTTCTACTCTTGTTGGTGCTTATCTAGAAGACTACTACCTCCATTGTACTAGCTTGTGGATATCTCTCCACTGAAGACTCTTATCCCCACTTAGAAGACCTATCCTCACTACCATGGCTGATGGATCTCTATCCACTAGAGACTACTATCCTCTCTTCTCTATCACCTCCAAATATCTATCTCAAATATGCACTAAACATGGTCCTTCGGATTAGCACAAATATGCTCAATATCTATCTTTGGCTTGACATAAACCTATCCTTAAATATACACCAAAATATTCTCTAGAAGTCCACATATAAATTGCTTAAACCTGCTCAACAAGTCCACTCAAATTTTTTTTCAGTATGCTCAATAAGTCCACTCATAACTTGATCAAATTTGCTCAAAAAGTCCACCCAGAACTTGTCCAATATGCTCAAAAAGTCCACTCAGAACTTGTACAAATATGCTCAACAAGTCCACTCAGAACTTGTCCAAATCTGCTCAACAAGTCCACATAGAACTTGTCCAAATCTGCTCAACAAGTCCACATATAACTTGTCCAAATCTACTCAAAAAGTCCACACAAAACTTGTCCAAATATTATCAACAAGTCCAAATAGAACTTGTCCAAATATAGTCAACAAGTCCACTCAGAACTTGTCCAAATATGCGCAACAAGTCCACCCAGAACTTGTCCAAATCTGCTCAACAAGTCCACTCAGAACTTGTCCAAATCCGCTCAACAAGACCACACAAAACTTGTCCAAATTTTCTCAATAAGTCCACACGAAACTTAACCAATCTCATAGAAACATAAGGAGAATTGTTAGAGACTCAATATGTTCTACACTTATCACAATTCTCAATTAATTTCAATAACTCTCTTAGAAACATGAGAATTGTTAGAGATTCAATATGTTTCAACTCAATTCTCAATCACTTTCTCAACTCAAATCAGAATATAGAATAGTTTGTTTTATAGAGCTTGAACAACCACTTCACACATCCACTTGACTAGGCTCTACCAAATCTACCCAACCAATCACTCAATGAAACACTCCTTTCTCAAAAACCCTAGACCAGACATCTAAACACCAACTCAAAATATTTCCAACAATGCTCAGTAATAAATCTCACATAACAATGATATTTATGATCTTTTCAAACCCTAGTTCAAGTTCTTTTCTCAACAACTCACTTCAACAACAATGTTTATAGAAATGATAATAAAACCCTAGTTCAAGTTCTTTGCTCAAAAAATCACTTCAACAATAATGCTTATAAATAAATCTTCACATAGCAACGATACTCAAATCCTAATTCAAGTTCTTCATAAAACCAATGGTTTTAACAACAATGCTTATCAAACAAGGTTTAACAACAATTCTTTATTTCAGAAAACCTTGAAGCATTCGCTCAACACACTCAATAAGGAAACCCTACTCAAGTCCTTTTCACTCCAAACATATTTTTCATAAAACCAACCAATCAACGTAACTATGGAAGAATGTGCTCATACCTTTTTCTTGATGATAAGGAGTAGACTTCACAAATCTGCCACAACCATAAAACACTTCTTTGCCAAACTCAAGAAGGTTAGAATACAAAATATTATTCCAATATTTTCTCAAAAATATTCTTTGCACCAAGATATAATCAATGCCTTATTTCTTCCTCTTTCAACAAATCATACATAACAAAATACTTGGAAACACCTTATCAACTCCAATATTAGAATAGTGATCAACACCCTAATAAATCAACCACTCTTAAAATAATATCCACCACATAGGATATTAACCACTTTAATAATATTTGCCACTATAGAATATCAGCCACTCTTAATAATATTCACCACTATAGAATATTGACCAAACTTAATAATATTCACCACTATAGAATATTAACCAAACACTTTTCACTCCATGCATAAAACCTTTGAGCAAAAAATATCAAAAATTTAATTTTGCCAAACCTTATAACTCCCTTGCAACCTTAGAACCATTAATCAACATGTAAAATTAATTTTTAACTTGCCCAACCAACCTCCAAAAAATTCGGAGATTAAACACCTTGCATACCTTGTATTCCCCACCAAAAGGGGATTCAACGTGACTCGATCCGCCGTATCCTCTTGCCTAAACGCTTAGGTGCTTGGGCAATCATTGTGTGGGCAATGAAGAACCACGTGAAGGAAGGATAGATACCTTCCTCTTATGCCTTCAACACTTATCCTTTTTCACATGCGAAAAATACGTTTTCGTTTCCCTTGGTCACAACACTAAATTCTTTGCTTCGCACGTTCGTATCTTAGGCATGGTAATTTCATTAAAGTGGTAGGTGCTCCCTTTTATATGCATAATATAACATTCCTCCTCACATCGGCACTTTTTGAAATTGAATTTCAAATTTCAAATCTAAAACCCACTTTAGGGTTTTAACCTTAATTTAATTAATTTATAATTAATAAATAAATTAATTAATAATTAATTTAAATAACTTTTCAAGTTCAGTAAATTAACTAATAAATTAATTTATAATTAACTTTAAGCTTCCTTAGTATAAAAAAATTATTATACTTTATTTTCCAATGGTTTTTATGAAAAACCTTGTATTTTCTCCTTCACTAGTTTTAATGGGAAACCTTTTATTTTCTCCTTCAAAGGTTTTAATGGAAAACCTTTTATTTTTCTTTGTAAGAGTTTTAATGAAAAAACTTTTTGGTCATGCTTCATAATATATTATGAAACTTTTTGGAACCAATCAATTGCATTCCTTTTGACATCAATGACAACTTCATGCCTTGACATCAATGACAACTCGATGGACTCAAAATATCCAACATGTTTTGAGCAAATATTTGTAAATATTTGGTTAATTTTTAAAACGGGTATGGTGAAAGGCAATTTTGATATTATTTTTTGCCACTTATTTCCACAATGCATAACTCGATCATCATCAAATTAATGAAGTTTTGATAAGTTAGTTAAGTTGGCCTTCTTTTCTATGCCAAAATAGAAGCATTATAGAAAGGTGTTGGCTAGTTGTTCAAAGCTAGAGATGCTATGACATGGTAGTTGATTATTCCACTCTAAATCTGATCTAGAGAGTGTTATCAAGAAAGTTCTCAACAACAAAGCATCATCGTCTCCTTTAAATTTATCTAGTTTTGGCATTTCAAAATTTTCTAGATAAGGAGGACAAGGAATTGATGGGTGAAGGGGTTGATTCCATAGTTTATGCAATGTAGGCTTTTGGTAGCCCATTCCTTGATTTTCTAGCGATTTAATCCACTTTATAAGGATATTGTATGCATGAGATGATACGATCTCATTCTCTTGAATTGATCTTCTAAAAGGAGTATGTGGAATATTTCTATTAGATTTAGGTGGTAAATTGTAATCATCAACCACATATTCACAAAGTGACTTAGGATATTCCTGATCCTGATACTTGGATGCTATCTCTTTATATGCCTCATATTCTAGTTAATTTAGTTCTTGATGCTATCGTGGTTGAGAATGATGAATAGAGGCTAGAAAGGATGGTTTTCTATTAGCCTAGGAGGCAAATCCTAATGTTGTGCAGTGCACCATAGATTAAATTATTACCTATATATACTAGGCATATGGATTTTATCATAAACTATCCTATGTGATTACTCCTCATAAAATCTCTATTCGAGAACCCTTTCTTCATGCAGTCTATGTTCATAAATGATGGTGTAGTCTATGTTTCTCTATGTGTTCATGGTCTAGGTGCTTTTTTTTCAAATAATCCAATTGTGTTTAGAGTATTTGCTCTCTTTGACTAGTGTTATGCCTAAGTAAACGATCTATCTGATCATCTGTATGAGGTCTATGGGTTCTCATATCAACATGAGGGGATTTGGTTATTTCTATATGCATAGTATGAATAGCTACCCTCTTTCCTTAATTAAGAGAATCTACGTTAACTCAATGTTCAACTCTAGAAGTGTTAAATCCATGCAAAAATGGTCTAGGAGTATGACATGTTCGTGTAGATAACTCTTCACACGTGAGGAGAGGATACACTAAGTCTTCATATCGTTTATCCTTAAAATGGGTATGAATGGATGAGGCCACTCTATGAGTAGCATGCAGGTCATATTTATCTAGGTGTTTAAGCTTCCTACTCAACCAAGGATGATCAAGCGGAGTAGCCTGCTCATCTAAGCTAAGCAAATACATATATTCTGATCTATGCTCAAATGGATTTGTTGATTTATTGGGGACAAAGATTCATGCCACCCCCCTGCTTGGCCCATCAATGGGTGGATCCTATCTAAAAATAGTATGATATGGGTGTAGTCCAAAAATTTCATGTTCTCGATTGTGTAGAGGTCTCATAGGTGTCCTTCTAGTAGTGGTATCTCAATGGTTGAATCTCCCATGAGTGGAATTGTCATTGTGATGGTTTGTAGACTACCATTCAGGTATTAATAAGTTTTTTGGACTATATCGAAGGTGTTTTGGGTCTCCTTGTACATTTTTAGTAGCATCAAGCTGTGGCTGAGCATGGCTATGTGTAGTGATAATTATATGTTGATTATGCATACAGTAAAGAAAATAGATAAAGTATACAAAATTATTATCTTGTTTAAGATTTCTTTGTGATTCATAAACTATTTTGTGTGTTTTGATTTGTTGTTTTTGATTTCTTGTTCAAGTTTTACTTTTATTGATGAAATACTCAGTTTAAGGGATTTCACCTATATACTCTCGTACATAGACATGATGATGAATTCTAGGTTGTGAAACCCACTAATATTTGGTAATGAATTCCAAATTTGGTGAGGGAGTCCAGATCCTACTAGTCCTCACCAGTTCACCTTGATCAGTGATATACCTTCTTGAAGAGAGATACCTACTATATTTCTTGGCTATGATGGTTCTTGGACTAGACTTGGCCAAAATAGGATTCACAATAATCACAAATAAGCTAATGAGGTAGTAATGAAGGCCACCATAGTTGGTCTTGATCAACGGTTGGGTGTGAATTCTAACTCGTTGATGTTTAATTTGATATGTGGTGTGTGTGGGTTCCTTTTATCTTATGAAAAAATAAAAATACAACATAGAGCAATCAATAAGTTTTTTTAATGCATAAAATAACATTTTAAAATTTAAAATTCCTAGTTAAGAACGTTTCAGTTTCAAAAAAATTAAAATACAAAACCTTAATATGAAGTTAACCTTTGTATAGGCAGTAAGCATACAAATCCATATAGTCATCAAATAGAAGTCATATCTGTGTAAGAAGGTCTGCAACAGAGGTTGTTTGATATAGAAGCAATCATAAATAGGGGCCACTTGATCCAAAAATGGCCAGCAACAAAGGTCGTAAGCATAATGCTTCAAATTTAAGAATTCTTCTATATTTTCCAATTAAGCATGAAATTCTAACTTTTTCTATGAAAAGTAGGAAAATTAAGTATAGAAAAACTCATAGGCAAAGCCTACATCCGATGAATTTTTTGCTTCTTTGATTTTTTAACTTTGTTCTAAGGCCATCACAGGGCAGAGTGATGGGATCTTCTGTTCATCATAGGGTAGGATGGTGGCTCCTGCGAGCCATTCCATCCTAGAGCAGGAGTACCTACAATTCAAGAAAATAAAGAAAAGAAACCATTAGTGATAGATTTATAAAAATTTAGCCAAAGTCCCACCATGATTGCCACTGTACATATAAAAAAATCTAACACCTAAGTAATTATCTGAAATCAAATTGAAAGCATAATCATATAATCATTATGATATACAGGAATAAAGAAATGGTGCCATTCTCATTAATATTGAAGTTGTCCTTTACAATATGGTTGCAAATATATACCTCTTAGGGATAGATACTAATTTGATATAATTTATAATAAATAACCAATGGTAGGTGTATTTTACAGGATCTTTGCACCCTTAAAACTGGCTTGGGGAGGAGTTTCTTGTGACCTCCACTATGTGAGATAAATATTTATGAATCTTCATGTTGATAGCTCCTGTTAAGATCTAAAATATGCACTCAAGAACACTTGTAATATGTTAATAGAAAATGAGGAACCTCTCATGATGAATTCCATATTACATGATAAGAAATTGAAAGAAAAATGCTAAAAATTATAAAAAGATGCATGAAAACTGAAATAAACTATGTTAGAAAACAAAGGAAATGCTTATAAAGCTATTATAACTAAGAAACATAGAAAAATTAAATATCACCAAGAGGTTATCATGGTGCAGAGTAGTTTGTCTTGCTTACCATCATAGGGTATAACAACGGTGTCTACAGGTCGCTTCAGAATGAAGGAACCACTGAATAGTGGACTATTTCTTTGTGACTGATGCAAAATAATGTTGGGATTTATCTACTAAATTGATGTTCAAGGGTTGTACTCTTTGAAACATGGTTGAAACATGGAAATTAGCATGAAATAAGGTTGTTTGATGGTAAAATATTGTTGAATTTGCTCTTCAAAATCCAAGGGATTCTATTGTTGTATTTGATAGCTCTATAATAAGATTTGGGAAACACTTCATTGCTTATGAGAGGATTTTCTCTCTAGTAAACAAACCAAAAATACTTCATTATGGAGAATTTGGGATAATATTTTCATGAAGGCAAGGCATATTCCTATAGATTTTCAAAATATAAATCTTGGCTTGCAAGAGAAGCCAAAGAACCAAGAATTGGTTAGGTTCTAGGAAGACCAAATGTTAGATCTAGAACCTTCTCATGCTTTTTTGTTAAATCTTAGTTATCTTGTAACTAATTTTTCTTGGCTCAAGAGATCGAGTTTGTTACAGGAGTTACCATCCTAGGGTAAAGCAGTCATGACTACTGGCCATCACAAGGTATAGTAGCCTTTGGAGGTAGTTCCAAGCTACGAAGATAGCTTACCTCTATTTGAGTGGTAAAAACCATTGTTAAGCCTTGATGTCCAAGGTAAGTCGTATGGCCTAAAAATATGTCCATATAGGTATCCTCATCAAAATGACATATTTTAGGTATCTACATTGTGTTCTTGAGAAGGGCACAAGATCAGATTAGCATCAAGTCTCTAAAGACACCATTAGTTAACCAAAATATACAACCTTTAGTGGCCAGAGGAAGCCACCAAAATCAGCTCAATCCTCCAAGTTTTGGAGAAGAAATAGCAACAGAAAAACAATAAGAATTTCCTTAAATTGAGACTTGGTGAATCTCATATTCAAAGTACTATAAGTGCTATATTGCATCTACAAAATTGGTTATAATTTGGGTTCATAAAACCAACAAAAAAAAGAGTTACATATTCAGAATATTATATCCCAAACATTATTACTTATTGTTGCACCATTCAAACTTGTTTTACGTAGGTGATAATGCAGAGTTTGAGGTGTCACAAAGGAACATTATACAAGGTTAAAATAGCTAGATACTAGCACACTCTAAGAGTAGCAAAGGAGCATCTCAAAAGGTGCACATCTTCTCCATTTTGAATAATTGAACCTGCAAGCCTTCAAGGGATAACACGAGGAAATAACAACATCATATTTGAGAGTAATGTTATCTACAAAGAAGGAAATACATAACAGGTTCAAAAAGGAAGAAAATAAGGCATCAAAACCAATGTGAAAAGGAGGATAAAATCAACATGTTGAAGGTATAAATAATAGGTGCTAAATCAAAGGTTTTAATCTTGGAGAAAAATGTCCACCAATAGGAGCACCAAGATCAGCTACACCATTAGAAGCTCCATAAAATCAAAGGATATCACAACTATAACCATCCAACATCCTCATCGTAGCACCTACAAAATAAAGAAGTTGCTTGCTCTCCAAGTAGTGTAGCAAGCAAAATAATAAGTATACGAAAGGAAATAGGAGGTATATCATTCATCTTGGAGTGTTATAACAAAAATATACATTTAAAGTGCCACTTGGCACAAACCTCCTAAGGCATCATCTTAATTCATAATAGCCAAGAAATAAAGGATTACTTAAAGTGCTCAACCAAGGGAAGTTACAAAGAATAAAGAATATGTTACATTCATATGAGCACCACTTGTACAAAATTGGAAGATTCTAGGAGTGCCCATATTGAAGAGGAAGTCAAGCCCTCACCAAGAAGACTGC
The DNA here is from genome assembly GCA_028583015.1 of Wollemia nobilis. NCBI lineage: Eukaryota > Viridiplantae > Streptophyta > Pinopsida > Araucariales > Araucariaceae > Wollemia > Wollemia nobilis. The sequence goes on along the minus strand of JAQPPZ010000719.1, from coordinate 6,964,034 downwards.
AACATTTCTTACATTACATACATGAGCAAGACAAGTACTTAGTAACTCCCATCTACTCCTCAAGTACCTATGAAGTGTGACTATCGTGCCACTTATCATATTTGCAAATATTATTAATCTGTTTAAAGGGTTCAATGACAAAGGAATTTTAAAGCATGCATATCCATTCAAAGCACTTCACGTAGGGCTGAATTGCAGTGTGCATGAAAGTGAAAGAGCATTTAAAACTCTAGTCAAAAGGAGCCAAAAATTCATAGAATTTGGGTGCCATTCTTCAAGCTCCAAAACCAAGAAAAATATAAGTTTATCCATTAGTTGAAGCGTCCAAGGTAAAATACATTGGCATCATTCATACCTGAATACTATGTTAGAAATTATGGATTTCAATGTTACAAGGTAAGGAATAATTCCCATTATAGTTTAATTTTATTCTTGGGAGATATAAGGATTATATACTAAGGTTGAAACTTAGAGAAATCAAACGTATTGAAAGAAAAAATTAAAATGGAATTAAGATATCAAATTAATTAAATATTTGTAATATTAAATATTGGAGTAATAAGGATTACTACTAGAAATATCAAATTTATAATAATTGTAAATATTATTGTGTTCTAATTTTCTATATTTGAGAGCTATAAGGGTTACAACACCAAATTAGGTTATTGAAAATTAGAAAAATTAAAATCAAATTCTAAGGGATATTAAAAGAGGTTATTAAGATTTATGCTAAGGTTGGAAATTTATAATATTATTGTCTCAAATATTCACAAAAGGGACAAAAAAATCCAACATTAAAACCTCTTCAAAATTGGAAAAGTGCTTAGTTCAATAGGAATAATAAGGTGTTAGAAAAGTTGATTTTGATATTTACAAAAATTTACAAAATCAACCCATAATTGAACTACATTTTACAAAAGCACTATATCATATTCCAAGGCATTCTACAAATAATATCATCTACCAAATATTATCAAGTTCTAAATCCATTGGGAAGATATAACCTTTCTACAAAAACTAAAATTCCACTAGGTATATATATACTCTCATTACTAGGGAGACATAAGGAAGTCCACAAAATCTAAGGATTGATATTAGGGAATTTAAATGGCATCAAACAAATTCTTCCTAGTAGAATATCAACTACTCAAGGGTCCTAATTATTTCTCCTAGAAGAATAAAGTGAAAGCAATATTGTTATATGAAAAACTTTGGGATATTGTCAAAGGGAAAATATAGAGACCTGCCATAGGTGATACTGAAATCCTAAAGTTTGAGGAAAATGATTCAAAGGCTCCAATGATAATAACCTTTGTTATCAGTCACGAAGTACAAATTTATATTAGTTTAGCAAAAACATCTTCAGATGCATGTACAAGCCTAGAGAAAATATTTGAAGGAAAGAATAAGGTAACTATTCTTCATCTTCAAACTCAACTTCACTCATTAAATATGAATAGTGGAGAAAGCATAAAATTGTTCCTAAGGAAGGTAGTAGATATTAAAGGAAAATTATTGACCTTAGGAGAAATAGTTAAGGATGAACTTCTTACTCAAGTAACCATGAGAGCACTTCCAGATAGCTATAAGTATTTGGTAACATATTTACAAGTCCTAAGTAAAGATACTTCTTTTGATGACCTAGTCAATATTCTACAAGAATATGAGATGGAAAACATAGTTAAATATGAAATGAATAACATTGCATTGGTATCTAAAGATAATCCATAGGGAAACATTGCTTATTCATCAAAATTATGAAAACCATGGTACAATAGGTATTGTCATATATGCAATATAAAACACCATAGTACCAGCTATTGCATGTTCAATCCCAAAAATTAGAATCAAGGAAATCATATGAACAATGGGAACCAATTTTATCCATGACAATATCAAAATCCTTATCAGCAATAATTTTAGCATCCAACCAATCATCCCCAATTGGAGTATCAAAAAGGAAATAAAAAAGGACATCTAGATTAGAGGGTAGAAGAAATCGAAGAACTGGAAGAATCTACAAATTATTATGAAGTCAAATCTCTTTCAGTAAGAATGATAGGTTATGAAGATACTAACTACTTGCTTGAACATGTTATAGAAAACAGAGAAGAAGAATATGAATCTCAAGATCAAGAAGAAGATCCACATTGAAGACTAAATTCTTCAATACCTAAATAATGTAATATAGGGGGTTTTTAGAGATAGAGTATATTACATTATTTGGTTCATGTAAATATACTTTCCTAGGTACATACTTAGGGTATTAGATTACTTTAGGAGAAAGTTATCTAGTTACTTCATGCAATGTAATAAATGCACAAGTGTCAATGTGCAAGTTGTATATGTGTAAGGTGTCCCTTGTACAACTAGGTAGAGTGTTGGCCAAGGAACCTATCTTCATATATAAAAAGAGTATCATTGTAACAAACATATAACAAGCTCATAGTATATTCATAGATAGTAGCATAGTACTGTGTAGATCACCATATATATAGGTGATGGGTGCAACGTAGTCCAATAGCTTTGTTCATGGAGTGTCCATTTCCTTCATAGCTACATTGTATTCATTTCCATCATTTCTATTTATAGCATATTTCAATCATCTCACAGATTTAATTTCTTTCATATTATTTTACATCTTGTGATTATTATCTCCCATTGCATACGACATCAAAATCTAATAGATCTATGGTATTATGGTGTAAGCCTTTTTTAAATGCTTACTCCTTAGCTGGAGGGTTTTTATATCATCGATGCCCTCAGTTGCAGATCTCCTTTTATCAATTATTTTATTTTCATTTTTCACCCCTTAATAGAGTTTCAATTGTTGATTGGATCGTATGTCAAAGGAAGGTTAGGTTGCCTGGTTGGATTCTTCTACAAGGTGATATTGTTTTATTTTTTCAACACTCTTTGGACTTCACAATTTCAAATTTTGAGCATTCCAGTTTCTTTCTTTTGGTTTATTAGGTAAGCCTTGAGGGCTTTGAAGCAAGTGAATTTTTTTTGTTTAAATCCTTTTTTTGTTCTTTCCACTGGTTGATTCGAGGTTGTTCAAATTTAAACATTTGTGTTTATTTTCTCTTATCAATTTATGTCAGCACCATACCCCTATTTTTTGGTTGTTTCACCTTGTTCCATGGTTGTAGTTTGTGAATACCTGGTCATATTTTTCTAGTTAGTAAGGTTCTCATTGGGCGAGAATGTTTCAACTTCATTTTGACTAAAAATATCATTGGTTTTTACCCAATATTTCTCGAGTGCCTTGGAATTCATGATGTTTTTCTCTTTTGGTGCTCTTTTTCAAATTTGAATTTTAAAGTGGAGATAAGGTAGGATTTTTGGATCCATTTTTATTTGATGTCTGACCCTCTTGTCAAAATCTAGATTCAATCCATTTGATGTACTTCCTTTGAGCTCATTGAATACTCTTTGTATTTGTAATGGTTTGGGGTCCCTTCCAAAACCCCTTTGTAAAGGTTTGGGAACCCTTTCAAAACCCCTTCTACCACCTAATAAAAAAATTAATTTAATGGTGCTTCTAAAGGAAATCCAAAAAATTCGATGAAAGTGGTGTTTTTCAAAGTAGTGAAAGAAAATTCTCTTCACTTCCTTAGAATCATATGGAATTTCAACTAATAACTATGTAAAGCCCATGCCTCTTTTTATAATTATTATAATTACAATAGAAAAATGATGAAAATATATTTGAATTATAGAAGATTCATAAATTATGATTAATGCTATCAATAAAAATGGATGTGGGGATTGGAAAAAATATAATATTATTTTTTATTTTCATCATCTATTATTGGAGGTATTCTCTTGGAAATGTGAGCATATTTATAGAGAAGGAAATAATTTAACCAATCGCGGTGTTGAAATAATCTCTCGGTAGCAGATAATTTAACCAATCATGGCAGTGTTGATCCTAATCTTGGTAAAATTCCATATTTAGAAAGCAACTAGTCAATAGAAATTTTATCTGTTAATGAAATGATGTCAAGGAGTTGATTATGGAAACAAATCACTTTGAGAAAATTAAAGAATGTATTTGATAGAAAAATAAATGAAATATATTTGTGTTAAAATAGCATGCTGTTTAATTGACCTAATAATAGATATAATATTTTTATGTTTTTATGGGAGTGGTCCCAATAGAAGCCACATATATCTTAGTAAAAATAAAAATAAAAAATCATTTTTGTACTCTATTGAGGATACCAAAATGCTTTGTATTAACATTCTCCTATATTCCAATGTAAACCTTATTCCAATTCTAAAAAAAATAAATTAAAAAATTCCTTTGTAGTGTTCCATCCATAATTAAGCACTTACTTGACCAACCTACCAAAAAAAATTTAATTCTATACAAAATTGAGTCCAAAGCTCATTTTTTCCTTTGTTAGAGGAAATAAATTTTGGATATATTGATGGTAATTTCTAGTTCAAACCCTATATTTTTTTATAATAATTTATTGTAAATTTAGATCTATGTTAATAAAAAGATACTAGATTTTGTTATATTAACCAATTGTCATTCAATATTATTATATCATGATAGTATTGATTTGAATTTTATGGCCTCTCTAAAGTAGGGATGAATAATAATTGTAATATTAATATATTTAATTATACCTTTGAGATTTCTCTTCCTATTGCCTCAATAAAAATAATAAAGAGATAAGAAGATAATAGATCATATTAATGAAGTTCATGAGATGATTCAAAATATTTAGTAAGATATCCACTAATCAAAATAGAATATTTTGAAATTTTATAACACATCTAATCCATTCACTTTAACTTTAACCCTGGATCTTCTCCTTGAAAGTCAATAAATTTAAACATTCAACTAATATCAATTGATGTAAGAACTTAACAAATTAAATACTATTTATATTAAAATTTTATACCTAATTCACATATTATTTAAAATAATTATCTATTACAGTAGCCTGTAGGCCTTATCATTTAAAGATCCATACCTCTAGCATTCAATGTGAGAAAGAGAACAATATAAATATCAAAATGTATATTTCTAACCAATACTCACACAGTAAATTCATTACTACGAAATAAACATCAAACTTATATTAAATACATATTTTCAAATATTATATTCTCTTCAAATTTAATAAATATTTTTAAATATAATATTTCCCTTAATTTATGTGCTTCATAATTTTAAAATTGAACCTTATAGATGCATAAATAAACAACATCAAACTACCAAGGTTTTGTTGCACCAGTAGCAACTGGTAATAGCATCATTAATAATATTTTTTTCAACTATATCTCTTACTGTGTGAATGATTCAAGCTTCCACTTGTCTTGTTAATAAAAAATAACTTTAATATTCTTTAAATTTATTTTATTATATTTATCAAATGTGTCGTTTATAATAAATTTTAAAGTTACATGAATGAATCAACCCTGCATTTATCTAATTATTATAACTTCAATGAAAATTGATTTTTATTTTATTTATTTATTTATTTTGATATTTTACTCACATACAATTGTAGACTAAATTCATTATATAAAATAAAAAATATATTTAAAATTAATATTATTAATTTATATCAATAAAATATAAAAATATATTTAATATAAAAAAATATAATAATGTTAAAATAATAAAAATATAAACTTTCCAAATAAAAATTAATTGTCATTGTCAGCCACTACTATCTGACCAAAAAAGAACAAAATAATAATTATTTTTGTCTGTCGTCCTGTTGCAGAATATAGTTGTATTTATTTACAAAAAGCATTTTTTGGCCCAAGACAACGGTCTTATTGAAGAAAGATACAAAGAATTTTGAGGATTATAAGATCAAACTTTGTTCAGTTTGAGGGAGGTTACATGGTTTATTCAGTTGTGATCTATTTGAAGGTCAAATTAGATAACATTATTTATTGGAGATAATATTTGAGGAGTCGAAATAATGTGAATGTGTCCTTATTGGCATATGATCTTATAAATGGTTATATGTCTTAATCTTAGATAAAATGTTATATCAATAATTGGTTGAATATATCGAAGAAAACAAAATTTCGATTATGATGCTAAATGTACTTAGTGGGCATTAAATTGGACAAAATGTATAGTATTAGCATAGTCCGATCTTGACATTCGTTGGCTTTAGGAACCTATTCCTATTAATATGGAAAAGGCGAACGAGGACCTTGGTTTCAAACACTTTACAAATGTCCTGGTTAAAATGGAGTTCAAAGATTACCAAATTAAACAAAGTTGATGGTCGTACCCATCTGATATACAAACAATCCAGTCTAGTTAAGAAAGAACATATTAAATTAGTTGAAATAGAGAGCCAGCCTAGTTAAGGAAGAACATGCTACTTTAGTTGAAATTGACCTCTCCATTGTATGCGTAAATCGTCCTATAGAGTCTTTTGAATTGATTGTTCTTGCTATTAACTTATATTGCAAGAGAGTTTCATAACAAAAAGATAAACCACTTAGCCACGGATTCAAAAGTCTCCAACACGTTTAGCTTACAGATCTAGAACATTTTAGAAATGCAACTATTTGGCTTGCACTTCCAAACGTTTGGTATTCTCCTGAATTCATATTGAGACGTATTCTATATCAATTATGTAGATAGCGTCCTAACTTTGGTAAAATCGGGCATGAAGCAGAAAAATATAATCTGCCAAATTTTCCTGGCCATCATACTCCAAATAGACCTTTGATTGTTGTTATTACACATAATTTGCGCTTGCTTTGGAGACTTCCCAATCTTACTGCTGGAAATCACGAAGTTTCTGCTACGCAGCTGCTTCAGAGACTCATCATGATCTAGATCTACAGAACGTAGTTCAAAAAAGAAAAGAAAAAAAAGTTCATTTATAATTGATCTGGAGTCTAGACCTTTGAAATATACTCAAAGAGTATGTCAAACATAAATAAATTTTGTCCGTCAAACTTGCTTACAGTGCATGCTGAAAAGGCTGTAACGAAGCTGAAATGCTTCAGTGTCATGAGTTTCTATAGCAGGAATCCTTCCCTCCCTTTTATAGGCATCCAAAGTGGTCCTGATCAGGTCCTTGACGGTTGCATCCTCTCTGATAAATGTCCTTATTGCTCCCGGACTATGTATTATTGTTACAGAAACCAAAAACCGAGGAGTTGAATCAGGATTTGAATGATTTCTCTGCATTGTAAAAAAAAAAAAAAAACGTTAAACAATCCTCAATACTATAAACAAACCTATTCTTCACCGCTTAAACTCTTATCTTGTGGGCTGAGCTTACTGAATAAGATTGTGATTTCAGTTGCCATCGATAATAATACCTGTAAGCGGGATTCATATGAGCTCCAATCATGTCTGCAGCAGGGGACTTTCCTACCATTATCAAAGGCCTTGGTGTCTTTGGAGCTTCCTTTTGGTCTATATCTGCTTTTCTCTAATTTTGAAGCTATCATGTTTCAAGGTCAGATACTCAGACTGTTACCAAAACTGATTTTTCTTTAATTTGATATTGATAGATTAATACTCACAGAGACGTACACGTTTCGCCGTGGTTTAATGTTTTGAGTAGAGGAATAAGAAAGATATGGTCCTACCAATATAAAGGTAGGGTTTTCTGTTAAGGTCGATTCTGATCGTGTGGCTGTCCAAGTTTAAAGGGATCTAGGTATTTATGGTGACAGAAGAGACGTGTAAGAAGATACGGAAAAATGCTGATGCATGATGGAAGGGATAGATCAGAACATGTGATCAAAAGAAAACAAAGTCTGAGTTTGTTGTCAACAAACTCCATATGATTGTGCAGAAACAAGTTAATACTTGGAACTTGTGACTGCATCTCACGTCATCTCAAGCACTCAGCCAGCCGTTTGTTTGGACAAATTTTCTTTAAGAAAGAAAGAAGAATGTTTTAGGTAGAATGGGGGTAGAACCGATTGAAAGGCCACGAACGAGAAACGTGAAACTTGACGGTATGGGTGACGGTATGGGTTGCTTATAAGAGGTTTAAAATAATTAGTTTTATAATTTTTTTTTTTTAAATTGGTTATATGTGATTGAAATGGGTTTTATCTGTATTATTGTTATATAGTGGTATTATAACAAGGCTTGGATATAATTTATGTATCCTTTGATAAAATTTGAAGAAGGGCCCCTCTTGAATGTTGAAGAATCTAACAGGTTGTGATACTAATGTATTAAAAATATTTTTAAAAATATATATATATATGATTTTTACAATGTTATATATATATATATATATATATATATATATATATATATATATATATATATATATATATATATATATATATATATAGACAACATACTTAAAGACCAATTTAAAGAAAAAATGATAAACTATGATAGAATAGTTAGTTACCAATTTTTTTAAAAAAGAAAAAATTTGCAATGTTATAAATCGTGATCATTCTCTTAATTTGTTTTTCAGATTTGGTAGAATATTATTGGTATGATCCAAGAAATTGTTTCTTCTAAATGTTAGTTCGGTCTTCCTTTTCCTTTGGTGTAGTCTTAGATTTTGATGATGAGGACCTGGGTTTAATGGAAAATGGCCTTCGTTCTTCTTTATCGATCGGGGGGAAAAGGACTCAATAAAAAAGTGCAGAGAGATGGCAGATGGCATCCTCCGCCTAGAGGGGTGTTTAATATTAATATTCATGGTTCTTTAAGAGGGAATCCTAGGTATGCAAGTATTGGTGGTGTTGGGAGAGATAGTAGTGGTGCAGCTCTTTTCATTTTCTCCTGTTATAATGGGAAGCACACTAATAATTATATGGACACCCTTGCTATTAATTTTGCTTCGAAAAAAGGTTATGCTCTCGGATGGCAAAAGATAATATGTGAGTCGAAATCTTAGATTATTATTAATTTATTGAAGACTCATAATATTTATAATTTTCATTGGGCTCGACAAATCATTTAAATTTATCACCATCTAAAGTTTATTTCCTTTGTTCATATTTCCAGAGAATGAAATAGTGTGATTGATTGCTTGGAAAAATAGGTTTTTGAGTTTCAGGAAGACTGAAATGTTAGGGAATGGGATTATCTTTCATTGGATTATTCTTGTCATCTTGCTAATTTGGTTGCTACGGATATATCTGGTTGAGGTTGTTGTTTATTGGGTGTCTTTTGATCGGGTGCTCAGTGATTTTGGGGTCTCTTTCTTCTAGTCCTTGTAAGGGTTATTGTTTTGGGATTCTCTTGTATGGTTTTTTTGATTCAATAAATTTTTACCAATAAAAAAAAAATCATGATCATTCTTAACATGTGCACTTTGCATACAATCTAGAGTCACAAAAGCTTATAATAAGGTTGTTTGGGTTTCCTTTTCTTTCTAGATAAAAAAAATGAATCAATCATGTTTCTTGTAATATAATTGAAAGGAATCTAAGTGTTAACCAACTTTCAACCATATTTCTAATACCTGATGTTATGTTTTCTTACATTTATATAACTTCTCACCCATAGTATTTCTTATAACATAATTGAAAGGAATCTAAGTGTTAACCAACTTTCAAACATAGTTCTAGATGTTATGTTACCTTACATTCATATAACCACTAATCACAATGTTAAACCTAAAGTAATAGGAGTTATATTTTACAATAATTCCTTGTAAAAATAATATAATGTTATAAATTGTGATAGGATTATTCTTAAGACATGTACTTTGCACAATACCCCCTATTAAAAGGGATCTACGTGTTAACTAGCTTTAAACCATATTTTTAATATTGTATGTTATGTTATCCCTGAGGATTAGGTGGATTGGTAGCTTGTCTAGCCAAGCACTTACCAAAAAGACATCCAAGTTCAAACCTTGGGGTAACTTGTTTGCAAAGGTAGTAGTCATATTTGAATCCTCTAAGTGTACGCTAAACTGACGATGACGGTACAAATATTGAGTGATCGTTGGTCCCCTTCATGTTGGATCAACAATAAGGAGGCATAATAGGTTTGGTGGGAGTAGCCCCTTTTGAAACCTACTCTTGTCAATTACTAAAAATAATGTGGTTGTGACCAACTCTCCTATGTAACCCATAAAGAAATAAAGAAAGGAAGAAATAAATAGTGTATGTTGTGTTACCTTACATTCATATAACTATTCATCACAATGTTAAACCTAAAGTAATAGGAGCTGTATTTTATAATGGTGTTTAGGATCATTCTTAATATGTGTGCAAGTTGCATATACAACACTAATTATATCCTATGTTATAGATTCACCATATCACGCCCAAGGGATTATACTTTTAAACCTATTGTCCCATTAACAACAAATTTAAAAAAATCACCCAAGTCATAGTAGGGTCACTATCTCACACACTACACTAACTAAGTAGAAGAGACATTAATGGGGAATAAAATTTTATCATAAGAATAAGTCACTCCACATAAAACTTAAAAAATCACTCAAGTCACAATAGGGTCAATATTGATTATTTACTCACACACTACACTAACTAAGTAGAAAAGATATTAATGGGGAATGAAATTTTATCATAAGAATAAACCACTCCACATAAAAACTTATATAATAAAAACATCACAATGAATGTGTTAAAAAGTGAGAGGGTAAAACTACAATATGCCAAGTAGCCTTACACAATCCAAAAAGTTAAACTCATTAATAATATATTGCTAGCCTTTTGTACATGTTTATTTTTTTATTTTATAATTTAGTTAAAGATATATTTTATTTTTATTTTATATGTGTTTACATTTTTAAATTACAAGAATTGATTTAAGTAAATGGATTATCTTAAGTATGTAAATAAAATAATAACAATTATAAATAGTTAATAATTTTTTAATAAAGTTTAAGAAATTTAACTAAAATTATTGAGTTTTATATTATAAATTCATCAAATAACATTAATTTCATAGTAAGATATTTTTCCTACTATTAGCACAAATAAATTAAGAAAATAAATAAAAAATAATGATTTGAAATATATTTAATGAAGAAATTTAGCTTTCAATTACAAAGGAACTTTAGATTTTTAAACTAAAAAGTCAAAAAAAAAAAAGCAAAGTGTGTAGTTATGTAACATCTAAACAAAAGAATCAATGACTTAAAAATTTTAAATTATCATACCATATATTTTTTGTTTTATATTCATGCTTAGTTTGTTAAATAATGTCTATTTAAAATGTTAGTGCATAGTATAAAGTCTTGTAAGGTTACCTATACTTTTTTAAAGTATAGTTAAGCTTAATTTTGATGGAGCAACTAAGGACAATCTTGGAAGAGCAGGCGTTGGTGGCATTGTGCAAGATCATAATGGGAATATGATGGTTGCATTTTCTAAATATTTGGGAACAAGGACGAACAACGAAGATGAAGTTAGAGCTATGTGTAGAGGCCTTCAAATGACTCAATACTTAGAAGGAAATTTGATCGTAGAAGGAGAATCTATGCATGTTATAAATATCCTCAATAATTGGAAAACACATCCTTGGAGAATTAAAACAATTTTTGAAGAGGCTAGGATCCTTTTCCAGGGAAGACAGGACAGAAAAGCCCAACATGTCTTTCGGGAAGCTAACAAAATTGCTGATAAGCTGGCCAATTTGGGTGTCAATGGTGACGGACTTTTCAAATGGAAACACAATGTCCCGAGTGAAGTAGAGGAGCTTATTCAAAAAGAATTCCAAGAATTATAGTTAAATTTACCAACAGGGAAGGCATTGTAAGTTCGAAGGCTAGGAGTATTCCTGTCTTTTTTTTGAATTGGACTCACAATAAAAATTATCTGAGCTATCAGTCTTCATGGATGCTGCTTGGAAATACCACAAAGACTAATGGGGACAGTCACATGTCAAATAACATGGCTCCTAGTTGTCTTAGTAATTTGAGATTGGTTGATAATCACAGGGAAGGAAAGAAATGACAATATAAGACTTCAAACCAAAGCCACGTGGACCACCAGATAGCCACCACCATAAATCTAGCTGGCAGGTTCATTTCTCCAAGGCTGATTTGCCAAGATAGTGTGTGGTACCAAAGCATGTCATATACGAAAGAAAGTAATTACCAAAGAATTATTAAGATTAACTGTCAATACAGAGCTTGTGGGAGTTTTTTTCAGTACTCTGCTATGTGTGTCTGTAGCTTTTTGTTTCTCCATTGTCTCAAGGAAGGGATCCGTGTCTGTTTCTTTTTGTAATTATGATGCATGTGTGTTTTCTTGGGGTATACCCAAAATGTTGTATAGGAAGTTTCTTTTTGATAACAGACTATGTGCCTTACCGGATGTAATGGCTTTGGTGGCATGAATATTTTACATATATAGGATCCTTAGTAAGGACATGTTCATCAACAACCCTGGGATGATTTTTGTAAAAGGTTTTGGGTCAACCTATAAAACCCAGTATTAATGCTATAGTATCTACCAAAAAAAAACTATATTTTTTTAAAGAGAAGTAGAAGTCTTTTATAATATTAACAATACATTTAATGTAGAATTTTAATAGCTTCAAAATGAGTGGAGATTTCGAGCAATATTGAGGGAGATAAGACCTTGTGAAGTCAACAATTCAAAACATTGGCAAAGATGATTTTTCAAGTCATAAAAAAGAAAATTACAAATATTTGTCAGCTAGGGTTCAAATGATGGGAAGAGCAATGAAGGGCTAGGACTTTAGTGAGGTAAGATATTCTATCTAGACATAGAATTTTTTAGCTAAGTTTTTTTCCTTATTTATCTTAGAAATTTTGCATGCAAATTATTATAAATTGTTTATCAAATATTATATTTGTTATAGGAAATTTTGATAAATTTCAATAGATTTTATGTTTTAGTTTCTTTTCCATGGACCAATTTATAGTTAAATCCTTAGAATCATCTCTAGTGGTAGAGATTAGTGAGTGCACCTTAGAGAGATTCTCGTTGATCCAAGATAGGGCTATTTTTGGTAAATTTAATAGGTATTGTCCAAAGACTTTAGCATTGAGAAAATGGATTTATAGGAGTTGGAAGTTTCCATGAATGATTCTATCATTTCTTCCCAAAGTTTTCTTCCTAGACATTTTTTGTTCTAGGTAAGAAAGAGAAAAAAAAACCTAAAAGGGGGTCCTTGGTTTATGAGAAGAGTAGGACTCTTCCCTACTCGTTGGTATGAATGTTTTTCACCTGAAAATGTAAATCTATCTCTAGTACCAATCTATTTTAGGATGTTTAGGTTTCCCATTGAATTTTAGGAAATAGATACCTTCAATTCAATAGGAAACACTTTAGGAGAATTCCTTAAAATTTTAGATACTACAAAAGATGGATTCTTGGCTATTTATGCTCGGATATTGGTCATGATTGATATAAGTAAAGCTTTACTGGAATCAATAATTCTTAAGTATGAGGATAATATGTGGATCCAAACCATATATTATAAAAAATATATTTTAGATGTATAATATATCATGAGGTGGAGCATATTAAGAAATCTTACCCTAAGAAGAGCCCAACAGAGTCATATGTAGAAAATCATAAGAGAAACTTACAAATGGTTATGGATGAAGATGGTTTTCAACTTCCAAAAAATAGATCAATAAAAATGAAAGAAAATAAATAATGGAGACCAATAAGGAAGGATATTGGAATAAATACAAACTCTTTTGAGGTTTTATCCTATGAAGAAAAATTAGATCAAAACTTAGAGGACACAGTACAATAGTTTCAACATATTAACAAGGAACCGTCTATTCATTATGATCTTGATTTAAGGAAGAATATTCTTGATGAACCTAAGGAATGTGTCTCATCAAATTTTGAAGATAATCTTGAAGTACCATGCACCATTTAAGAGAAAAATTTTGATAAAGGAAATGTAATTTTAGAAGTTAATGCCTCTACCATTATAAGGAAATACTAGAAAATGAGCAGGACAAGTCAAAAGCTTCTGTAGTAGAGCTAGGAGAATATAAATAAGGTGAAAAAAATTGTGAAATAATATTAAGAAATAGAATAATAAGACCTACTTCTGATATAGGCAAGGAAAAAAGAGGAAAACCCTCAAATTATCAAGCAAGAGCAAACATAGAGAAAGGAACACAAACTAAGTTGGTTGAACTTCTCTTTACCAAAAAACAAAATGATATTGGTAATATGTAGGCAAGGCCAAAATCCTCTAATGAAATATGATTATCATATCATGGAATATAAGGGGTGTTAATACCCCCTCAAAGTAGAGGTGTATTAGGGAACTATGTTTAAGTAACAAGCCTGATATTCTTTGTATCCAGGAAACTAAAATTACAAAAGAAGTTTCAAAAAATATAAAAGCAATATGGACAAGATGTGAATGGGATTCTATGGATTCTGAAGGAATGGCAGGAGGAATTCTAACTTGTTGGAATCCTTCTATAGCCTCTTGTGTAACCATTCATAAAACCAGGCATTGGATAGCCTCTTTAGTCACTTGCTACTTTACAAATATTTATTTCATTGTTATCAATGTCTATGAACCTAAAAATTAGTTAGGTATATTAGAATTTTAGGGTGGGATTGAAGCATTTATGAGAAGTAAAGACCAAGAAACTTGATTCATGATAATAGGAGATTTTAATTCCATAACTAATATGGATGAAATATTTGGTGGAATTAGGAAATTAACCCAAAGCATGAGATATTTCTAAGATTTTATTCAAAACAATCATTTATGGGAGGTTGAGTTTGAATAAGACAACTATACTTGGACCAACAAGTAGAGAGGCCAAACCTAATAGCAAAAAATAGACCAATGAATTCTCTTATATCATTGGCTAGATGAAGGAACTTGTCCTAAAATTAATACCTTAACAAGAATTGGTTCAGACCACTAGCCAATAAGAGTTAAAATGGTGGTAAGTAAATTTAAAAAGATCATATTTTAAATATGAGCAAATGTGATAAGACCATCCTCAATGTTTTGACATGATAACCCAAAAATAATTATTCATGTAATGGTGGGTTATATGCTCTTCCAAATTAAATTAAATACATGACATCTAGATTAAAAGAATGGAACAAGAACACTTTTGGAAATATTTTTGATAAGAAAGAAGAAATAAAAGATAAACTTTCAAAATTCTAAAAAGGTGATCATAATAATCCAAGCTCAAAGGAAAAGAAGTTGCTTAGTGAATATCATAATATTTTGAGTAAGGAAGAAAAATTTTGGAGATCAAAATTAAGATAAACTTGGTTAAAATAAGGAGACAAAAATACAATTTTTTTATAGGATGGCTATAGTATAGAGATCAATATCTAGAATTAGTAGAACTAGATCAATAGAAGGGGTTTGGATTGAATATCAAAGTGAAATTATAAAAGAGGTAAATTTTTTTTTATCAAACTATTGTAAGACCAGAGGAGGCTGAAGTTCTTAATCATAAACTTCTTCAAGATGTTCCTTTAGTGATAACAAATGAAGACAATAGGAAATTTATGGAGCCTATTGCTCTAGAAGAAGTTCGTTTAGATATTTTCACTTTTAATAAGGATAAATCCCCAATTCTATATGGGCTCTCTGTAGATTTTTACCAACATAATTGGGATATCGTGAAGGATTATTTACTGGTGATAATGGAACATTCTAGGGTAAAACAATACATACCTTAAAAATTTAAGCAACATATCTTACCCTAATTCCAAAAGTGAAGGATGCTGAATTATTTGATTATTTTAGACATATAAGCCTGTGTAATATGGAATATAATATTATCTCCAAAGTTATGCAAATCAATTAAGCCCATTTTTAGAAATTATTTTATAAGAACGAGGATTTGTAAACATAAAATAAATTTTGGATGGGATCATAGTAGCTCTTTAAGTTATACATTCAACAACTTCAAGAAAAGATAAAGCAATGATCTTAAACCTTGATATGAGTAAAGTCTATGATAAGGTGAAATAAGATTTTCTTTTTCTAATTTTAGAAATGTTTAGATTTGAGAAGAAATGGGTTAGATGGATTAAAGCGTGTGTCTCTACAATTTCTTATTTAGTGTTGGTCAATGCGTTAGTAACATAATATTTTAAATCCAAGAGAGGCCTTAGACAAGGAGATCCTCTATATCCTTATTTATTCATTATTATGGCAAAGGCTTTGAGTAGGATCTTAAACAAGGCTTATAAATATGGGCTTATAAGTGGACTTAAGGTTAGTAATAACATTGATAGTATCAACCATCAATAGTTTGTAGATGATACAACCATATTTGGAAGGGCAAAGATAAATGAGTCTAGAGATTTGAATAATTTTTTAAAGGAATACAAAAGAGCATTAGAGAAAAAAGTTAATAGGAAAAATACAAAAATTACTTCCTTAACATTCTAGCTAATATCAAAGCAAGAATTTACAGGTTACTTCAAAATGAGGAGACAAATTTACTAGGAACTTATCTAGGGATGCCTTTATTTGAGGGGAGAATGAGTATGGAATTATGGAATCACGTTATTAGTAAAGTTTAGATTAAACTTCTAGCTTATAAAGGTAGATGGTTATCGTTAGCAAGAAGTTAATTAAGTCAATCTTACAAGCCATTCCTACATATTATATGTCATTGTATTTTATGCCAAAATTAGTTGAAATTTTTTTAATCTATATTATGTGATCCTTTTTATGGCCAGGTTTACATGATAAAAGTAATTTTTCTTTGGTGAAATGGAACAAGGTGTGTGATGATAAAACTAGTGGAAGTCTTGGTTTAAAATTTCTTACAAATGCAAACTCAGATCTTAGAGGAAAAGTAATATGGAGATTGTACAAAGAGAGTCAGATATAATGGGCAGGAATTCTTCTAAGTATGTTAAGCCCAATGACCCAAGTTTAATATTTACTATATTATCTCTACCAAATGGTTCTACTCTTTGGAATGGTTTAAAAAATCTATTGATATAATGATTAAAGGTTTAATATGGGTGGTGGGAACTCGAGAAAAATTTTCTATCTGGATGGATAGTTGATGTGATAAAAAAACCACTCAATTTAGATTCAATTTTGAAACCTTCAATGATTTTCTTCAAGAAAAATATGGTGATAGGGTTTCAAACATTTTGTACAAGGATCGGGAAGGAAGATACAAATGGAAAAAAGATTTTTTTACAAGTATACAAGACATTGATGCTAGGATTAAATTGAGTAGAAATATAACAACTGTGATTATTCTGATGGGAGCAAAGGATAAATTGATTTTGGAGTTGAATAGCTTAGGTGAATACACAAAAAGAAGTGGATATAATGTACAACACCAACAAATTAGTAGTATCACTAGAATATAAATATATATTTGGGATAGCCCAAGAATTCCTAAAGTCAAAATATTTATTTGTCTAGTAGATCATAGAAGAATTTTATTCTAGGATAACCTTATGAAAAGGGGTTTTCATGGCCCATCTCAATGTGTTCTCTGTAAAAAAGAGGATGAGAGTATAAACCATCTCTTGGGACATTACTCAATAGTCTAGAAACTATGGAAATGGATTATTAACATGTTTGGTAAATGCATGGTGATGAATACCAAAATTGAATATTAGTTAAAGCAATGATAGAGCACTTATAAAAGTGAGGCTTTATATACAATATGGGATGTATCCAAAGATACAATACTTTGGAATGTATGTCTAGAAAGGAATAGAATAATATTTAAACGAAAGAAAAATAGTTTAGAGGTAATGAAATGGAAAATATTTTTAGCCATAGAGGAGTCTAAAATAACCCTATTGACTCATCAAATCTCTAATCTAGAAGTAGATAGCCTTGATAGACGGATTCAAGTCATTAAATGGAATTATAATATTGGGTACAAGAGAAGAAAAAATAAGGCAAAGAATATAAAGTGGAAACCACCATATGTGGAGTGGGTTAAATTCAATTTTTATGGATCATCTAAAGGAAATATAGTACCAATAGGAGGAGGAGGAATAATTAGAAATAATAGAGGAGATATTTTGTCTCATTATGCTTTCAATAGTAAATAATGAAGTTGAAGCTTGAGAAACTTTAGAAGGGTTAAAAATATATAAATAAATAAAATGGAATAGATTATGGATGGAAAGTGATTCTCTCATAGTAATAAATGCAATTTTGAGAAAAACAAAGGCGCCATGGAACATACAAGAGATAATTATGGAAATTCAATATCTTGCTAAATATTTTGAAGAAATCATGTTTACATATACTTTAAGGGAAGGTAAAAAATGTGCAGATAGGCTAGCCAATAAAGGAGTTTTGATAGAGGATCATGTAGTTAAATTCTCCTTTCCATGGTTATAGGAAGTAGTAAGTTTAGTTGAAGTTGATAAGAAAATGTTGATTGCATGAATCAAATAATGATTAAGATTTACTTTAATGTTTTCCATTGGTAATATTTTTTTTATTTTATAAAAATAATGTATTTCATATAAACTATTTATTATAATTTTTGTGGTTGCACTTGTGTTTTAGGAAGGAAACTAGCAATCTAAATTTTGTAAAGCGGACTATGATAGTGCAATGTTTTGGAAATTTTACTCTACTAAGATGCAATGCATATATAGTAGAGGTGAGTTTTTGGTATTGTGAAGGTTGATATAGAAAATTTTAATAAGGATGTTGAATTATAGAATATTTGTATTCATATAGAAAAATGAAAAGATCTAGAAACTAAAAAAAAATCAAGAATTCAGACATTTTATGTAAAATGATGTAATTTTCTTGCTATAGCATCTCAATTGAGATAAGAAGTGTATTTATTTGTAAACTCTCAAGCTCTAAATAAGGGAGTTGCAATTTTTCAAGGGTGGGGGACCTAAGTACAACCCCGTATTATTCAACCAAAAAAAGAAGGATCCCTTTCACTATTCTATACCAATTCCTTGGAATTAGATCAATATTTCTATTCTTTTGACGAGACACATCTTTCAATAAGGTTAGTCAAGAATTAAGTCACCAATGCTAAGTATTATAGAATACCTATTGTATAGAAATGTCTATAACTTGTATCCTAAGTTTTGGTGTTATTTCCAATTTTGTTATGCTAGGGATTTGTATTCCACTTTCATTTAAATTTATGTTATTTAATTATTTTTAGTATTTAAATGATTTTTAATTTTTTAGATAAATTTAACTATACAATTCTAAAATATAACTCATCTAGTCTTACTAGTTGAGTGAGGAAATTGCCCTTGATATTTCTATCCTTAGTACTACTATGTGAAGAAATAGTATGAGAGTAATCTTCTTTCTTCTACCTTTATCGTCATCATCTTGTATTTATATTGTTTGTCACTCTTTCTCCCATCATTGAATGTCCAATAATATGTACTTATAATATCATAATGAATGTATTACATCTATTTCCATATCAAAGTACCTGGAATAATATCCTTTGGGTATTAATATGGCCGAAGCTATAAATTCAACTTCTGATGATTCCAAGACCACCCTAGATATTTATAATCTTATTTGAGATGCATTGAAAGAACATAGAACCACTTTTTTTGGGTAGTTTCATGATCTCATGATCCATATGGAAGATACAAATTATATCACTCTCATACCATTCTAAATTCATAACCCTATAAAGGAGCAAAAAAATTATTTTAAAATTGCAATCTTCCAAGTTAAGATTAACATTGAGTAGTTGGATATCAAGATCTAGTGACTAAAGATAAATTTACTTATCAAATATTTTATTTATTTTGAAAATATACAATTAATATAATTGAGGATTTCTAGTTAGTTTTGTGTTAGCAAAAAATTATCATCACTTAATGTGGGATAGATGAAGATCATGTTGACATTTGAAGAAGGTTTGTCAAGATTGTGTGTACTTTTTACCATATCAAATTCATTATGAGGTAAGCACATTCTATTTTAGTATTTGCACCTAATCATGTAATAATCTATTCAACATTTTACTGACGAGTTCCATGGTCCCCTCAATTGTTTATGCATCAATATTAGTAAAAACCCTAGCTTATTACATATATGAATGGATAACTACCATATTTGCTTTGATATGGAGTTTATTCCTTTGAATAGCTTATTTCAAGCCTCTAGGTTTACAACCAAGTTGGAGGAATATTATCTAACTAAGCTAAAGTATATTGCATCACAACTATGTAAGACTCAACATGTATCAAATAAAATCTACCTATGCCAAAATACCTTACTAGAAGGCATCACAACAAAAGTGTGTCTCTATCCAAAAAAATACTAAACCACCTACTATGTGAGACAAAGGAAAATATAATATGGGAGAAAATTGGTAAAACAATTAGAAGGGTCATAGTCATAGTGAATTACATTATAGAACCTAGTAGAAGATTTTTATGTTCCATAATAACACCTATATTTACACTGATGCCATAATATTCAATATCTATGTCCAATATATGTTGATGTATGAAAATAAAATACCTCTAAATATTGTGAGCAATTTTTGTTTAGTTAATGTCGAAACCCCACATTATCATTATCTTTAATAGATGGAACAATATCATCACCCAATATATTGCCTAACATTTAAGTTTCTAGACTAAGTGGAACCCTCATCCTTATTACATTATATTGATTCATCTAAAAAACCCAATTGATCTTAAGTTTTAATTCACTTTTTAAAATAATATGAAACACATGTGTAACATTACCACCATTAACGTGGTTTGACTAGAGGTCTATAACATATTAATTAGAAATTTGCACCTATTTTATAATAACATAACCTACCAGGATTGTCCTTAGCAATAATCCATACATATCAAGTCTATAAAATACCAAAATCAAGAGTTTCTAACTCAATAAAGATAAGTTTTTTTTAACTAACAATAGTAAATATTATTTATCCTCAAATGTTTGTCCAATATATAGTTTATTTATAGGTTAGCTTTCCAGGAATGTTCTCACTGCATTATATTGTCTAATCAATTTTGAATAATTATACCAAATGAAAATACTTTATTCTTATTTTTATGTTCTACAAGAGTTTTAAGAATTCCCTCTCCAATATGCTACAAAACACCAAATTGACCTAGTCCCAAGTTCATGTCTTCCTATTAACCCTTTTTATCATAACTCTATTTGGGAGAACAATGATACTCAATGTCAAATATAAGAGCTAATACAAATACATGGATACTATACATAGATCTAACCCATTTTTTCAAAACCAACTAAAATAATAAATGACACCTATGCATAGAGTACATTTTTGTTAACTAGATCTTTGCAAAAAATAAATATGCAATATCTTACATAGATGATGTTTTGGACTATCTTGATAAAGCATGATACTTCACCAAGATAAATTGCAAGGTAGGTATAATTAGAATCTTATCAATCCTAAAGAAATCTAGAAGACAACTATAAAAAACAATTAGGGGTTATTTTAGTGGAGGTTTATGCCTTTTGTTCTGGTCTATAACTTAAATACACTCATGCATAAGATAAAAAAACATTCTAATATCATTCATATGTTTTTTCATCATTGGCTACTCACATAAAAGTATAAACTATGGAATACAAATATTGAACATGTGGGATAATTCCTTGCTACTTTATGCTAACACAAATTACAATCCAACTTGATTAAGTGTAATTTTGACATATCTAAAATTTAGTACATGCACAATATCATAGAGTTTAATTACATGTATGTAGAAACCAATAAGATTGAAGTCATATAATAATGGTCCATTTCAACCAACATGATAGAGCTCAAAATATTTAGGGTTTAATTAATTTATACCATCATTTTATGCTTGTGTTATATTATATTTGATGGCATATCAACTATATTATGCACAACAATGTATGTTTCAAGTATATAACCACTAATTAATAAATATTTGAAGAGTTAAACAAGTGCCTCTATATAGTGCTAGTGTTATCCATGTAAAGTATAACTTAGCCTTTTGAGAATGAGATAAATGCATTTTATTGTGGCCTTGGTTATTTCCTCTTTCAACAATGGCACCTTGTTTTTTACCATTTATATAGCTTTAGCAATACTATGTAATGCTAATCCATATATTATAATGAACTCTATGCCATCTTACAAATAGTTTTCCAATGGTTCCACTACATCATCGGTAAGGACAACATCATCCATTTGAAACAAAACTCTTCAATTTTTACATGTTTTATTTGAATAGTATGTGCCAAATTAAATGGATAATAAATATACAATAATCCTATTATATGATAAAAATTAAAGGATAATCAAACCATTTACTATCTTAGTTTACCAATTCTTGAGATGCTCTAACATAGTAATGAATGCATATGATTATAACTATAATCACTTATGTAAGTTATTGTGACTTTACTTAGACACACAATCATATTGTATATGGTGATTCAATTCTAGATCATTACATTAATGATACTTCCCTATTTTCTAGATCACCTCAATATCCCATTTGGCATATATTACCAATATTATTAAAATTCCATACTTGGGTTAGTAAAAATATAGTATTATTTTTTATTTAAATTATTTTTCATCATACATTTAAGTGATACATTTAATTATCACTTGGTGGAATAGAAACCACTAACAAAATAGATAATATTGACCTTAATATTCTTCCTTATCATATGTTCTAAAAGTATTATTCAATTCCATTTATTCCATATTTTCTTCAATATCATGTGTGGCCTAGATGTAGTCTAATCAGTTATATTAGTCATACTAATATTTAAGCATACCATATTACTATCCTTTAAGGTATCTATCCATGTCTTATTACAAATTTAACTCAAAGTTTATTTTTTAATTTTAATGACATCGTTTTATGAGGTTGAACTAAATTTTCTTGATCAACATTATATAGCCTAATATGGGTGAAAGAAAAATCATCTCCATCCCAAAGGTTTTATACTTATTAAATTATACCTTCCAACTAGTCATCATATCTAGAGGAATATTCATGTCCATTTTGCCATTTTAGTCTCAAGAATAAGACCCAGTTATCTACTAAATATTAAATAAGCAATTTTAATACCTCATAACATTTAATTCCTAATAACCTTGAGATCAATAAAGATCGTTTTATTTAATTCAACATGTTTTCTCCTACAAGGTTTCATTTTAGATATTTCACATCATTTAGTATGCTAGTTCTATGTTTTAATTTTTAGTCTATGAAATTAGACTTTAGTATAATCATGGAGATCTTATATCAATATTTTACAATTTTTTCCACAAGAAAAATAATTTGATTAAAAATACATCAAGACACTAAATGGTGTATTCACAATTTGTTGTTACAATTGATGGAATATTCTATTTTTTCCTTATGATCAAGAGGACATAAAAATCATAGAGAATCATAAAAGCTAATACTCTAATTATACGTAAAAAAAAATTAGCAATGTTTTTTGTTCAACACACAAGGAAGATCTCATTATCTTAAATATAAATTAATTCAATATAGAACATAAAAATACATTCATTTAATCAAGCCTTTTCACCATGGAATAAAACTATCACTTTGATCTTTGTTTTATATTAATGCATTGAATATGTATACATTAAGGTTACTAATTTGTAATGAACTCTTTTAATTGGTTTTATAGTTATATCAAATATATTTCAAGGACCTCAACTGTTAACATTTGGATCAGCAAAAATATGATGGGGTAGAATACAATTTTTCGCTCATAATTTCATTAAATATAGAAATATTCTCAATTTACAAGATTAGAATAATTTAGACACTTTAATAAAATTCATATTATTAATTGTTTGATTGATTGATAAAATAAATGAGGGTTTTGAAAGGATTACCACAACCTTTTATATGGAAAATAGAGGGGAGTGAACTGACCAGGAGTCACTCACTACCCACCCCACAATACAATAATATAAAAGATAAAAAACAATCGGGATCCAACCATACCATGATCCAACCCTAGGGACCTCTCAACCCATGAAGAGGGGAGAGGCCAAGGGTAGTACACAAACCCAAATAGATAGAGATAAAACAACTAAAAATAAAAATGAGATGACCAATCACACCATCCTAGACCTTGATAATTGTATATCCACTTGTGAGGTCACTCTTGCAAAAAGCAGGTTCAACCAAAATTTGATGCATAATGTGGTTCACGTCTTCTATGAATTCCACTACAACATTAACCAAAATTGAATGTTGTTTATCCTCCACTAGCTTAATTTATTGCATAATGTTTTTAAAATTTGTTATGTTAAGAGGAGGGATAGAATCCATATTTGAAGGCCTGACTTTCTTCCCAGCATGGGATTGGTAATCCAAATATGAATGGTCCACAACAATAGGAGAGGTTTATTCCTTGGTCAACTTGGATGAGATTATTTTAGATCATCTTGTCCTTTTACCCCTAATGCCTCTAGAATACACTGAGATACCATCAGATCTCCCATATCTTTCAACCACCTTAGGGGAGGTTGAGGGGCTTAGCTTCTTGTCAGACTCCATATAATATGATAGAGCTCTTTTAGATTTACCACCCCTCATACCCCTTGGGGACATCTTTATACCACCCAAATTCTTTCTCTTTTCCTCTAGCTTGGAGGAGGTGATAGGGTTATCCTCATCGTCATAATCAAAAGGCTCATTGGAATTCAAGCAAGATGAATCTTGGGATGGATTGACAATAGGAATAATGGGCTAATATTCAATACATTTAATGATATCTACAACCTCTAGACCTTTCTCTTTTTCCATATATTAAAAAATTAATATGGCCAAGCCTTGATGAATAGGATCAAAACTCTTTCCCCCTCTCACCTTCCTCATTGACTTCCATAGTGAATGGAATAAAAAGGCTAGGAAATTTATCGAGTGCTATATTATTATATGATTAAGGAATATCATGTGGTAGCTCCTCAAAATATATCTGGTTGGATCAAGCATGAAAAATCCATAATGATTTTTATCACATCCCATGGTGACCTGAGGGACTTCATACTAAAATCGTTCTACTTCTTAGGAAGGTACTCACCTTCATCAAATAAATAGATCACCTCCCTGATGAGGTAGTGTTTCTCTCTATTGTGATAGTAGCAATTAGGGGGAGGCCCATGACTTGGGCAATTAGGGCCATCATTATCTTAAAATCATGTTTTCCCACCTTTATCCAACCCCTATTCTAGAAATGAGTCATTCATCTAGATAGGGTTATGTTGTGACCATGGAATTTGTGGATACAACCTAAAAAGCCTCACTTATTTAGAATTTTATTTACTTCCTCATCTGTAACTAGGCTAGCCAATTCCAGATATAATTTTGTGTGGACTAGCCTTGGGATAAACTTCCTGGCTTTTCCCATTCGGGTTGGCTTGCTAAAATAGACATCAAACACCCTCATAGGAAACAAGAGTGGCCAAGCCAAACAACTAAGGACCCTTAAAAAGTTGGCATTTTCAATGGAGGGGATCCAAATAAAGATAGCAATGAGCTAAAAAAACCAGCTTTTCTCATGAACGCATAGAAGAAGAGACCAATAAAAACAAACCTTGGGATGGGAATGAATCTCCTTCCAATGTTGGAATAGAAAACAAGGAAGAAACAACACACTCCATGTCATGGAAAAACCTCAAACTAAAGCTAAAAGTTTAAACTTGAACTCCTTCCAAGACTAATTGCCAAATCTTAAAAATAACACAAACCAAGAATAACCCACACTAAAGTGATGTTGGCCACAGGAATAGAATATTGGACTAATTATTTTTCTAAGTACAAACATGCTTAGAATTCATTGCCACATCATCCATCCATAAGAATTGTAACTCAAAGAAAATTAACTCTTAAAAGGTAGACTCCTCTAAATCTGTTGCCGCTTCAAAAAATTATGAGGAAATTACCAAACTTTAAAATGGAAGGAAAAAATAGCATACCATTCAATGGGATGGGCTAAGAGGTTGGTTTAAACACCCCCTATTAAATAATTATTGGATGTGGTGAGAAGGGACCAAAAATCTTCTTTGTCAATCCACTCAATAAGGGTGCCAAGCAAGATCACTAACACGTGCCTGGATCCACAAGTCTCTATGCAGAAAGCATCACGCCCACAAAGGATACCATAACATAAAGCATGGTAAAAACTTTAAACATTAAGAGTAACACTTGGACCAAATATAAAAGAGAGCACATGAGTCAAAAAACACCAAGACTAACGATATAAAATTCACATTATTTTAGCTACAACTAAACATGAACATATTTGTACATAGGATATACATATACATTCATAATGAAGTTTTATTATCAAATCTTTGTAATGACTAGATAGAACATAGTAAACAAACAAGATAACATATTCTCCTTTATACAATTATTTATGCTTCCATGACAACTAATGAAAGTACTTTTTAAATATACCAACTTTCTTAAGATTATATATGCACAAGAAATGATGAATGAGTCATACAATCAATTTCTACAAGCTTACACCAAGCAACATAACCATCCTAATTCAAGTTTTGGCTTAGGTATTATAGCTAATAAGAGCAAGGATATATGAGTACACAAGGTCAATTTTTTTTTTAATTATACATGATCAAATATTAATAACTCATTCAAGGGGTTTTTTATCATAAGAATACATTACTTTTATGAATAATCAAACATCTCATAACTTTTCAAGTTTATTAGAGCATTGCATTCCATGAAATTTTCCATATTAGACCACCACACATAAATAATGTATCCATTGTGTAATCATACATCTATGATGAGCAAAGAAGATATATATCAGCACTTTGTCAAACTTGAGTGAAAGGGAGAGTATCATTGGGAAAATTTAGCACCTAACCATAGAATTTTGTAAGGAATTTGTATGACTATTTTTCCTACTTAGAAGAACTACAACTTCTACAAGGAAAACAAATTTAGAGCACTGGCATAGTAGAAGAGAGAATTCTCGAAGCACAATTATTCTACATGAAGTCAACATTAAATCACATAACAAATCAGGCAATCACACCATCAAAATATCATTCCATCTATATGAATTCAATACTAAATCATACAATTAAATGGATAAATTATTACTTAAATCATAGATTGACCAAGCATTCTAGTATAGTCCCTTTGATTTGTACCTTAGGGTATAAAAATATACCTATTCCTTTATTTACCTAATTATAGCTTACGATATAAGTCCTTCTACATCTCATTCATACCCTCTCTCTACTTGATTAAACTTCACTCTTTGTTTTTATGTATTTCATCTTCTTCTCAAGATAGTATGCTACAATATTTCAAGTGAGCATATACTACTCAAACAAATTTATACACTATGCATCAATTTTAGGTCTATCCATTAACATGCAATAATCTATCTTAGTAATATTCAATCAAGTAACAACAATAGCATACGATCATATTATAATAAAACAACCTTAAACTATATAGTCAATCATCCTTGTACACAACCATGATTTTGATCAATGTAATTTGTAGCCATGGTATCATGAAAGCAAATACTAGTAACATTTTACCATAAGACTCTTATAAACACTCTAGTCAATACTAGTATTTCATCCTAATTCCAAAGGATTGTTGTATAGTTTTTACAATTAGAATATTTTTTTAATAAGATGTGTGTGGCTTCTATTGGGACCACTCCCATTACAAAAAAAAAATATTACATTGCTCTCATTACATTTATAACAGCATATCCAACTTTGCCTTTCTACAATTGGAACTATTAACTCACACAAACATCTAGAATTTATATAATTTAATAGTTAAATTTAAAAAGGCATATATTTTTCAATGAGTTTACACAAGTTTTTATAATGGGTCTCATTCCCCTCATACTGAGTGGGGTTTGAATCTTGGACCCCTCAAATACAGGCTAAAGCCCTTACCACTATAGTAAGTTTACAACGAAAAAAGGTATATATTTGACTTCAATAATATAACTCTATTATTTTTACAAATTTCGAAGTGGTGATAACATAATTTTATTTTAAAAGTTCAACCTTCAACTTTAATGCAAATAATAGGTTTCCTAATAAATATTTTAGCCATAGGAAAGTTCCTTATTCATTTCAATAGGTTTTTTTTAGAAGTATTATTCTCAATTGAGTTCCATTCCCAAAGTGGACTTTGTATAATAGACCAAAGCCATATAAAAAATCATGCATATTGTTGGCTTTAGAAGCCTTATACTACCACAAAATATCATAGATTTTATACCACAGGATCTAATATAAAATAATCATAATATAATAAAGGTCAAGGTAATAATATGAGTAGAAAAATATGAGCCAGGGTTATGCACAATGGCGAATTTCAAAAATTAGGGTTAATATTTGAATTTTTGAAATTGGGAATTGGAAAAAACAGGGACCCTAGATGTCAGCCCATTTGCCTGAATTTTTTTTTATCAAATTTTTTTAGGATCAATTCGCCCCACTATGATAATTATTTTACGAAGCATAAAAACATTTTTTGCCTAACTTTCACCTTCAAATTATAAAAAAAATCATTTATCTCACCAAATTCTCATCTTATCACCCCATTATATATAACTAAAATGATGTTGATACTCATACATTTACAATATTAATTCTCCCAATAATTAACAACTAGCAATCATCAATGGCAATAGACAACTAGTGACCCTGCTGGCAATTGACATATGGTGACTGATAGCAGCGGTCGCCATATATCTGTTGCCTGTTGGTTATTGACAGAGGGTGACTAGCAGAGGGTGACTGGTAGAAGGTAACTAGCATAGGGTGAATGGTAGAGGTAAATGGACAATAATTTCATATTTTTAGGCATCAATATATATCAAGACATAGGCATATTTTTACTAGTTGGAAAGCTCTTTTTGAGCCTGATCTAATGGTGGTATTTTTATGAATTTTTGATATGATTTAATAGGTAAAAATTGAATCCAAATATGGTGTTGAGGAAGTAATATCATAATTGGGGAAGAGTTTGACCTATTAAATCATCTCAAAACTTCATAAAAACACCACCACTAGATCAAGCTCGAAAAGAACTTTCCAAAAAGTACAAATATGCCTATGTTTGGATGTATATTAATGCATAAAACTATGAAATTATTATTAGTCTCCCTATGCCAATTGCCTTCTGCTAGTTGTCATCTAGCGAGTCGCCAATAGATGACTAGTAGAAGGCAATTGGCAAAGGGTGACTGACAATAATTTCATAATTTTAGGCATCAATATATATCCAAACATAGGCATATTTATACTCGTTGGAAATATATTTTCAAGCCTGATCTAATGGTGGTATTATTATGAAGTTTTTATATGATTTAATAGGTCATAAGTGGCCCTAAATGTTGTGGTGATGAAGTAATATCATCTTTGGGGCATAGTTTAACCTATTAAATCATCTCAAAACTTCATAAAAACACCACCATTAGATTAGTATTAAAAAGAGATTTCCAATGAGTATAAATATGTTTATGTTTGGATATATATTTATGCCTAAAACTTTGAATTTATTATCAGTCACCCTTTTCCAGTCGCTTGTTAGCGACTCACCAGATGGAGGTTGGCAAAAGGCGACTGGCAGAGGGTAACTGACAATAATTTCATAATTTTATGCATCAATATATATCCAAACATAGGCATATGTATACTCGTTGGAAAGCTCTTTTTGATCTTGATCTAATGGTGGTGTTTTTATAAAGTTTTAAGATGATTTAATAGGTTAAAATTGGCCTCAAATATTATGGTGAGGAAGTAATATCATTTTGGGGTATATTTTGACCTATTAAATCATCTCAAAACATCATAAACACATCACCATTAGATTAGGCTCAAACATTGCTTTCCAACGAGTACAAATATACCTATGTTTGGATATATATTGATGCATAAAACTATGAAAGTATTGTCAATCACCCTCTGCCAATCATCTTTTGTCATTCACGTTTTGTCATTCACCATCTGGCGAGTTGCTAGTAGGCGACTAGCAGAAGGTGACTAGTAGAAGGCAACTAGTAAAGAGAAACTGATAATAATTTTATAGTTTTAGGCAACAATATATATCCAAACATAGGTATATTTGTACTCTTTCAAAATCTCTTTTTGAGTCTGATCTAATGGTGGTGTTTTTATGAAGCTTCAAGATGATTCAATAGGTCAAAATTGGCCCCAAATATGGTGGTGAGGAAGCAATTTCATATTTGGGATTGATTTTAACCTATTAAATTATTTCAAAACTTCATAAAAACACCACCATTAGATCAGGCTCGAAAAGAGCTTTCCAATGAGTAAAAATATGTCTATGTTTGGATATATTGATGTAAAAAACTGTGAAATTATTATCAGTCACCTTCTGTCAATCACCTTCTGCCAATTACCATATGTCAGTTGCCTTCTACTAGTCACCTTCTACCAGTCGCCTTCTTCTAGTTGCCTTCTACCAGTCACCATCTACCAGTCGCCATCTATCAATCACCATTTTTTATTATAATTTTGGAAAAAATTTAAAATTTTACCAAAATTTGGTAATTTTTCTGCAAAATTTTGAAAAAATTGCCACCTAGTTTAGACATGATTCACTTTGATTTACACTAAGATTCGTCCAATTTTTATAAACACTTTTTCGGTATTACCCCTTATGCATAACCCTGATATGAGCAAATTAGTATGTATATCAAGGCTTATAATAAATCAAATAACATTCATTAATATACTAAAATATGAATGTAAATAGCTTGAATCATACATGTACTATGCATGTAGAACAACTTACAATATTAATTGCTCAAAATGTATACAAGCTTTATTTCTCCTCTTTCTATTACATCAATGTTTTCTTCAATTGCTTGAATTTATTTTCTATGGAGCATTGTCTCCATAGTATAACAATAGTAATGTGACTCTTTTGGTACTTAACTATTACTTTCCATATGCTAAGTCTCATGACTCTTGGCTTATCAACTTGTCAATCACATACTTTATGAACCCTTGAATCTATAACATATGCACACCTAAACTCGGATACTTGTGCACATATTTATATTACATATTTGTTCTCATACATACAAGATACTTGTGCATATTTACTCACCCTACACTTGCACACTAACTCACATGACACTTGTGCATTTCTTGAACATTCACACTTACATAAAAGGGGAAATATAAATCACATTC
Source organism: Wollemia nobilis (assembly GCA_028583015.1). NCBI lineage: Eukaryota > Viridiplantae > Streptophyta > Pinopsida > Araucariales > Araucariaceae > Wollemia > Wollemia nobilis. The sequence goes on along the minus strand of JAQPPZ010000719.1, from coordinate 6,932,910 downwards.
TAACTATAGACTCAACCCTAATCTATTATTTACAAATGTACCATGAAGGTAGCATGGGGATACATTAGCACATACCAAATAATGTAATATACTCCAACACATATATGGATAATTGCAAGTTATCCTCTAATTACTAATGATACTTTATTTTGAATTCAAACCTCACTTTCAACCTAATCATTATATTGATGGATAACACAAATTCAAAGCAAACAATGCCCTACAAAATTATATATGTACGTGAACAACATTAAATTCTATGCAAGCAATACCTTACTTTGAGTTTAGACATCATTTTCATTTCTATATCAAAGAAGACCTCTAATTTACACAATGTCAATGAAGACCAAGGTTTTGACCATGGTTGTAACACTAACGAAAAATATTACCAAATCTAAAATAAAAAATGT